>JAOVVH010000023.1:5638610-5660731 GCA_028566435.1 Scorpiodoras heckelii
GTAATTGTAGAAGTACAAAGTGCAGCTATATGGGAAGTGGAACTGAGAAAATGGACAATGAGTGTAGAGAAAAGGAAGTGGTCATAAGGTTACGCCTGATCGGTGTATATAGAAGCTTTAGTTCCCCTTCAAACCTTGGATGTCTCAGAGGAGACCTCCTTTTGCAGCAGAATGAGAGAAGACTATACAGGATTTGCTAAACAGATACAGGGTGTCTTACCATGATCGTGTTCACAGCACCTTACTTTCCTTCAGTCAGAGGCTTTTTTTTTTCATTCTGCCTGAAGTGGAAACTGAATGGAGAACCTTATTAATCCAGCACTGCCTACTACCATGGTGTTCCAGTCTCAGATATTTTCTTGTTCTTTTTCTGTCTTTGTCCTGTATGCACTGGTATTATTTTTGTATAACTTGCTTACTGTGCATTTGTATTCAGCTTCACTCAGCTGTTGGACCCCTTATAAAGCAACACAACACCTAGACAAGCTCTGTACCATTTTGACATCTGTTTATTTACCCTGTCTTCTTTTTTGTTGCCCTTAAGATAGTCCATACTACCTTGAGTTATTAAAAAAATGAGTCAACCTTTCTAGTCATTTTCTTTTGAAACATGAAATAAAGCATGTCTTTTATCCATTATTGCTTTTAGCAAAGGCTATCTAAATGCCAGGCTCTAATTCCCCTGTATGAAAGGGTTTTAAGAGAAAATTGCCTTGTTATGTAAGATCCCAAGCTTCATCCTGTAAGAGGGAAAAGGAAAGTGGTGCCTGTCTCTGTTTTCTTCCATGCATTCCACTGAGACCATGGCACAGCATAAGCAGATTAGGAAGAGGTTAGGTCAATGTTCTGTGTCCCAAACTGAACTAGAGTGGTTCAGGTGCCTCCAGAGACAAGGAGATTGGTAACGAGGCTGACACTTTGAATCAGAGGCCACTGGTTCAGTGTATGTGTGTATGTGGGGGGGGGGGTGTCAGAGAACCCATGCGAAGCTTTTATGTGAGATATAATGTGTATAGATGGAAAACTTAAGGGACCCAAGCACTGAGCCTTGAGGGATACCTCAGTAGAACAGATATGGATCCATTACATGTCACCTGATACAAGGGCCCCGCCAGGTAAGAGGCAAAAAAACGCCTTGCTGAACTAGTGATTTCAGGCTTGTGAGAATTGACAGGAGGATATTATGTTTACTTGTTTCAAAAGCTACCCTGAGGTCCACAAGGATCAGGACTGCCAATTGAGTGGCTGACATGCTGGCATGGAGGTTGTAAGTGCTTCAGAGCAGAGTGATTAGAACAAAAGGTTATTAGTGGAGAACTGATTATATATTTAGAGACTTTTCAACTGACAGAAAGGAGAGATATGAGGTGGTAGTTGCTGAGAGTGGGTTTTCAGAATGGGTACCAGCCTCGCAGGCTTGCAAGCAATCAGTCCATGACCTGATGTTATTCATCATGATTGTGATGAGGAGAAGGAGGTCATGAGTGATGGGAGTGTAGAGCCTGGGGCATCATGGATGGATTGGTCTCCAAGTCATTTGGAGTAGGGGGAGTGAAACATGCTAGGGATTTGATGTGGGGGGAAAAGGATTAGTGGGAGGAAAGATTGAAAAGTCTCACTAACCTTCTTTTAAAAGAAACTGAAGACTTCAAGAGTTCGGGTTGTGGAAGGTTTGGGTTACATCTGTATTCAGTGCACAAAAGTATAGACAGATGCACACCAATCAGGAAGCAGAGCTACAACTCTTTGCAACCTTTGCATATAGGACATGACCATTGATCTGCAGCTATACAATATCCAGCATCACATGGTCTTTGACAGTGCATGTGCACACGTCTCTGCATGCATGCATGTCTTAGAAAGTGAATGCTTCCACAGCTAAAGGTCAACACTCCCTTATTTCCCCGGGGCCTCACAAGCACTTAATCATAACCACACTCACTGTATATACACCTATTAGTTTAAATAACTTTATTCACTCAGCCTGGGTATATGCTTTTTGTTTCACATCTACTAACAGTTCCAAGAGCAAACAGTGACAAAACTGCACTCCAGTTGCTGTCAGGGATGTGTCTTGATTTTGTGTTTTAATTAAGATTATAATCTCCAGCATCTACATGGTGTCCGGAAGCAAGGAAACCGTTTTATATCCTTGGGACAAAACTCTATATTTGTCACACGTTCCATTTTGATCTCTTGGACTCCTGGCCATGGTTGGCTGTGGCGTTGTTGGGATTCAAACTCTCAATCTGTTGCACCACTTCAAAGCCCGTTTTTGTTTCAGGTATCCAAACTGTCCCATTTTGGTGTACTGGAATCTGAAAAGTACTGAAAAGTACCCATAGTCCAGCTCATAAAGAGAAGGTAAATCAGGAAGTGAGGACTTTCACAGATATTAGTGACAGAAGTCTGCCTGATTTAGCAGCATGGAGCTACGTATTGTGGTTTAATGCTGCGTTCCATTTACCGCGGAAGTCGAAAGTCAGACCTGGGAATGACGTTACAACCGAGCATTCCTGTCCAAGAAGTCGGAACACCAGTTCTAGCCAGTTTAACCATACCAGTTGATAACAACACATTAATTGGTATTTTGTGCATACAAACACCGTAGCAACATGAGCACATATCTAGTTGGGCAGTATTAGTGTATGACTGATTTACTGAGACAAAAATAAGACTGAGCTGCTAATCAACAACATATTACTACAGTTTTCACTACTGTTAATGCAAGAAGCAGCCATCTTGGATTTTAAAGTCAGGGTTGGTGAGGTTCTAGCTGACTTTCCGAGTCGGAAATCCGACTTCAGGGTTGTTCCGGTTAAAATTTCTAACCGAGACCTCGGACAGTCCGACTTCTCAGGTCATACGGAATGCACCATAAAACCAGACGGGGTGGAATCACAGACCTGGTTATGAGTAAGAAAGAACTGTAGACAGCATGTTTGTACAGAAAGAAATGAGAGATATCAATTGGTAGCTGCTGACATCAGAGTGAGTTTTCAGAATGGGTACCACAGTGGCAGTCTTGCAGGCAATTACGGCATCACCTGATGTTATTCATCATATTGTATATGTTGTGAAGGGATGGGGGCCATGGGAGATGGGACTGGAGAGCATGGAGTATCCCTGCAATGGGTGACTGTGTGTAGGTGTGGTCTTAGTGTCTATAGTCAGCCTTATGAGAGAAGGTAAAGAAGAAGGAGGTGAGGACATTCACAGCCACCTTATAGCCAATGGGAATGTAATGACACCACAAAGCCACACCATTTTTGTCTTCTCTAATGCTGATTAGAGAGGTATTGAACGCCTTGATACCGTGATAACCATGAGGCTTCATCATAATGCTTTCCTCGCACATCAGGACTTTTTTCCCTTAAATGGATAACTAGGGAACTGTACAAGGAACTTTGAGGATTTTTTTTTTTAGATCAATAGTCTAGTTATTTCCTTATGGACACATTTAACACTCAGACAGTTTTGCTTCTGCCAGACCTTGAGGATATCATCATAGGAATACCGTTCCTGTGTGCCGTGGGTCTGCTGTCTTTCCTCTCAGGTCTCAACTCACAACCATGCTTTCGTCTCTCAGTCCTTGGATCGAATAGCATGAAATGTACACCATGCTGCAATTGCAAGGGCAATGTGTGTGCACACCCTGTACAGACAGGCAATATTGGTGTGTAGGAAATCAATGTTATATTTTAATTTTGATGTCAGTCACAGCTCGCTCCATCCTCCGGGCTGGAGCGCAACAATTCTTGGCTTCTCTCTGCTATCGGACAACATAATTTAAAATGGGCCTCGGAGGAAATCTGCCATTGATCTGACCTGTCAGCAATGTGACCATATTGTAAATGGATGGACTGTTCCATGAGAAACAATAAAGTTCCCTCACATTATATTCTTGACTACTGTAAAATAAGTTTAGCACCATTGTTCTTGGTATTGCTGAGAATAAAGCTGGAAAAAAAACCCTGTGTCTCCGTGATGCTTCTGATTCATCACAGCGTTCTAGTCCTAATGAATACTAGGATGCAGAATTGCACACAGCAGCAAATGCATGTGCGATCCCTGTAGAATTACTAAGCTCCCACTATTTTGTGCATGTAACTGAGAATTTATGCCATGCTGAGTAAGATGTATGTAACGACAGTTTTGTGTTGTGTGTGTTTACACGTGTTTGTTGGTTGGGGACGGATTGCAGAGAAAAGATTACGACTCCGCTGACTAAGATATGTGTATGGGATGAGTACGGTAGACGTGCAGGAACGTGTATGAACAGTGGGAATGAATGGTTCACTGAAAGGAATCCTGACTAGGAGAAAATCTTTTGCCTCAGCATATCTTATGGCTCATTATGTGCATAAAGATACATTATCCTCAGCACAGACGCAGCACTATCCCAAACGTTCTACTTGTTCTATGAGCAGTTTCATCTTTATGAAAAACCACAAAAAGAAGTAGAGAAGTATCACAGAAGTAAACCAAAGTTGACTCGGTCAAGTACGTCTTCCATTATGACATTTCTCGATAGTTTACTATCATTTTTATTTATCATTTATGAGTCAGACTTATTTGATCAGGATGTAGATTTTGATCCCAAATGGGCCAGAGGTGACAGTGGCAAGGAAAACACCCTTAAATGGCACAAGGAAGAAATATTTGCCTTACAGCCAGAACGATTGTCTGAGTTGCTGGTATTGAAAATGAATAAACCAATCAGAATTGAGAATGCATTAGCACTGTCGTATACACTGAAGTACCAGAAAAACTGGTATAGCAGTTAATACCTGATAGGTCCCCCACGGGATCTTGGAGGGAACATTGCACAGTCGTCACTCTGATGTTTGTTGAGGCCCCAGCATTGAATTCCGATGTTACTTGAGGCGGTGTTGCACGTCTATCACGTGAAACGATTCTTGCCACGTTCACACAGTCTTTTTACAGCCACACTGCTGTCGTATGTTCGAGGTTTTGCTAGAATTCTTGTAGTGATGGTACACCCTTGAAATGCTCATACATGAAAATCTAAACTTTGCTCCTCCCTCCGAAATGCCATGACCCATCTCACGAGCTTCAACTATTAAACCATGTTGAAAATCGCATAATTGTGATAACTTGACATTCTCACTGCGGAAACAGCTCTAGAAGCTTCCATAGATGTCCAGCTGTTTATATATACTTTGGCGGACGCGACCAGTGACGTGCATAGGTGGCCTTGCTTTGTATTTTGCTTAGTTTTTCCGGTACTTCAGTGCAAATTATAGCATGTATTGTCTATTTTAAAATATCTTACAGCGAAACATACTGTAGCTGTCAGATGTCATACTACTTCTACATTACACAACAGAATTCACAACCAACGTTATGATGCCGCTAATAATTTCCTTCAAAGTTTCATCCTTGTAAGCTGTGTTTACTGAAGGAAGAACATAGTGAAGTTCAGACAGACTTTCCCTGTAACGTACTGGCAGCCCATTCTGCATATATTCCTACCTTGCTTCCAGTATTTCCAGTATCCAGCACCATTGACCAGGATAAGGAGCTTGCTAAAGCAGAATGAATGCATGAATTTCATCGAGTTTTCATATGCTATGATAGTCAAGTCCAAGTTTAATTGATGGAGAGCCCATGCCAGGCTACCTTCAGCAGGTACAGATTGATCCCGATGAATGAACCCAGTGATGAACTCTTGAAAAGAGAAACTAATGTCTTCCTCTTGTCTCTCTATACCTCGATGCTATTAAGCATTAGTGATAGAAGAACAGAAAAGTGCTCCGTGTCAATAAAAAGCATACATTTTAATTGGGGCCTGACAGGAGGTCGACAGAGCCTGAAAATAATAGAGATTAAAACACACCTATAGTAGCCTGAATATTGTTTTTTCCCCAGGAGCCCACTCACCGAGATGTATACACACACACACACACACACACACACACACACACACACACACACACACACACACACACACACACACATATATATATATTGAGGGAACACTGGCTATGCTGTGAGATTGCTCATTTTATAATGGTATTGATCCATTGAATCACAGAAGTGCCTTTCAGACGTCATGTAATCAGCAAGATAAGTGCTTTAGATTTCAATCAGTGGTTTTAAGAGTGCATCAAGGAAGACTAGACAATATGTCATAGTGGTTGGATATTGCTTTACCAAAATGCTCTATATTGGTAAAACAGCTCTTATGGATTTGAACAGATGGATGTAGTGTTCAGTATTACAGTATATGGCAGTATCCTGGTACACTCCTGAATCTAAACAAAGGTGCCCATGTGTCATATCACTAAGATGTCCACAAGGCTATCCTTTGTGTCTAAGACAGCATAAGAAACACGTGAGTTGGTTGAACATGGAGCTGCTGCACCAGGGCTTTGTCCTGTGAAACGTGCCCTATACATGATTACCCTGATTATGTCTTATGGTGTAGTGACACGCATTACAAATCAAGAATGCTCTTTTTCATGCATACCACATGACTAGTTCCTAGTTGTTCTCGCAATCTTGTTATCAACAGGGCAAGTATAATTCGATCATAACTCAAGACACAAAGGAAAGCACGCTTTTCTGCGCTGGTTTGAGCTGGCCTGGCCAGATTTGCCTTATTGACCCTGTGTCTGTCTTGTGCGAGCTCCTGTGCGTGTCTGATAGGACGGATTACTGTAGCTATCACAAAGAAAATGGCCCTGTCTGTCAAGCCTTCCAAGTTTTCACATGACCGATGGAAGCTAAGGGGTCCCGATGCTGAAATTGCTTCTGAGCCGGAAACAGGATTTTCAAACAAGCATGACACCATGAAACCCTGACTTAGACCCGATACTTTGGTGCACTTTCTTTCTGTTCGAAGAAAAGCAAGAGCTTGCTGCTTTGTCGCAGGCTGCTGGATGGATGTGAGAGAGGAGATGAGGGGGAAAAGGAGGAGATGTGTTGGGGGGGTGGAATTACAGAAGGTGAAATGAGGCTAGTGGAGACCTTGAGATGTGAGTGGGATGATGGGAGCTTTACATCAAACGTTGACCCAATCAGGCTATGTCTTTCATGGGCGCTGGGTCTTATCACTCCTGCAATAGCTTGTTAACCACTGGGGTAGATAGTAAGAATGGGAGTAGATGGGTTTTGTGCCCGAATAGGTGATTTGTTATCATGCAGACAGCCAGTGTTTTGACAGCATCATCTAATGGACCTGTCTCCAAGGTCTGCTTCTCCATTGCTCATCTGAATAGTCTTCCTATGCAGAAAATATTAAATGTATACTCTGTCTATTGAATGGTTGACCATCTCACCCCAACACCCCTCCCAATTTAAGACCAGTATCACTTTTGATATAGCTCACTGCATAGACAGCTCAGAAATAGCTTGCCTTTACAGTGCCCTTCCATGTCACGACTTTTTTTTTTCCATAATCCCATTGTGTCCAGTTCAATGTCCATTACTAGCCAGCAATCAGAGGGCCGTATATATAGGCTTCATCCAATCCAGCCACATTTAAATGATGACTTGCAGCAGTATTCCATTGTGAATTTGGTCATTTCTTTTCAGTCTGACACTGATGAGCCTCTCTATTTGTCTCCTGGTTCTCTGTCAGCGTCTCTGCCATTGTTGGTCGAAGATTTCATCCCGCTTCACAGGTACAGCTCGGGGAAAAGGTCAGGAGCATAGGTCAGCCCTCCTCCCGGCCACGGGACTCACCCACGGTCTCCAAACAATAGACCTCTCCATCTGGGGCCTGAATAATGATGCCACGTTCATGCTTAACTGCGACCTGTGTCCAAGCGATAAGGCAAATATAGATAGAGCGGCTCAAGAGCTCAGCTCAAGAACCAAGCAGCTTTGTCCACGTCATCCCCACTACTCTGTCCACGCTTAATAATTGATGCAGTCAATCAGTTATCATCAGCCTCAATCATTTTTTTTTTTTTGCTGCCAAAATCACTATAGCGTGCTACATAGTGTGCGTAATGTTGCGAATCCATTAGCATGATTACAAGAGCTCTGGTTCTCAAGACAATAGAGATAATGAAAAGTGTGTTAAACTGAATATCACCTGACATAAAGGTTTCTTTTAACTCGGCACTGAGAAATACATGTCAGAGCTGCATAATTTGACTTGAAGGCACTCAGCTGCATAAACTTGGCTTGTAATAGGTATTGAGTCGGTTACTTTAATAAGATCTTCCTCTGAGCTACATTAATACTTTTTCATCTAGATGGTTGAAAAGATACTATCTGAGGCAGACAGATGCATCGTTATCTAATGAGTGTATTATACAGGAAAATCATGGTTGTACCTAGGGCTGGACGATACGGCTAAAATTTATATCACGATACATTTCTTCATTTCGGTCGATAAGATATCATTCTGATATCGATATGAACAATATAAAAGCCACAAATAAACTGCCAAGAACACCGACAATGGATGTTTATACCTACAAACTTATGAAAAATTCATTTGCCAAGTCTATAAAACCTTCTACTATAAAATTATTAGTGCTGTCACGCGATTATTTTTTAAAATCGCGTTAATCCTCATTATTCACTTGACTTTATTTGATAAAAGTGATATATTAAAGATGATCGATGTCTTTTTATATTTTTTACATTTAAAGGGAACTGCACACTTGAAACGAGTGAGGGAACATGAGTATATCACTTCAGTTTCTTCGTTCTCCATTATTCCTTTCAGTCTTTAGCAATGTTTATGATAGCTAGTTAACGAGCTAGATCAGAGCACTGTGCACGAGGAAGAGACAACCAAAAGTACATTACAAACTTAAAATACATCACTCACAGTTCATAGACATTGCATCACATTTATTTCAAAAGTGCCTACAGCATATAAAACGAGTCTGAACAGCGTTGTTTGATTTATCATGCTAAATACAGCCGAGTTCTGGAATAAAGGTGCAATTCCAATGCTTTCCGGTGTTTATAACGTTGCGCGGCATCCAAGTAGAGCCGTTTTAGTGACCGAGTTCCCTATGAAGTGCCCTTGGGATTCTGTACCCTGTGTAGTGTGTAGGGAGCAGGGATACAGATCAGGGACACTTGCAGTCGGAATGCGGCCTAAAACGAGAAACATAACGGTCAGTTTGTGTTCGCTGACTGCGCTGCTGGTTTGCATAATTTAAGTCATTTGTAATCTGCACAAAAATTTTTAGTGGAGAAAATTTTTTTCATCGCGATTAATTCTTTAACGCATTAAGACGTTCATTTGACAGCACTAAATATCATAGAATATTTTAGAAATAAAAAAATCAACCATGAATCAAGTCATGGTTCAAATAAATCAGTGTTCACATTTTATTTGTATTCAGCCTTCATATACAAACAAGAAACATGACATCACCATCAAATGAACATAAACCTCTCGGCTTTGTCAATATTAATATATTTAAACTAACTTGAAACTATGACATATGCTGATGATCTTATTCTTATGTAAACAGATTGAAATGAAATGATTGAAGTGTTTCAGCCAGGATAAAGAATATGAGAAGTGTTCAGAATTACTGCAGAATACAGAAAAAAATTGAGCAATAATAAAAACTCATGTTGCTGGTGCAGGGAAATGTTGGAGGGTTGATGACACACTATGACGGGCCGTGTTCCCACTGCTAATCTGCACAGCTCTACGGCACATTTCGCAGCACACTGAAACTTGAAACTTGAAATTTATCAGATCTTTGACAGCCAAACCACTTCCACACAACTGAATTAGCCTTTCCTTTCTCATCAACTATTTTGTCTGTTTTATTATCACTTATGGAAGCTTGTTCAGTTATGTCTATATCGCGTTCAGGGTTATCCATTCTGCAGCTAAATCTTGCTGACTGTCCTGTACGTCATCACGCACTGACGTAGTCTATTGTGTTCTGCTCCTTCTGCTCGGCTTGAATGCACCGAACTGACGAAAGCGTCCTGTAATGAATGTTAATCGGTGACGGATGCTGTAAATAGCGTATATCGAGATATCAGGAATGTGTTTAAAAATCATATCACCGTTATCGAAATATTTCCTATCGCACTATATATTGATATTGAATTATTGTCCAGCCCTAGTTGTGCCATTGTGAGCTTGGAAGGTCTAAATGTAGTCGAATTACAGGTTCAACTTCTTGACATGTTAAAGTGGAAAAGGATTAACTTAAAAATGTATGAAAGAATGAAATAAATAAGAATCAAAAAAAGACACGTCTTGAATCACATGCTGATTTTAGTTAGTGGAAAATGGGAATTGTAGCTAAGGCTTAATAAAAGCTTTATTCCTAATCTCTCAAATGTTGTCATGATAAAATACTGTAGAAATATAGTGATGTTTTGAATTGAGATTTTTCTTTTTTAAATGAAGGACATAAACGTCAGTACAGGAAGTCTCACGGTCCAGAAATCGATAACCACGATTACCATAAAGCCATTTTAAGGCAATAGAAAACTGTACTTTGATTATTAGGGGAAAATGTGTGCTGGTTGTAAAACTGAAATTGATCCTAGTATATTGTTATTGATGGCAGTAAGATGTACGTACGTTTAATTATACATTTCTCTCATTATTTCACTAAAATCTCATGTTTTTAATTGCCTTTCTTTCCCTTTGTGTCTTTAGTGTTTCTCTTTTTTTTTTTTTTTGCTTTTTTTGCTTCCTTCATACATCTGGCACATGCCACCATGAGGGATGGACACTTGGACACAATAGTCATTTGTTTGGAGCCTCCTGATGGACATGCTTTCTTGACAGGGTGTAAAGGGGACAAGGGATGAAAGGATAGGGGAGTTAGTATAGCTTTAAACAGAGTGTCTTGAGGGGAAAAGGAAGCACACACATGAAGTTACACATAGACAAGATTCCAAGGTTCATCAGTCAAAGTGCTGTGACGGAAATTAAAGCGTAATAAGTTTTGGATATATGAAAGAAATGCAAATGCTGTAATGATCTGAGCAGATGTTTATTTACATTGAGTAAGGAATAAAACAGTTGTGGATGTGCTGTTACAGGAAAATAATCAATGACAACATGATGTAATATGGAGATACCAAACTGATCATTTTTTAATGATTTAACACGTCCTGGATTGTTGTATTCATCTTACAAGGTCTGTCCGGAAAATAATGAGAATGAAGTTCATGCGCGCCATGGGGCTTATGTTTGGGAATGGTGGTTCAACATCAGTTAGAAAGGGATCTTAGATAAATGGTAAGACCCGTTGCGGTTACATTCTAGCCTTCACAGTGCCCAGACATTTGTTATTGTGAAACCCTGCTGAAATGCCTCGTCACTGGAACAATGCAAGCAAGTTTGGAGAAACTGTACATGATTAAATTTTGCATGAAACTCTTGAAATGTTCAAGAAACGTTATGGACAAGCTACCCTATCATCACCTGATCGTTTAACAAGGGAGTCCAATTTTCTGAACAGAGTGATCACAGGAGATGAAATCATGGGTGTTTGAGTTCGAACCTGAGACAAAAAACCAAAGTGCTGAATCAAGAGTCCCACTTCACTGGCTGTGAGAAAATGTTTGGCTGAAACCATATAGCCCAGACTCAGCTCTGTCTGATTTCTTCTTGTTCCCCAAAATGAAAATATCCCCATGCGTAAGCCATATGGAGCGCAAGAATTTCATTCTCATTACTTTCTGGACAGACCTTGTATATCACAAGAATTTACCAACAATCATATTTTTCATTACTTAAACAAATAACACCTTTTTAATCTATACTTTTTGTCCATTTACAGTTACATTTAACAACGTGGACCATCTGCGAAATAAATTAGTTGAGAGATTCCTGTGTGTTTCCCTTGGGGAAGACTATATCACAAGCAGGACGTCAGATCTTTTAACACGTCATATGGACTGTTCTTAGCCTAGGAGGTTTATGCGCCTGTTTAAAAGCCGTGAAACTAAAACGAATTAACAGAGTGGATGAACTCGGCGATAATTGCAATCTTTACAAATCACCCGAGACATCTGCACCCAGTGATGAACAAGCATGCTACTGGTTAATTAATTAGCCTTCACCCAACATGGTGCCACGAGCGTGATAGAACGGCATCGAATGTGCTGACGTGATGGTTTCAAGCATTTATATTTAGAAAGAAGTCGCATTATTTTCCAGTAGAATCAAAATATTTTAGATTGAATTTACTTTATAAAGAAACTTTATAATTAGACTAAAATAAGCTTTGTACTTTTGTTTTAATAGATATTTGATGTTATATTCGATATTTGCCAATATTCAAGATTTTTGCACTTACATTGCAAATGATCACATTTTTGTATAATAGTAACAATTTAGTGACTGTGGTGTTTATTTATAACTAAATATACTGTATACTTCTTCAGTTCCTATTGGGAAATGGATTATTTCTTAATTGCTAAATTTACCTTCTTTAGTGCTTATAATATTTAAATCAGTGTTGACTTAGACTTTGAATTGTTTGGAAAGTACAATGTACATTATCCATAAAGGTACAAAAGACTCTTGTGGCATGTACAGTTTACTAGATATTTCATTTTTTCTTGGAATGTAAGCATATTTTTAATTGCATTCTTAAATATCTAACAATAGCAAGGTCGAGAGCAAGAGTGCCACATTGTCAGAAATATTCCTCACATGTAACCATGATACTGATATGTACCATACAGTCTACGTATACAGGAAAATAATTCAGCTTTTTGGTGGTATGTGATTTGCTTGCCTCGAGTCAGCCTTCTGTGTTGTCAGTATCAATGTATCATGAATGCATGCTGTGCACAAGCAGTAAGCGCTCTGCACCACGCGCCATGCTCGCATTTACAAACGGGGAGCGGGGCATGATGCTGGTTATTCCTATCGGTGTTTATGCATTGTTAATGTCCTAGTCACACTTAATTAGAGTGCGCGTCAGTCATACCGGTGTTGCTGATATTAAAAATAAGGGTGGTCGGAGTGTGTTCAATACCGAAGGGCTTTCCTTGATTAATATTGCATCTTATTTAAGTTAAAGACATATGGCAGGACTGCCTGGCCAAAAACAACAATAAACTGAGTGTATTACTCTGGATGCCAATGTCAGGGTTCGAATTATGGTTGGGTCTGGCCCCCTAATTAAACAAACCCCCCACAGACCCCCCTATATCCTTCTTAACTGCATTTGTAAATATTACAATATATATATATCCCATATTCATGGTATTGTAACATTTCTTAACCTTGAAGTTGGTTGATCTTGTTGTCTGCCTGGCATTGGCATCATTGCAATGGCTCACGTGTTTGTTAACGTATATGCTGGCATGCTAGCCAGTGCCAGTGGAGACATTGTAGGATAACGTAAGGAGCTAGCTACTGCTAGCTAAGGGGCATCGGCATTACGTACGTACTAAGTACATTTACGTTTATGGCATTTGGAAGATACCCTTATCCAGAGTGGCTTACATTTATCTCATTTATACAACTGAGCAGTTGAGAGTTAAGGGCCTTGCTAAGGGGCCCAACAGAGGCAGCTTGGTGGTGCTGGGATTTGATCTCATGACCTTCCTTTCAGTAGTCCAATGTCTTAACCACTGAGCTACTACTGCCCCTACCCAGATGTGCTGCTGTCATTCATTGTGTTAAGTGTCTATGGGTGAATGCTAACATTAGGTACGGTTTAGTTAACTAACATTAACCAGATCAAGCTAAAGTTATCTAACATTAGCTAGCTGAAAGTGTGCCGTTTCATTTCCAGTGCTGACTTGGCTTTTCAGTACCAATACAAAATGTCATATATTGTATAACGTTAGCTAAAACTGGCGCTTAGTCATGAGCAGTGAGATAATGGGGGATTAGTTTCATTTTAATAGCCTTTTGTGTGGCTGTAGTGGTTTAGTTAGTCTTTTGCCTTTTTGATATTAGCTTTTAAAACAGGCGCCCCCTTTGTTTTGACTCAGGAATTCAGGCGTTTTACCGACTTGGGTAATTGAACAATATTAAAATCCATGTGTGCTGAAAGGCTGAGTAATTGTATTAGTTCAAAGGTATTACTGCTTTATTGAACTCAGATTAGATTTCATTCACACTATCGACATGCAAGAGGAAAGGAGATATCAGGCACGTTTTGAAATTTGTAAGAATTATGACTTAGAGATGATAATATAGCCTGTATGTTCTGTGGTGAGTTCTACGTTTACACGCCGTTGTATAAAGAAAGCAGAAGGAAGTCAGAATGACAGTCAGAAGGTAGGAGGGGGTCAGTAAGCCAGTGAGCAGGCAGGACCTAGCAAAGAGCTGATTTAGAAATGAGATTGCACTGCACTTGGTTGGTGACTCCTGAATACAGACGCTGTTGTGTGGTACGTGCCCCATGTGCTGGTGTAATGGATTTGATTTGTCATGATCTACAGACAGCATACATTGTGTTCAACAAGCAAGATGCTGTTTGGTAAGGATTGTCAGATTTCAGTTCACGGTAGCACGTTCTCCCCATATATATATATATATATATGTGTGTGTGTCTCTCCAAAATTCTAATATAAACCTCACCATCTATGGTACCTTCACATATATACACAGATCACCCATGCCGTGGGCACTGATGCACCCCCATGCCATCACAGATGCAGTCTGGATGGTCTTTTTCATCTTCGGCTCATAAAATCTAATGTCCGTTTTTCCCAAATACAAGCTGAAACGTGGACTCGTCTGACCACAGAACAAGTTTCCACTGTCTTTCGGTCCATCTCAGATGACTTCGGACCCAAAGAACTCACCAGTGTTTCTGCGCAAAATAAATATACGGCTTCCACTTTGCATAATACAGTTTCAGGGTGCATTTCTTAATGCAGCAGTGGACTGTGTCAAGTGACAATGACTTTCCAAAGTACTCCAGAGCCCGTGTGGCTGTGTCCATCACAGTAGCATGACGGTTTGTCAAACAGTTCCACCTAAGGGCTCGATGGTCACACACATTCAGCAGCGTTTCTACCCTTGACCTTTAGACACCAAGATTTCCCCTGACTCCCTGAATCTTTTCATGATATTATGAACTGTAGATGGTGAAAGACCTAAATTCTTTGCAATCTTGCGCTGAGAAACATTGTATTTGAACTGACTGACAAGTCTCTCATGAAGTTTGGCACAAAGTGGTGAACCACGACTCATCCTTGCCTTTGGTACTAGATGCTCCTTTTATACTCATCTTGCTGACTTTACCTTTTACCAGTTAAACTGCTAATTGCATAACCTTCCAGAACAGTGTTACTTGTAGAACCTTTTCAGTCTTGTTTTGCCTCTGTCCCGATGTTTTTTTGAGTGTGTTTCAGGTGCCACATTTTATTTTTTACGTTTACAAAATACAGTTAGGTTCTCCCTGTGCCCATGTATGTTTTCACTTGGCTCTCTGGTTTTCTCCTGTCTCCCAAAAATATGCCCATAAGTATATAGATGCAGTGACCATGCTAAGTACCCCAAAAAGTGAACGAGTGTCCAAATGTGCATGTCCAAGTTGCCCTGTAATCCAGGTTCGATAATATGCAGGAACCACGGAACCTCAACTAATCGTTCCCGGACGTATGTGCTACGCGAGACTCCAAAACACGCTCTCAGACTAATGATAAGGAAGGTGAGCCAGAAGCCAGCAGTCACTCAAAAACATTTGCAGGATGACCTGAAAGGAGAACAGTTACACAGAGAATAATAAGCAATGATTTGCTCTGCAGTCATCTATATCCCTAACCCTATCCGCATGCAAATATACACAGCCAAAGACATTATGTGTGAAAATGAGATATTTGCAAGGGGAAAGACATGGGTCTGAATACTTATTTCTCCTCACTGTATATTATTCATACATATCGCAAGAAGACTAAAAATCAAATAATTATAGCCATGACCTTTTTATTCTATGTGGCATTATGTATGATAGTAGTATGGTAGACTATTAGCCTCTGACCATCACACAGTCGAGTAAGTGAGTTTGTGTTTTGTTGGCGTTTCTAACATTTCACTGATTAGCTACTGTAGTTAGACTCAGTGATTAGCTAATTAGTACTCAATAAATTGACTTTGATCGTGGAAACAACATCATTTGCCAACTAGACAGCAGCAGCTTCATGATCGAGGATAGAACAATCATGTGGGTTTTAGTTGGCTAGCTATTTATTGTTGAATTCACTATTCCTGTCAGATTCCTCATTAATAACCGGCATCCCATCCTGATGTGTTCCTGCTTCGGGTCATGGATCCTTCATAACCCTGACCAGGATGAAGTGGTTACAGAGGATGAATGAATGAGTGAATGAATAATAAGGAGGTAGACTACCACTCATGACTTAAATGCCTTCTTGTTCAACATGCCCTGTCTGCTCGTAGTATGTCAGCTGAGCTTGGGTTATACGTCATTGACGTTAATGTTGACCTTTCTAGCTTGTAGCTAGTTTGTAGCTTCATTAGTCTTAGTAAATTATAGGAACATGTACACAACACTCATGGAATCCCAAGTAGAGTGGATGGACTTGAAGCAGTTTTTAGAAATGCTGTAAGCCTTGGAGATTTGTTGACTGTTTATCACCTATTGAGGCCCGATTTATCAACAAGATCATCTGAAAGCGATGATGCGTTTTTAAAGATAGCAGTAGGTTAAAGAGCCGCGACTTTTACTCACTCTCTTGGGTCGGAATCAAGCAGGAGAGCTGCTGTCAAGACACCGATAAGCCTAAATGCTAACGCAGAAATTCTGCACCTTATGACACAGTAGTTCCACAGAAGGATATCCAGGTGACTCTGAACATCACCATCCAGAATGTTATAGAACTGCAGATACAAACTAGCATTTTCTGTAACTAAGAAAACAATGAATAAACACTAAAAATGAACCTTATGATGATGATGATAGAACTATTGCCGTGTGATTGTAGTACCATACATGGTCAGAGGTTCCCAAAGCAGATACCAAGCTCGGTATCAGCTCGTCAGACATTGATTCAGACTGATGAGCAAGCTACAGCTACAGGAGGCAGAGACACGGGGTGGATCAGCTTCCCTTTCCAGAATTATTCACACCGACTGCTTTCCATTAATCCTATTCGGGGCAGTCCAATTAGCTGGCAGGAATGGACAGACTTACTCTGCATTGTATGGCTGTGAAAATACCTTCACTCATTTCTTCAGTCTTCCTAACCCTCCTGCCCCTTCAGTTACTCCCGCTCAGGTGTTCAGGTCACGGGCAGTCAGGATAACCAGATTTCGATATTAGGTTTTTTTATCTGTAATTGCCCCGAAGACAAGTAGGTTCAACAACTAAAAAAAAAACGCTAGTCCTTACTGACTTTAGCAAACAGAATGCTTTTATTTGTTATGTATGTTTAAACATGCAGTACTGTGCATCAGTCTTAGGCACCCTATTGTTTTTAGGTACTTTTGTTGTTGATGTTTTTTTGAGATCTACATTATTGAGTACAAAAAGATCTTATATTTCCAAATTTATTTGTTGTTACTTTTCCAACAAAAAAATTAAATGTTACACAAAAATTTTGTATATCATTAACGAAAGCAACACATTACATAACAGATCACTTTTCAGACAAAAAACATAATGAAGGCTGCTGGGTTTTACATGCAAAGTAAAGAGGTAATTGTGACAGTCAAAGTCTCCAGAAGAGCCGTGGCAGATTCTCCAGGACGCTCAGTAAAACTTACCAGCTAATTACTGTACAGTACGATGCAGAAGTCTTAGGCACATGCAAAGACTCCTTAAAAAATAATGAAGATATTTCTACATAAAAGAAAACACTATAAAGTGCCGTAGACAGTAATAAACTAAAGGAAGTCGATATTTGGTGCCTTTTTCTTAAACAGTGTCCCTGGGTACAATTTGTGCAGTTTTGTAAGGAAATTAACTTTTATGTTTTACTGAGTGTCTTGGAGAATCTGCCACAGCTCTTCTGGAGACTTTGACTGTCACAAATGAAGACGCTAGCGAGATTCGAACAGTAACAACTTATAGCCTAAACATTCACCAACAATTTTTTGTCAAGTCTCAAAAGCAATGATCATGAATTTGTTTGTTTTCTTTTTCTGTATTAACGCACTTAACTTGCTATCTAGATATCTACATGCTATTATATTATGTTAGCTACTATTTTTCAGTCTATTCGGTTATATTTCTGGACAACAACACACAGGGCCAAGCAGCACATTGCAGCTTTTACTTGCCCATTCGTGTAGCTAATGACTTAGCAGTGGTCTCTGCCATTCTAAAATGTCTTCCCATTGTAATCTGATGCAACAGGACATCTGTGGGATGTTCTGAAGGCCACTGAGACAAGTGGTCATGATGTCTTGACTTTTTATTGCTACTGGGAAATGATCACTGAAGACATTGCTGAAGTAGGCTGATGCACAATAACTGATTTATATCACAGCAACTTTCTCGGCAGTAGCAGTTTTAGTTCATGGAGTCTCCGTGTGTACTTTATCTTAAGGCTCCCATCGGGTACAGCTCGGTCTCTCACTCGCTCTCTTGCTCAGTCCCTCTCTCACCATTTGAACAGCAGTAGCCATTCGTCTTCATCAGGCAGGGGAAGTGTCTCGGCAGCACCCTGAATAATTGACGACCCGCACTAATGATTGGCCGCTCGGTTAACAAAGACGTGCTGCGGTCAATGTGAGTGCCGGTGTCGGTTGTCATGCTCTGTGGTGATGTCATTGCTTCAGACACACACTTCTCTGTGAGCCATAGAGAGAATACAGCTGTCAGAGATATAGAGACTTGTATCAAAGTATGGAAGATCTCCGAGGCTCGTGCTAATGAGATTTATGATAGGACTATAGCTATTCAGCTAGAAGAGAATGTATAATTATGAGCAGGCAAAAAGGAATACATCTACTAAGATTTTGATATGCCTATGCTTTTGCACAAGAGTGACCTGAGCCAGTCAAAACATGGCCTGCTAGTCAAAACGTGGATTTTACATGGGGAAAATTGTACTATGGTTTGTTAATAATTATGTCTGCCACAGCTAGTGCTGGCTATCATAGTTTTTGTCAAAGTTTTTTTTCTTCTTCTTCCATTTTTTCCCACCATGTTTGGTGGACGATATCATATACTTAGACTTTACCAATCAACATGAAACTTGGTACGGTTGTAGCCCCACATGTCTGATACAAAATATAAGGTTTGCCCTTCATGCTAGTGCCCTCTGAATTGGGATAGGCTCAAAACAGTTGTTGTGGAGTAGCGCCACCTACAAAGCATATTCTAGCCAATATCTTGTGATGTAAAGGTGCCAATTTCACAAAATTGCACAGCCTGAATCACTATGACATTCTTTAGATGCACACCAAATTTTGTGAAATTTCGTCCTAGCGGCACCTCAACTTGACACATTTTGTTATCTTTTTCTGAGAACTGCTTAAGCAACAATTTTGCAATTTGGTATGCTTATTTCACTTCATTCTTGCTCTTTCTCTTACTTTATGCAGCAGTCCAATTATGCACCACTATGCGAAACAACAGTAGAATGAATGCAAACGTCGCCTTCACTGAAACTGAAACACATTTATATGAGGCCAGCTGTTAGAATCAAAATCACTGCATGTGATACTACTTGCTTTTCTCATGATGGATTTGCTTGATTTGTTTTTTTTTTTTTTCTGAATGAGTGAATGGATTCCTGTACAGAAAAGTCATTCCATTTTGAAGTACTTTGACTTGCAACCATAGCCCCTGGAGAAAACCCATGCAGACAAGTGGTTAAGTGGTTAAGATGGTGGACTACTGACCAGAAGGTTGAAAGCTCAAAATCCCACCACAGCCAAGCCGCCACCGCTGGGCCCTTGAGCAAGGCCCTTAACCCTCAACTGCTCAGTTGTGTAAATGAGATAAATCTAGGGTTAGGGTTAGTCTGGATAAGGGCGTCTGCCAAATGCCATAAATGTAAATGGGATTGAGGCCACCCTGCCTGGGAATTGAACCCAGGACCCTTTTGCAGTGGGGCTGCAGCACTACCTATTGCACCACCATGCCACCACTCATGTGCTATTAAAGATACTGTTTAAACACCATGAAATTGTATCATAGAGATCAAGATGATGTAGAAGTTATTCTTGATATGCTTTGCTTGGATTGCCCACATTACTCGTGTATGAGTACAGTCAGATCCATGTCACTCCATATGTCGTTTGTTCATTCTTGCAACAAGATACACTAGGTTTATGTCACATAGTATCACTTGGTATTGGATATTGGTATTGGAGCATATTTTACAAATATAAATACACGAAAATGTGCATGCACAGCAAATCGCCTGTCTTAAATGAACACCCAGAGAGTTACATAAACACTGTAAGGTGTTAAGTCAAGACTCTGGGAGTTCATTTCAGACCGGAGATTTCCTGTGTGGTATCAATACCAATACTCGATACCACTATAGGTATTGGTGCATCTCTTAATATAGAGACTAGTTTTCATATATATGACGTAGACATGACCCTGTCTCCTGCAGTCTCAAGGCACATTGTGTATAGATGATTATAGGGTCACACTTTGAACCTAAATTTTGAGTGCTTTATCACTCACTTTTAATATTCAACTGTATAAAGTTTTTGAATGAGCAGTATCCACGCACGTAGCCTGTGCATGAATGTTCCATGAAAGTTCTGGATGATTTCAGATATAGCCTCTGTAATCAGTGCAGCATGACTTGCGAGAAAATATTTGCTGATTCCTTTTTATCCTGGTCTCTCGCTTGTCAGAAAGAATTTCGAATGCTCAATTAGGCATTTCTTTCCCCCTCTCTTTAGTCTGCCGTGCTTAACCCGTCTTGTCTGCTATTGGGCTGAAGGCATGGTGAAGCAAGGGAGTGAAATGTGCCATGAATACTCCTCCTCCTATCCTGATCCCTTGAAAGAACTTTAATCTCAGCACACATTCTCCTTTCTACCCCATCTCGCCTCCTGGTACCTCTCTTACCACCTTGCCACTCTTCTTTCCTCGGTATCACTTCATGCCCTTTGGATGAGTTGGAAAATAAACTTCAGCTCAGGCCAACTTGAGCGAAGCAGTGGATGTCTGGGGAGATTGAAAGCATTTTTGTCTTGAGTAATTTCTTTATCTACAATGTTAAGAACGACAATAAATGAATCGGTGCAACATGTATGTACAATAGTAAATCTGTGTATCATAGTACACTATTTAAGGGTGGTACTCATCCTTGAAATGCAATGCAGTGGTCAGTTTTGCAGCTCTGAGAGCACGCAGCATGGAAGCTCATGTCTGTTAACAGACTCCTCCTTATAGCTCATTTAGATTTACCTTTCTTTGTATGAAGTATGCTATGTCTACAGTAGCATCAGGGTGGTTTTTCCAGGATGATAATGACCAGGGAGTCACTTTACACTCCAGCCTTAGTAACGTTTTTTTCCAAGTTAAAAAAAACATCATTTCAGCTTGTCTATTTACTGAGAAGACATCTTCCATTTCCATTATGTATCCCCAAGATCACATCTTTTAATGTTCACTCAGAAATCCATTTCATTTTAGGCAGACTCTTGAAATGTCACTTGCAGTGAGAAGAACCTCTGACAAACCTCTGAGTTTCTGTATCCTGTAACTGGACACCTTTTCCTTGACGTACGTGTGACAAACAACGACAGCATGCTTTGTCCTCATGGATTTTCTGGAATCCATGTTTGACCACCTGGCTTCTAAATGCACGTCTCGTGAACTCGTTACACATGTGCTGTTTGACCTCTCAGAACGCTGAATGAGGTGGGCTTCGCTTGTACACAAGCTGACTCCCCCCCTGCAGGCAGGGTTTGGCTCAGCTGGGACTGTGTCAATAGCTTCTGGCTCAGGTTACTGTAGGGATGTAAGCGTAATCAGCCTGCCACTCTGCACAAAAGTCTGGAACTGGATTTGTGATGACAGGGTTGCTAAGTGATAAACAGTGGCACTGTGCACTTTTTCCCCTCTCCACACCTCTTGAACTGTGGATTGGTATCATTTGGCCAGCCTGTAGTTGCTGCTGGGAGCATGTGGTCTGTAATAAAAGAGCAGTTACAAATGCATACATGGAGGATTTGTGTTTTTAGAATGGAGCAAGTACTAGGATTATTAATCCTAGTTATTGACATCTGACAT
>JAOVVH010000023.1:5701481-5713812 GCA_028566435.1 Scorpiodoras heckelii
TCCTTCTTGGTGGTATACTGACATTACCCTGGATACCGTGGCTCTTGATACATCACAAAGACTTGCTGTCTTGATCACAGATGCGCCAGCAAGACGTGCACCAACAATTTGTACTCTTTTAAACTCTGGTATGTCACCCATAATGTTGTGTGCATTGCAATATTTTGAGCAAAACTGTGCTCTTACCCTGCTATATATACAGACTCCCCTGCTGTGGGCACTGATGAACCCCCATGCCATCACAAATGTTGGTTTCTACATTTTTCTAGTCTGGATGGACTTTTCATCATTGGCACATAGAATCTGATGTCCATTTCCCCCAAATCAATCTTAACATGGACTCATCTGACTACAAAACAAGTTTCCACTGTCTTTTGGCCCATTTCAGATGACTTCAGAGAACTCAGGTGTTTCTGCGCAGAATTAATATACGCCTTCCTCTTTGCATAATACAGTTTCAGGTTGCATTTCTTAATGCAGCAGCGGACTGTGTTAAGTGACAATCATTTTCCAAAATATCCCAGAGCCCATGAGGCTATGTCCATTACGGTAGCATGATGGTTTCTCAAACAATACCACGTGAGGGCTCAATGGTCACACACATACAGCAGTGGTTTCCACTCTTGGCCTTTACACACCAACATGTCCCCTGACTCCCTGAATCTTTTCATGATACTATGAACTGTAGATGGTGAAAGACCTAAATTCTTTGCAATCTTGCACTGAGAAACATTGTATTTCAACTGACTCTCATGAAGTTTGGCACAAGGTGGTGAACCACGACCCATCCTTTCATCCTTGTTTGCTCCTTTTATACTCAATCTTGATGGTCTCAACTGTTAACAGTTAAATTGCTAATTGTGGAACCTTCCAGAACAGTGTTACTTGTATAACCTTTCCAGACTTATTTTGCCTCTGTGCCAACTTATTTTTGAGTGTGTTACAGGCATTATATTCTATTCTATTTATGAAATATAGTTAGGTTTGTCAGTGAAAACACTGAAAATGTTTTCTTTGTATTTTTATCAGTTAAATGAAAGTTCAAGGTATTTAACAAATCAAAGTTTTTAGGTTGCGTTACTGCATTTTTTCGAAAGTGTCCCAACTTTTCAGGAAGTGGGGTTTGTAAAAGGAAATACTGTACATGAATCAGATTCTATAAATTCTAGTCAGATTTGTTCTGTCTAAAATCTTATATGACTTAAGATACTTTCAGGGCAAAATAAATGCAATGAGTTAAAAGGCTTGTGACCTTGTGTGGGAAAAGCTAGGACTCTAAAAATAAGAACAAGCCTGACTCATGGTGAGCTAGATTTCTTTTATACATGTGTATGTGACATAACAATATGAACACAGTCTATTAAATATATTCATACCGCATCATTAATTGTCAGCAAATGAACCTGAACAGAACTGATATTTTTTTTCATGTTGCTCACTAGAACAGATTCTGTCCTCATGGAAAGTCAAACATTTCTCAGTTGTGTTCTCCGAACATTCTCCTTTTGTTCATCCATACTGAAGAAAAGCTTCCTTAATCTCTGTTTAAATACAGACTTGCTGTTAGTGTGGGCTTCAGAAGGCTCATGGACTTCATCGAATAGTGTGGTTCATAGGACTACATACACATGGACACCTACGTAAACCCTTCATGACAACTGGCATAAACCTATACAAATATTTGTAAAGGAATTAAGATAATAAAAGATTATTGCAACCTGGACCAGCTGACAAAGACCAGTTTTGTCAATACTGGAAGGAATGAAACATTTCAAGGCGTGCTGTTACAGGAATATAATCTGCAACATGGTGGTGTGATGCCGCACATCATAGCAGGGAAGTAGACTTACTGTACAGTATAATCATCCTGGGGTTAATTAGTTTCCAATAACAGCATGTCCCGTAGTGTTTTATTGCACAACAGTTTGGCAGTGATTACAAAATTTTCAAAATTTATTTATGACTGTTTCACTAAATCTTTAATTATACAAATTATCCAGAAAATCTGCCATACAAATCCCTGTGCAAGTTGTTGCTATAGCAACGATGACATATTCAAACAAGTGCATGAATACTGTATAAACCTGCCATTTGCATTACAGGCTACTACACTACGGTGAGAGCTGCTGTTACAGAAAATGAATCTACAACTTTTAAGCCACTGTGCATGCTGATGATAGAGCAAGTGGCTTTGTAGCTCAGCGTTCATCCAAATTTCATACGTCTATCTACTCAATAACAACAATGCAGCCATGGAACTATCATGAAATATGCATATTTACTCTGGCTCATAAGCAAAGGGTGTTTTATTTTGCTATGAATAGCCTACTTAAGACAATTTTGCCATAATCATATTTATTCTGCCCCTAAATTGGATTATTTTGATGTTTTGGGATGTTATTATTTTAGACCGACATAGCAGAAGTACATGGAGCTGCAAAGTCTGTTGTCAAGACACTCTAATGTACCTCTGACTGAAATTTGTCATATCAGCAGAGTCAATAAATGTGCCTTGACCCAGGTGTTATGTCAGCCTGCTATAAAATTTGACCAGTCTTTATGAAATCTGATGTTGACTTCTTTTTAAAAAAAGCCATATATAGTAGGAAAGACTTCCACAGGTGTCATGTAGCCTTATAACCATGCACAATGTGTTGGTCACTATCAGATGCCACATATGCCTGAGCAAACATGGCACAAAAGATTATGGGAAGCCAGGACCTCAATGCAGATATTATGAAATGTTATAACCTCCTATTTGTTGTAATATCAAATATACACTGAAGTACCAGAAAAACTGGTATACCACTGCATGATTATATAAATATATATAGTTCTTTGGTAATGACCATTGGTTGTACACTACTTTTCACAATGCATTGTGGGATACTTTGAGTCCACTATACGCTGAAGTACCCGAGAAACTGGTATACCAGTTAATACTTTGGTAGGTCCCCCATGGGCTCTTGGAGGGAATGTTGCACAGTTCTCACGGTGATGTTTGTTGAGGCCCCAGCTTTGATTTCCGATGTTATTTGAGGCAGTGTTGCACACCTATCACGTGAAACGATTCTTGTCAGCCGACACTGATCACGTTCACCCAGAGTCTTTTTACAGTCACGCTGCTGTCATAAGTTCGAGTTTTGCTGAAATTTGTGAAGTCACGGTACACCCTTGAAAATCGCAAAATTTTATTAACTTGCCATTCTCACAGCGGAAACAGCTCTAGAAGTTTCCATAGATGTCTATCACTCTATATACGCACTGGCGGATAAGTGGCATTGCTGTATCTGGTACTTCAGTGTATACTCTCTTACCGAAATGGAAAGATTGATGGCACTGTAACAAAGATAGACCTGCAGTTGGAATCCTGACACATACTGATTCAGACTTCCGTATTTTACAACACTCAAGTGCCACGTGTTTCATTGGCTCATTGTTCATTTCCCAGAGATGATCGACTCGTCCCGTCTCCAGTAGACTAAGTGTGCGTAGGCAGTGTGAGCTCACAGGTGACACCTGTCCGACCCGCTCTGCTCTCCCAAGGTCCCGTTAATCACAGTCACTTGTAGAAAACACATCTCTCTTGTGCAGATAATGCCAATTTCTCTTAGCGCTCATATCTCAGTAACTGCGTCGCAAGGTTTTTTTTTCAGTACTGAGCAGACAGCCTTCAGGAAAGGTCCACAGTGAGCCTTGCTTGACAAGATGTAGGACCTCGTGTTACAAACAAGGCCTGGGCTCAGATTACCTCGGCATTCAGAAAGAAGGAAACAGTCGCAGATGGATTATGGTTGGACCAGAAATTCACTCGGATTTCAAAGTCAGGAACTGACATAAAATGCAGGCCAGGAGTTTAAGACTTCTGAACTGACATCAGTGAAATGCTAATAAAGTGCCTTCCTGTAGCTGCACGGCTGAGGCCTTTTCTGGCTGTTATGTGTGGAACATTTGGGAGTCGACTGGCACAGAGTCATCTCATAAACCTGCCCTTCATACTGACAATATATTCAGGTGCAGAATATACTGTATATGTATACAAACATGGCTACACGAGACAACGAACAGACACAAAACTCTCACACACACACTGAAAATTATGTCTGTAAATGTCAACATGGTTGTGCTTGAAATTCTCCAAAGGGACCAAAGTGGAGAAAGGAGAGAGAGGAAAAGGCGAGAAGGGGAAGGAGAATGTTGCTGTTGGCTGACGGGACATGGATTTTTGGATCCGGTTAATAAGCACAAGTCTGGAGCGACTGCTTTACTGTGCTCATTAGGGATAAAATTTACACTGAAGTACCAGAAAAACTGGTACTGGTACACCAGTGTGTATATAAAGCCATAGACATCTATGGAAACTTCTAGAGCTGTTTCCGCCGTGAAAATGGCAAATTATCATGATTTTGACATTTTCAGCACGGTTTAATAGTTGAAGCTTGTGAGATGGGTCATAGCATTTCGGAGGTAGAAGCAAAGTTTGGATTTTCACATATGAGCATTTCAAGGGTGTAACCGTGACTGCAAGAGTTCTGGCAAAAGCTCGAACTTATGGCAACAGTGTGGCCGTAAAAAGACTCCAGCGTCGGCTGGCAAGAATCAGTTCACGTGATAGATGTGCAACACTGCCTCAAGTAACATCAGAATTCAATGCTGGAGCCTCAACAAACATCAACATAAGGACTGTGCAACGTTCCCTCCAAGATCCTGTGTGGAACCTACCAAGTATTAACTGCTATACCAGAACTTAGGTGTATATAATTAAAAAGCTATTCCCAGATTTAATGTCTTTGTAAAGCTGATTTGAGACGATATTGTTAAAAGCACTTTAGAAATAAAATAAAATTGAATTGAATTAAGCCGTAAGTTATAATGTAATATTGTTGAAGAAAATGGAGCATGTGTGCACACTCCTCAGTGTGAGGTGTTCATGTTACATAAAAGCAATGCTCTGAAGAAAATGCATGTAGCACTTTACTCAAGGATAAACGACACGTGCAGTAGGTTAGATGCGCACTTAAGGACAACTGGCTTAAATATTTAGAAAAGGCTTATTTCAACTCTCAGTGTTTGCCAAAGAAATTGACATCAACATTTTGTCATTTCTGATGTCAGGTTGACGCAACAACAGAGTCAAGTGACTTTTTTGTTGACAAAGTTGTGTTATGATGCTTACCTTACACCATTACAACCCAACTGGCCTGTTAAAGTCAAAATGGCTGTTCTTCATAGACAGCAAGATAGAGAAAGCAGAAAGGAAACGGCACGAAGAGGAAGGAGAATGTTGGTGTTAGATATCAGGGCATTAGAAGTTTTTTTGGATCTGGTAAGTAAGCACAAGTCTGGCCCAACTGCTCTACCTGTTACCTGATTATTTGATATTATAGAGAATGAAGCATGCTCCTCAGCGTGACAGTGCTCAGGGTGGGGAAGGTGTGTGTGTGTGTGTGTGTGTGTGTGTGTGTGTGTGTATGTACATAAAGGTGGGCTAAAATTACAGGATATGTGGTCTGGCCACTAAAAAAGAACTGCAAAGTAATGCTTATAAAAATAGCACTGACCTGTGGGTCTCTTTCAACGGCCTCCTCCTAACCTCCTGGCCATTATGGTGCTCTGATGTCGCTTTGTGGTGCGTTGGGCAGCTACTGAATAAGGTGCACTGTTCTCTCGTCCTGAACGAGCGTGCGCTACTCTAACAGCCATGCTCCTCCACCCTGAGCTCATGTTAAAGAAACTCCAGCATATTTGTCTAAGCTACGGTCTCGCGTCTTGATGCTCTAGCCGAGACCACATGTTTGGAAAGAGCTCCGGTTTCTGCAGGATGGCAAAACAGCAATAGTTTTACAACAACCTTAGAGTGGATTGTAGACTCCAATTTTAACACTTTAACGAAAGTCAGGTCTTTTTTAAAACTGTTCACCAGTGCACATTTTTTGCTGGCCATACTGCACCAGTGAGAGGAGATTATCTGAGAGAGAGTTAATAAATCGCACGCTGCTGCAGGTGAGCTAACTGTGTGAAGTGTTCTTGGTATGTACACTGAAGTACCAGAAGAACTGGTATAGCAGTTAACACTTGGTAGGTCGACACGGGATCTTGGAGGGAACATTGCACAGTCCTCACGTTGGTGTTTGTTGAGGCTCCAGCATTGAATTCTGATGTTACTTGAGGCAGTGTTACACACCTATCACGTGAAACGATTCTTGCCCGCCAACGCTGGTCACGTTCACCCAGAGTCTTTTTACGGCCACATTACTGTTGTAAGTTCGAAGTTTTGCTGGAATTGTTGTAGTCACGGTACACCCTTGAAATGCTCCTACGTGAAAATCCAAACTCACGAGCTCCGACTATTAAACTGTGTTGAAAATTGCTAAATCGTGATAATTTGCCATTCTCACTGTGGAAACAACACTAGAAGCTTCCACAGATGTCTATCACTTTATATACACACTGGCAGATGCAACTAATGACGTGCACAGGTAGGGTTGCTATGTATTTTGTATAGGCTCCAATACCAGTTTTTCTGGTACTTCAGTGTAAAGTAATACTGTACTGTATATGCTCTTCATGACAACTGGCAACATTTACAAAGGCTTATTCCAAGAAACTGACATCCAAATTTCTGATATTAAGCTGATATAACGTTGTGTCATGTATACTAGACCGTCACGACAACTGAATTTGTAGCTCAGGGTGGTATTTAACATATGTTATGTATGCTCTCATTGGCCCTTAATAATGTTTATTAATTTATATATTTTATCACGTGTTTTACTAAGGTCTGAAACTCTTGTTTTTGAAACGTTTTTAAAACATCACTGAACATAAGGACAGCGTGTCAAATATAAACCTTACCACTATGATCCGATGACCTATTACGAAGTGTCACACAATGAAACCACAGATTTCCTTGGGGAAAGAGGTGAGGTAACTCTTCCATGTCGCTCACTGAACTTTCCGTTGGGGATGTTTTGCCTACGAGGCAGACGGAGGGCAACGTTTAAAAGTGTGCTTTTATTTTCGTGATTGATTAATTAAATTACAAAAGAGGATATGCAGTGAAGAAATGGAACACTAAACAGCACTGAAGTTCAGCAAACAAACGGTAATGCAGGAAGGAAAGTTACTTGGAATAGCCTTCACATGAGTAAGGGGAAAGTGTGGCACTGCGGTGGAAATGTACCAGTCTTGATTCGCCTCCTTTTCATTACTAAGCCTTGCTTAAGGTCAGTGAAAGCATGAGTGTGCCCACTGCTGGTCCTCTGCCAAATCCTTCTGTCTTTTTTTCAACTCCGTTTAAAAAGGTGTACCTCGACCCCAATACATAACACCACCACTTGCTTCATTCACTAATATAGAAGTGACCCCACCCACCCCACACACAAATACAGACCAAGATAACAATTCCTTAAAGATTACTGTATAAAAGCTTGGTTTTAAACAGGGGGAGAGAGAGAGAGAGAGAGAGAGAGAGAGAGAGAGAGAGAGAGAGAGAGAGAGAGAGAGAGAGAGAGAGAGAGAGAGACAGAGACAGGGACATAGACACAATGTTTCTTTCGTTTCGTTTCGTTGTGTGACACTGAGGACAGTGTGAGCTGAAAGGCTCCACAGAGGAGTGTTGAGTGTCTGTACTGATGGAGCGAGAGTCTATTGAGGAGCTCAGCTGAAGCACACATTCACCCCGCCTGAACTCCTGTCCTTATCACATGGCTGGGTCACACCAACACCTGATACCAAAACAATGCCCCTCTCAATCCTGCTTAAACTGGGCCCTGTGTGTGTGCGTGTGGAAAGCTGCCTTTGTTTTACACAAACTGTAGTTTTTGTTTAAAATTTTATTTCCTTTTGCTTACTGAGGTTTAATTTAGTTGCAATAGTGTGTGTGTGTGTGTGTTAGGGGGCATCCCAGCAGTTCAGCAGTTGTTGACGTGGTACACAGATAAGGAATCACATCCATGCTGATTGTACATAAAGCCTACATCTACATGAACATAAACTCCTCACATCTTTAAAGCCTGGATCAACAGTAAACAAGAACTGTGGTTGGGTTGGAGCATACAGGAATTACTTGTTTGTTTTTGTTTTTTTTTTTATCATTTCAGGATGTTTTTACTGTCTCACTCTGTAGTCCACTGTACAATACAGTGAGTTCACCATTTTGTAGCGCTGTACGGGTGTATAGTAAGAATTACATACTTTGAGTCCACTATACACTGAAATACCTGAAAAACTGGCATAGCAACCCCACCTATGTAAGTCATTGGTTGCGTCCGCCAGCGTGTATATAAAGCCATCTATATCAGCTTCTAGAGCTGTTTCTGCAGTGACAATGGCAAGTTATCACAATTTTGTGATTTTCAACACAGTTTCATATTTGGAGCTTGTGAGATGGGTCGTAGCATTTCAGAGGTAGAAGCAAAGTTTGAGCATTTCAATGCTGAACCGTGACTACAAGAATTCTGGCAAAACCTCGAACTTACGACAGCAGTGTGGCCGTAAAAACTCTGGGTGAATGTGACCAGTGTCGGCTAACAAGAATCCTTTTCACGTGATAGACGTGTAACACTGCCTCAAGTAACATCAGAATTCAATGCTGGAGCCTCAACAAACATCAGCGTGAGGACTGTGCAACGTTCCCTCCAAGATCCTGTGGGGGACCTACCAAGTACTAACTGGTATACCAGTTTTTCTGGTACTTCCGCGTATAGTGGACTCAAAGTATCCCACAATGCATTGTGAAAAGTAGTGTACAACCAATGATCATTACAAAAGAACTATAAATATAATTATATAATCATGCACTGTGCTGAAAAGAAAAAAATATTTGAATGATCATGAGAATAAACAAAGAAAGACTGGTATTGGATGGAATTTCCACAACTTTCTAAAAGCTGATTAACAAAGATTATTATTGAGAAGTATATTCAGTGGAGTGCAGCTTGTTTTTCCTTATGAGCTGTGGCATGAAAATAATTCATAATTATGTTTTAATATTTTTAATGTGAGCAGAGCAGCACATCACAACACAAAAGGCCATAATAATACATTCAGTTTAATATATTACTATAGATGGTCCATCAGCCGACTTTGATCTGGTATGTGTTAATTGTGCATCATCAATAACGTAATTAACCGCACAGAGCTGATGAGCTCACTATATAGTCCTCTACACAAAACTCCCTAGATAGTGAGGAGGAAGTAGTGAACGAGTGAATGAGTTTGGATACAGTTTCGTTTAATCTAACAGCGTGTTGTTAGTACAGTAGTTGGTTAGCAGAAGCTACTTTACAACAACATTAGCATTTGCTAATTGCTGTGGTTTAATATCTCTGCATCATGTCAGGCTGCATCACACCATCCTGATGTTGATTATTTTATATTAAATCCTTAAATAAAATTATTTCTGGAAATTTGAACGGTTTTAAGTGAAAGTGTTTGAATCCGCTGGGAGATCATTTTATTTCTTTCAATATATTAGGCAGCAAGTGAACAGTCTGTTCTCTAAGTTGATGTGTGACAAGCAGGAAAAATGGGCAAGCGTAAAGATCTGAGTAATTTTGACAAGGGCTAAATTGTGATGGCTAGACGACTGGATCAGAGCATCTACATATCACCAAGTCTAGTCTGGTGTTTCTAGTATGCAGTGGTCAGTACCTACCAAAATTGGTTCAAGGAAGGACAACTGGTAAACCAGCGACAGGGTCACGGGCACCCAGGTCTCACTGATTCATTCTGCTGGGAAAACCTTGGAACATGGCATTCATGCGGATGTTACTTAGACATCCTATGTTCAGACCAAGTGCAGCCCTTCATGGCAATGGTATTCCCTAATGGCACTGGCCTGTTTCAGCAGGATAATGTGCCCTGGCACAATACAAAAATTGCTCAGAAATGGTTTGAGGAACACAGTGGAGGAGTTCACGGTGTTGATTTGGCCTCCAAGTTCCTCAGATCTCATGGGTTCTGTTGGACAAACAACTCCAATCCAACTTAAAGGATCTGCTGCAGTTGTCTTGGTGCCTGATACCATCAGAAGACCTTCAGAGGTCTACACAATATTAGGCAGGAGGTTTTAATGTGATTGGTGAATATTAATTATTGTCACTCTCCCTGGATGGATATATCTAAAATAAATAAAATGAAAGATTGATTCTTTGAGTTCAAACCTACGGTTTTGTGCAAAACACTAGCTTCAGAATAATTTGCTCCCCCACAATTTGTTGAAGCGTAACCCTGGAGTGAAATGTAACAATCTGAAATGATCAAAAGCATAAACAGAATGCCTAAAGACTGAGAGCAGCATTTCACATGGTCCTAGGGGAAAAGTTTCGTTTCAAACATGAGTGAAACCAAATGCTGAATGAGATCCTTTTTTGACAAATTACAGAAATCAATATTTAATTGAGCACAACCAGCCTAATTACACCAAGCAGATCATTTCTTAGGCATTTGCTGACCCCACATTAAAATGTCATGGAAGACAACACAGGGAAACTAATTAGCTGTTATTACTGTATTAGTATCACAAATGTATGAATTTATAATGTTTAAATTGGTGGCAGTTGCTGAAGCTGGGATTTCTCACAAGCCTTTTAGGGAATCATGGTGCAGGATCAGGAACCAGCATGTGTCCAGTGAAGCAGATCAGATACGGATCAGCTCATATTAACAAAATTACTGAACGATTTTTCAGCTTCATCAACAACGAGACAATAAAAAAAATCAGCACTGTGATCAAATTACATGAATTCTAACCTAAGCTAAATTATATGTGGAAAAATAAAATAAATAAAATTGGACGAATATTATGAATGTATAAAAACTGGCACCATTAAAAAGTGGCACTATGTTCGTTTAGTCCCAATGTCCAGCATTTGTGTCACAAGTGCAGAAATATGCAGTTTGTGCAGAAATAAGACAGGATGTGTCTTTTGTTATTTTGTATTACTGTGTATTGCATGGCATGTTGAATGATCAGAGACATCAGAGATGAAGATTGCATCCAGTCCCACCACAATTATCATTACTTCTTGTTGAAACAAATCTAAAGTAGGTAGCAAAACATAACCAATAAATATAGTGGTCGTGTATCAGCAAGGCTCTAAGGCTTCACAGGCTTTCATGGTCTGTTCAACAGGACCAAAAGCTAAATGTTCTGTACCATTAATCTATTAGGCTTTCTTGAGGTGGCCTCAAAATAATTTTGGACTTTTTTAAAAAACTGTTTAGTGAGTAAGTAACTGCTCTTTATGGTAGTAGTGTTGGCATGGTTTACCTCCTCTTACCAGTGGAGAGAAGCTTGTAGCTGCAGGACCTGTATTTTGGGAAGTGCTGGAAGTGCTCTGATTCATGTGGTGTGCAAAGAGAATAAACAGTGTGGGCTGAATTACAGTACATGTCCATGTCAGCGAGATGTTTACAGTAGCCTAATGCGATATCCTCAGGCAATGACGCTCCTGCCAAGACACATACACAGTGTTCGGGGTCAGACAGTCCCCTCTAAGTACACATGCAGATACACAGCACAGAAATGAAAAGCACAGCCTGGCATGCAAACACTTAAGCCACACTAAAGCAAAATACACATGCACTTGTGTTGTTAAAATGAAAATGAAGATAACAGTCGCATAAATAGAAAGGCACACATTCACACTCTCACACACAGCCCCAGAGAGCACCGAACTCTGATCATTAATCACCTGAAAATGTCTCCACTTCTATTTTCCACTGCCATGAGAGAGGCAGATGCAGACTCCTGGAGAGGCTCAAACTATTTTCCCCTCTGTGTGCTTCCAACTTTCCTGCTTCATTCACTCTGTAGGCTGTTCAGTGCACATTATTGGTTACATTTGTTTCTGCAGTCAGTTTCTTTATTTCAAGGTCTGAGAAAATGAAAGCAAAAGGCAAAATTTGTCTGATTCAATGCACATACTGTATATTTAGCATGGTGCACACAAGACTTTTAATTAAAAAAAGTTAAGGTTACATTGTCTTTGGATGCTCCAATGTTCACACTCAATAATCCATCAATTACAGCACTATTATCAACCTGCCTATTAACTAACTTTAAAAAACAGGCATTTAAACAATCAATGGTTGTTGATTTTTAGTAGATAATCTACTGTACAGTTGAGGTCAGAAGTTTATATACACTCATCATGTACATGAATATCATAGCAATATTGAGCTTTCAATTTTGTGTTATTCTTCTGCGACAGAAACAGTGTACAACATACATCTATAATAGAAAAAAAATCAAGAATTTGGTGCACAAGCAAAATTTTTTTTGGTTTCCTGAAATCAACCCAAAAAATATACATACAGCTTGTCT
>JAOVVH010000023.1:5753238-5763763 GCA_028566435.1 Scorpiodoras heckelii
ACGGCCCGGACCGGGAATCGAACCCAGATCGTCTTGCTGTGAGGTGACAGTGCTGACCACTACACCACCGTGCCGCCTCTTTATTATTATTATCATCATCACCACTACTACTACCAAGTGCTGTCGATCTTCACCAGGACTCCCTGGCAGAAGAGACATTGTACCTCAGTGGGATATTTCTGGTTAAATAAAGTACAAATAAACAGAACAATAATAATATTATTATTATTATAACCTAATGAGTGATTAAAAGCTACAAAACCAGTCAAAAAGTTTTTAAAATAATGTAATGTTGATCTTAAATTATTATGAATGTCTACAGCATTAATGCTGCAGAAATTACAAATAAAAACACCAAAAACTCTGAAAACAGTGTCATTTTTTTCTCCTGATGTAACTCCGAGCAGTGGAATTGAAATCAGACAATGGAGTTACAGGTGACGACACAAATTCACAAGTATTTGCTGATTCCAAGCCTATACTACAAAGTATTAGTGAATCTCAATAACGTAGAATATTGTGAAAAAGCTTTGTTCATAATTTAATTCAAAAAGGTAAAGCGTCATGTTTTATATTCATTACACATAGAGTGACATATTTCAAGCTTTTTTTGTTTTAATTTTGATCATTATGGCTTACAGCTTATGAAGTATCTCAAATTATTAGAACATTTCATTTCAAGATTGAGTAAATTACTATTCTAAGATGATTATCGACACTCTCCACAAGGAGGGTAATCCACAGAAGGTCCTTGCTGAAGGCTGGCTGTTTGCAGAGTGCAGTATTGGAGCGTAGTAACGGAAAGTTGACCAGAAGGGGAAAATTCACTTTGATTCAAGATCTTGGAAGAGCTTCACAAGGAGTGGACTGAGGCTGCTGTCAGTGCATCAAGACGAACGTCTCCAGGAAAGGGGCTTCTGCTGCACCCTTAGTATCAAGCCACTCCTGAACCAGAGACAACGCCAGAAGCGTCTTTCCTGGGATAAGGAGAAAAAGAACTGGAGTGGTGCTCATTGCTCCAAAGTCCTCTTTTCAAATGAAAGTATTTCATCTTAATTTTGCATTTCATTTGGAAATCAAGGTCCTAGAGTCTGGAGGAGGAGTGGAGAGGCTCAATGCAGAGAGATTTTCCGCAGTCCGTGATGGTTTGGGGTACCGTGTCATCTGCTGGTGTTGGTCCACTGTGTTTTATCAAGTCCAAAGTCAATGCAGCTGTCTACCAGGAGATATTAGAGCACTTCATGCTTCCATCTGCTGACAAGCTTAGCACCTGGCCACAGTGCCAAATGAACTAGCAAATGGCTTGCTGACCATGATATTACTGCGCCTGATTGGTCAGCCAACTCTCCAGACCTGAACCCTATAGAGAATCTATGGAGTATTGGCAAGAGGAAGATGAGAAACATTCAACCCAGCAGTACAGACAATCTGAAGGTCACTATTAAAGGAGCCTGGGCTTCAATAAAGTGAAACTGACACATTTTTGTCACTGTGCTTGCACACAGCGAAATTGAACCTCCGCATCTAACCCATCCGTGCAGTGAGACACACTAGTGAAGACACAGTGAACACACATACCCGGAGCGGTGGGCAGCCCTAGCCAGTGCCTGGGGAGAGATTGGGGGTTAAGTGTCTTGCTCAAGGACACTTCAGCCGAGTCCTGTAGGACACAGGAATCGAACCCGGGACCTTCCGATCACGGAGCAGACACCCTAACCACAAGACCACAACTGCCCCCATAACATCTCAGGCTGATTTGTGGTAAAGGATTTTCAGAAGCTGGACATTTCTGTGTTGTACATCTTTTTCTGTTTGATAATATGAAATAGTGTAATATTTGAGATATTGGATTTCTGATTTTCATAAGCTATAAGCCATACTGATCAAAATTAAAACAAAAAAGCTTGAAATGTCACTTTACATGTAATAAAGGTTACATGTAACCTTTCTGAATTAAATTATGCACGAAAATTAACTTCTAATTCTGAAGATATTCACATTTTTTGAGATGCCTCAGTATACTCTACCAAAATAACTGCTTAAATTACAGCTTGGAGTACATTTTATATTAAAACGAGAGCACTGGTCTAAAGGGGCCACATCATCTACACGGCTTAATGTCTGCACAATAAAAAGTACGCACATATTCATGGAAAAATACAGGAGACAATTATCTTTTAAAAAAAAAAGACTTTATTGTTCTCAAGGAAGGAGTTACAACAAACATGCGTCTTACCACAACAGAAATGAAAAAGATATTGCACTGGTTTAACTAGGGTTTTTTTTTCTTCTTTTTTCAAATCCCATCTCTGCTCAATCATTACTGTACAATCTGTCTTGTGCAAAAAACGGGAGAAAAAAAAAACACAGAACACAAGACACTGTATACTGTAATCTCCACGTACTGTGGAAATCCCTCAGGGTAGTGGCGCAGCACCTATTCTGTCCAGCTGTTATTTCATATACATAGATAGTATATGCACTGTGACTGTCTTTGTGATCTATTAACTGATGCTTTAGTGGTTACGTTTCATAGACAGTGGGTAAGAAGGGCTGGCTATAATATCGTACGCCCACAGTGTGTTTGTATGCTGCCATATGGTTCCAAGACTTATTAGTGAACAACTCCACAGGATTCTGGCACTTATACCAAAGCTGAACATACAGCATAATCATCCAACAGTATGTGTGTGTGTGTGAGAGTATGATACATACCACAGTTAGTCCACACAGTCAAGTTTCAGACACGTCTGGCTCCTAATTATTCCAGATTTAACATTACTTGGATAGGATGCTATATAAACATTACAGTTACAAGTTCTAACTATAATGCTTAACACCATAAGCTGTGGACATTAGAATCTAGTGGACTACTAGAGACAAGCTCTGGTGATTTCCTTCCTAAAACACACCTACTTGAGCCTCCTATGATTAGACACCCAGTGGTTTAGCCCAGTCATGAAGACCGTATGAAGATTGTCCGTCTAATTGAAAATGATATCATGGGGGAAAAAAAGGATAGTTTTCATTTTCTGACATTTTATTTCAAATGAGAGATTTCCGATTAAATAATCTGCCTTGACTGACCTTGATTTTTGTTTAGTGTTAAAGCAGGAGCATCGTCAAAATAAACCACTTACACGTTTTTTTTTAGTAGTAAGCTCGACCCACCTCCACACTCTAGCTTCCACTCCATCCTAGACTCAGCCCTAATAAAGAGGTAAGCTGTTTATGTCAGATATCTTCTAGAAGGAGCAGATTGTTTCAGATCAATGTTTGGTCCCGTGCATCAAGCTGTGAATTCAGGAGAGAGCCACTTAGATCCATAATGGCAAAACGCCAAGTCTGACAATAAGACACAAAATGTAAAATACTCACAGAAACTGTGACGCTCGAAACGAAGCTTCTGGCTCAACGAGCCGTCAAGAGCTTTCCTTTTCATACAGACAGGAGCGTTTCTGATTTACTGTACAGATCATCATGGGGCTACTAACTTCTCCTTATTAAGAAGATATTACAAAATCAAAGTTAGCTGCAAAATATACTAGGGTTGTTTGTAAACTGCGAGATGTTCAGGATTGACCTGTCCTACATAATCAGATTCGCTAGGAAATGACGTCCATGGATATGACGCGATTAAGAGAAAATGGTTTAAAACTGGATCAGTTAGGAGTCTTGAGTTGATTAATATATAGCGTGATATTGTGTAAAAGTCACATACATGTGTAAACATAAATGTAGCCACATAACATGATGGGTAAGGCGGGGTTAAATGATTGGTCGAACCCCTCAAGACCCCAACAAGCCCTGGGATCTGATTGGACTGTATTTTATTAGTTTTCACTTTTAAATGACACAAAGTAAGAAGGGGATTGTGCAAATACATCCTCGCCTGCTAGCAACTGCTGAAACGGCAAAGACAGGATCTAATCTAAGATACACTCCCACTACACTCGGATATAAAACTTACACAGAACTTTAAATACTCATTTATATAAGCACACACGCACACACACACACACTCACTCACTCACTCATTAACAAGCCTGTACAAGTTTTCTGACTTTAAAAGATTAGTGGCAAAAATACAGAAAGAACACAGCAAGTTGGTCCTGATCCTAAAAATAAAAACTTTTCAGATGTTATTAATATTATTAAAAAAAAAAAAAAAGAGAGCAGGGGCTAGAAATAAAAAAAAAAACAATAAAACTTTTCCAATTTGGAGTCTTTTTTCAGCACAAATACAGACGTTAAAATTAAACGATGCCATTAATATCAGTCCATCATACACAATCATCTATATATCGAGCATGTACATGTAGCCAGATGTTTAACCTTCACTAATAACACGTGTAACCTTGTAGATGAAATAAGATTCGACACATCTGTATATGAGGAGCTACAGGTAAGCAACTTGATGAAACACAAGATGAAAAGATTTACCTGGGGAACCCGTTTTAAATAATATTACAGACTCTTTTGGGGGAAACACATGACACAATAAACCATAATTCATTTTTAGCACTACTGAGAAGGGTGTAATAAAGCAGACTCGGAAATCAGACATGCGATGGAAAAATGGACTGGTGGGTTTCAGCCAATCTAATGCAGGATCCGACTACATTAACAGACACTGCTAAGCAAAGACTGATTTTATTGCTGAGATACATCTTACCACTATAAATGAATGGCAATCAGACTTACAAGTAAGGACTTTTACGTTCATGTTAAGGCACCACTAGATCTAAAACAGCAAGTGAAGTCAAAACCTAATATTCATATACCAAATATTACAATTTGTGTCTTTCAAACGGTTTATTTCTAGCCCCATATTTTCTTTTTTTTCTGAACTGAATAAAACAATGCTGAGAAAAGTGGTAAAGGGGAAAATGAAAACAATCCAAAGCCCCCAATACAGAACAATCCACAACAAATCTGCTGAGCTCCTTTGCTTGTATGTTCTTCTTTCACTCCTTTCCTCTCACGGTTAGTGTGAAGTATATATTTTTTATTTTTTTGACATGCATGCTGCTGTCATTTTTCTGTGCAAGGCTGCTATGTCTTCTTGCAGGATTTGTCTTGCTGTGCGGAGGAACTGGGTTTGGCCTGGTTCTGGGAACGTGCTTCAGGGCTGGGCCTCTGGGAGGCACTGCTCCGTGACATTCCTGGCCTCTCCTGAGACTCTCCTGAGCCTGAAGGGCTGTCTTTTGGGGTGGAAGGCCTCTTACAAGCTGCTGCGGTCTCCTGGAACGTCTGTGAAGTTGAAGTTAACTCGGATATTGCAGGGGGCTGTTGAATGGGGGATTCAGACTGTTGTTCCCTTTGGGAGACAGAAGCAACAGATGGAAATGTCTTTTCAGGAGAATGAGAACTGTTCATATGTGGATCTTTGCTTTTTGGGTGCAGCATGTCTGCTTGGGGTCTGGCCTGCTTGCTCCGCTCAGTGGTTTCTTTGGTCCCTGGGATGTTGAGCTTTACCGGCCCAAGCACGCTCTTAGTCACTGTGGCCAGCTGGGAAACCACTTTATCCACCCCACTCTCAGCTGCTGTGGAGGTGGAGGAGGATGCTGCAGCAGCAGCAGCTGCTTGTCTCCGGTTGTCTGCCTCCTTCATCTCCTTAGTGATGCCTCCAGTTGGTGGAGTAGGGGTTTGGGGTTCCTGGGTTATGACAGGCACTATGCTGGGTTCTTGCTTGCTGCTCACTTTGGCAGTTCTACGGTCTGGAGGGGGTGCTGAAGGTTTGACAAAAGGGTCCTTGCTGACAGTGGTAAATGCACTACCAGGGGTAGAAAAAGTGCTGGTCAGAGAGCTGGGGTGAGGACCAGGCGTTTTACTGCTGGACGTAGAATCCTGAACCTTTCCCTGTCTCTCACTGGAATTTTCTGGTAGTGCTGAGGTAGAGGCAGCAGAGGGAGTAGATATCAGGGTCTGGGTGGGTTTCTGCTCAGAGGCGTTAGCTGCCAGTGTTGGAGGTTGGGCTTGCATCTGGTTTTGAGCCTGTAGACTTTGGCTGAGCTGAGGGGAGCCGGGCTGAGCCACTGTGCATGGGGTCAGAGACAGAGCAGCAGGCCCTGTCCTGATATGTGGGGATCCTATCACACTTGTGGGACGAAGCACATGGCTAGGAGGGACAAACGTTGTCCTCCGTCCATCCTGGCTATCCTCTGAACCCTCATCTGTCTCATCCTCAGAGGAATCCACTTCATGGATGGCATCCTGCTTCTGAAGACTCTCTCTGCGTTCGGCACGGTCCTGACGGATAGCCGACAGCTTGTCCTTCAGCTTGCTCTTACCAGGAGCCAGGCCTAATGATCCGGTGGCCGAGTCTGGGCCTTCCTGCCGACCCAGTTTACGGGCTAAAGGCTTTTGCAGAGTGCCCTTTTCTGCCGGAGACACCCTCCCTCCCAGAAGTGTCTCACTAGCACACTCCTGCAAGCTCTGCAAACTTGGCTCTCTCTGGAGCATCTCCTTCTTAAATTCTGTGTGTGAGATTTCCAGACTGTGCTTGCGGCCAGCGCCCACCGGCAGCTTCTTCTCAGAAGCAGACGAAGGAGAGGGAGACGAGGACGAGGACGAGAGTGAGGCTGCCAGTTTCTCAGCTGACTGCACACGTTTCAGAAGAGGCGAACGAGGCGGGTCGGCACTCTTCGGACGAGCGATTTGGCGCACTAGCGGAGGAGAAGAGTGGAGTTTTACAGGAAAGGACTGACCGATGGAGGAGCTCAGGAGTGCATGGCTGGGCAGTGGAGAAGGCGAGCGCTGAGGGGAGGTGCTCTGGGGCGTTGGAGAAGGAGTACGGGCCAGCGGTGAAAGGGGAATATTACCAGCAGACTTGCGTCGAGGGGAGCGGTATTGGCGCTGCAGCTTCGGGGCCAGGCCATGCAGGGAACTGGGCCGGATTTGACCAGAGCTGGCAGGAGAGTTTGGCACGCTGGAGCTGGGAGAGCTGCTCTGAGATGAATTTCCCCCGACTGCAGTAAGAGACAAAAAAACCACAAACTGCTACAGTGTTCTACAAATCACTCAAGCACAATCACATCATATAAGCAAAATGGGCATGGTATTGAAGAATTAATCATCTCTGATCAACAATGTGAATGTGATGCTGGTGATGAGTGGGTTATCAGGTCTAACTAGAATAAATACAATATGCTGTTTGTCTACACATCCCACTCATGCTTACAGAGACACAGTTAGTGTGGATGAGACTGAAAAGTACTTATGCAATGCACGTCTGGTGTGAATTCTAGGTGAAACTGTATTTGCTGCCCAACTACAGCTGAATCATTAACTTTATGATGAGCAGGGCTTCATTAGTGCACCACAACCAATACTCCAACACATTAACAAATGCATAAAGACACAACAGAGAGCGCATTATTAATAACTTTTTATTACACAGCTTTAAGAAGCACCTTTTAGAGTTCGGAGCATTAATACTTATCAGGAAGAATAGTACAGAACAATAGTGCAGCATGCTGAAAGCTTTACCAGAGTGGGCCGAATCCGGTGTGGAGCGGTAGCCCTGTGTCGGCGAGCGAGGGGATATGTGCGTCGGAGATCCAGGCACACTCTCACCCGATGACACCGAACGATTCAGAGACGACAAGCTGCGACTGGTGTGCAGGAGAGATGCCTGCTTAGTGATCTTCCGAAATAGGGAGTTCCTCTTCTTACTGTAAGAATGTCCCCACAGTTGCAAGTCAAATATACAGCCAAAGTATTTAACTATTACTATCCACAACGATGAACAGAATACGAAAGGTGTAACGAACGTCACCTGTCCTGTCCCTCTCTCGTTTTGGTCTTCTTGTTGCGCCGAGCCATTTTAGACTTGTGGGTGCTTTTACGAGCCGGACCAACCTTGATGGATGTGTTCTCAAATGGAGTGGCTGATATAGACACTTTATTTCCACTCTGTATGAAATAAAAGCTTGTTACAGATTAAACACGCTCAGTCTGTAACACTGCCAGAGACTTGTGTCTGTTCTTACCTTGAGAATGAGCTCCACGACATCGGTGTGAACAAGGCCGTGGACTGGTTCTCCGTTAACGTGCGTGATCAGGTCTCCTTCTCTCAGACCTGCTTCATGAGCTGGTCCTCCGTCCTCCACGTGCTGGAAAAAAACGTCAGGAGTCACACTTCAATTATACAGTTATAACAGGATCCAAAAATTCAAAATGATCTCCATTGGAGGTCTAAGTCGCTCACCCAGACCATATGGTGTACGGTGTAGATATCAGTGTCTCCCATGTAGACACGGATGGCACGCAGCGTGAAGCCGTACTTCTTGCCAGCTCGGTGGATAACGATGGCAGGTTTCACGCTGCAAACAGCCAGGGATAGGTCTCTGCTGGGAGATGAGTCCCGAGACGACGGATTGGAGGACAGGGAGTGAGGAGACATGGGGCTGGCCAGAGGAGAGGCTCCATGGTGCTCTGGAGCGCAGGAAATTGGGATTACCATAATGTAAAATGTATTATGTATCGTTCATTTGCCAATCAATCAGAACATAACAATTCCAACATTTTACATATAAAGTCCATTTCCAGAAAAGTTGGGACGCTTGTTCTACCAGAAGAAGCCTATATTTCTCATGTATACTGTATTTTACAGCATAGTGACATTCCTTTCTTTGCTAGATTATTAGGTAGTTGGGGGGTCAGCCCTTCAACCAGGTTCTGCTCAAGGACCGAACAGAAGCAGCTTGGCGGAGCATGGGCTTGAACCCCAGACCTTGGGGTTCGGTATATATATATATCACTATTTGACTACTGAAAGGTATTTTATTTCTTTGGTTGAAGGCATGTACTCACCTGTAGGAATCATGAGTGACAGCGCAGTGGCCGAGGCTGATTTGATGACCTTGTTAAGCGGCCGTGACGTGTGTTTCTCCGTGTCTCCTGACAGCAGTCTATGCCGAGCTCGACGGACTGCCAGGTCACTGATGGCTTTGGGTGTGGAATTATCTGCTCCGCCATTACTGCTACAGCGAGCAGATCCTCTATCCACAGAATCGCCACCACTACCAGCTGCACACAAGGCACATATTCCAGACAGTAAATGTGAGTTATTCAGTAAATGTGTATCCGCCTGTACCATTAGTAGTGTAGTGGATTCTAGAGACGGCACTGACGTGTGAGTGTACCGCGGGTGGCTTGGCTGGAAGCGGAGCCTGGTGTGATGGGAGACTCATCCAGTCGGAGCTCCCTTTCCACTGGGAGTTCTGGGATAGCAGAAGGGAGCTCTTCACTGCGCTGAGCCCTGAGTGGAGTCTTCCTGGCACTCTCTTCTTCGGTGGAGATAGCAAAGCGAGGCATTTCAATAATCGCAGAGCAGCAGCGGCGGCGCACCGTTAGCGGGGGGCTGGAGTCGCTCTCAGTGTGTGAGGACTCGGATACTGACAAGCGCTTACGCAAACTGAAAACACATGTAAGCTACTGTAAGTGTCAAGCTAGGTAAGAGAAAAAATATTTAATGTGTTAACTAGTCAATCATGATTAGTTATATACCAGTATGGCAAGTATACCAAGTTTAAATATTAGCATCAGAAAAGAGCAATGCAGCATTTATATTTATATTTAAGGCGTTTGGCAGACACCCTTATCCAGAGTGACTTACATTTATGTCATTTATACAGCTGAGCAGTTGATGGTTAAGGGCCTTGGTCAAGCGCCCAATGGGGGCAGCTTGGTGGTACTGGGATTTGAGATCATGACTTTCGCATCACTAGTCCAATATCTTAACCACTGAGCTACCACTACTTCAGCAAATGTAAAATCTGTAGCTTGAATCCATGACACATGGATGTGGCTGGACAACAAAATGAGTCACGTCACAACAAACAATCTACGCTTGAATTAACTCTGAACTTCTCTATACTTCTCCTTACATCAGTCTTCTCCGATAACCCCTGAAAATCTGTCTTTCAGTCGCTGGGTTTACAGCTTGTAGGTCCAACCTTTCAGCACCGGTAACACAGTAAGTACTAAAACAGCATTAAGATAAAGCAGACGTACATTTCAGGTGAGCCCACCATCCAGCTGCGGTCCCGAGACTTGAGGCTGCTGAGACTGTCGAGCCGCTCGGTGCCCTCCTCACTGAGACTGCGCTTGGTGGGAGGAGGAGTGCGCTTCTCTTCATGCAGGGACAGACGTTCCATACTGCTGTACACCTGATCAGAAAACACACGTCTCATTGAACATGTATAGATGCACTATGACAGAGATGTGTTTTTTTAGGGATTCACTGATTCAATATAGATGGTGTAAAGGCTGCATATGAATGAAGTCTATAATATTAATAATATTTCTATAATATTGCACTTTTCTTCAGATCTGTATATTTGCACGGTTCAATACTGCACTACTCATATTGCCCTGTGTACGTACTGTACATACTGTGTGTGTGGGGTGGGAATCTTTTACTATCTCAAGATTCGATTCAAAATCGATTTTCGATTCAAAATCGATTTTCGATTCAAAACGATTTGATTCATAATGATTTCTGCTTCACTCTGTAGGT
>JAOVVH010000023.1:5881766-5894494 GCA_028566435.1 Scorpiodoras heckelii
AAGTGCAGCTATGTGGTAAGTGGAACTGAGAAAATGGACAATGAGTGTAGAGAAAAGGAGGTGGTCATAATGTTATGGCTGATCAGTGTATGTTGTTTAAGAGCCATTAAAGCCTTGGCACAGGTACGTGTTATCTGTGTATTTATTTAATAAAGAAAATTGCTTTTAATACTCGTATATTTTTGTGGTTTTAAGCTGCTGGGTAATTTGTAGCACTAGAATTAGGATAAGTAATTAATTGTATAAATTACAGATTTTGTTGTCAGTTTCAACTTTCAGTCCAACAAGAATGACCACATGTCCAGCACCTGCGTGACACATTTCTGTTTTATCGAGCTCCTTTCTTCAAATCGACAGCTGACCTTCACCACAAAGCTCCAATAATTAACAGATCACTGGCCCGTCCTTTGCTCATTTTACACTTGATAGCAAAATAAAAATGTCAACAATGTCACAAGCATCAGTCTGTTTGTGTATGTGGTCTCTCCTGCAATCAGCAAACACGCTTTCAAGGCTGCTTGCTGAAGGGTTTGTGTATTAACACACACACACACACACACACACACACACACACACACTGCAGTGGGGAGTGAACTAGTGCACTACAATGCCTCTGAGTCTCTTCAGCGTTGTGTGTGTCAAGTGATCCAGTGTCACAAAGTAAACAACAGTGCCACCTACTGACACTTTCTGGAACTGAATCAAAATTACATTTATAGTGAAGTGAAGTGAAAAGTGACACAATTTTGGTCACTGAACTTGCACTCAGCGAAACTGAACCTCCGCATTTTAACCCATCCGAGCAGTGAGACACACTAGTGGAGACACACTAGGGGGCAGTGAACACACATGCCCAGAGCGTTGGGCAGATCTAGTCAGCGCCCAGGGGGCCATTTGGGATTTGGGGTTTGTGTCCTTGCTCACGCTTTTTGGCTGAGCGTACAGGAATAAATAATGCATTAAGAAAAGACCTGAGCTCTCATGCATTTTATATAACTGTCAAATAAAATGTTGCTTTAGAGTAATTATATATTTGAAAGTGTATTTATATTGTTCATTAGATCGATATATAATTCTGAAGTCAAGGACACTTCAGCTGAGTCCCATCGGCCACGGGGATCGAACCTGGGACCTTCCGATCACGGGGCAGACACCCGAACCACAAGACAGTTTGTATATTGCAAACCGAGGCTATCATCTTTCTACATAATCTTTATTTCAGTTCATGTAAGTGTTTAAGCGCTTAACATGTCTGGATTCATTTAGACAAAAAATATTTATTTTAAGGCACACTTTAAAGATTTTAGCATTTGACTCAACCACATGCTTTTAGTTAGTTTTAGTACAGTTTTAGTTAGTTTTAGTACAGTTTTAGTACAGTTTTAGTTAGTTTTAGTTAGTTTTAGTACAGTTTGTTAGTTTTAGTACAGTTTTGTTAGTTTTAGTAAAGTTTTAGTACAGTTTTAGTTAGTTTTAGTACAGTTTTAGTTAGTTTTAGTACAGTTTTAGTAGTTTTAGTTAGTTTTAGTACAGTTTTAGTTAGTTTTAGTATATTTTTAGTTAGTTTTAGTACAGTTTTGGTACAGTTTTAGTTAGTTTTAGTACATTTTTAGTTAGTCTTAGTAGTTTTAACACAGTTTTAGTTAGTTTTAGTATATTTTTAGTTAGTTTTAGTACAGTTTTGGTACAGTTTTAGTTAGTTTTAGTACATTTTTAGTTAGTCTTAGTAGTTTTAACACAGTTTTAGTTAGTTTTAGTACAGTTTTAGAACAGTTTTAGCTAGAGTTACAGCTTCAATAAGTTAAATACACGTCACTGTGATGAGCTGATATTAAATCCACATCATCCACTCGTCTCCACAGTCGCCTACAGATCTTGTACATTTCTAAAATGTACATTTCTTTTATCACCGATATATATACCGATATATATTTAAAAATAGCATTCAGCATTCCTGTAAAGCTGCTTTATCTTACTGTATATTGTTAAAAAGTCCTGCACAAATTAAAATGAACTATATAAATACACAAATCAAATATATAATTACCCTAAAGCAACACTTTATTTGACAGTTATTCTGTACGAGAGCTCAGGTCTTCCTTAATGCATTATTTATTCCTACACACTCAGCCAAAAAGCGTGAGACAAAAAAAAATAATACTGAAAATAAATAAAACATTCTTAAAATAAAGGAGCAAAGAGGCTGGAAAAGAAACGTAAGGCATTTTAATTGTACTTTGTTTAATTTCAAAGACAAAGTGTTTAACGAGGATAACAGTGTGACATTTCCGGCAGCTCGACGCTCTGAGTGTCGTGAGGAAATCATGAGACACGGCGATAAACTTTAATGACCTGAGTAACATTTCTACTGAGCTACATCACCGTACTTACAACTGTGACACTTATTCTCATTTAAAACACACACTGTTTCTCCGACCAGTAATGATGACAAAACCAGACTGATAAGAGCGTCTGCCACATGTCATAAATGTCAAAGTACTGGTTGGTAAGTTCATGGTAGTTCACGATGTCCACTCATGCAGTAGCAGAAGCAGCCAGCAGGTGTAGACATTACACTCTGTGTGACATGAGTTAAATTCTACTCTTAACAACACATTTGACTCCTTAGTACCTCTCTCTCTCTCTCTCTCTCACACACACACACACACACACACACACACACACACACACACACACCCTCTTACAGAACGACATCACATTTTCTCTAAATGTATTAATGCAAAGCTGCAACACTGCAGCGTCAGGCTTCTGCATCTACACTCCTGCTCATATTCAGTGTCTCCATAAGTAACCTGGATCACTCGTGTTCAGGCAGGAGAAACGGTAAAAGTTGCAGATCCAAAGAATGTGTGAATTACATCATACTCATCCTTACAGACAGCTTGGATCTGGATTAATAAGAAGCATTTTAAACAGAGATCAAAATCAGCTTATGCTTATGATAAATAGCACCTAAAGGTCGTCTATAGCGTCTATATCCTGCGGAAAAAGCACAAAATCTCTTTTTCCAACCATATATAACTATATAAATGTGGACCTACATATCAGAGTGGATGGGATTACACTGTACACTATGTGAGTTTATTTCTACTGGACATTTTACAGAAGGTTAAACACAGAGTAATGTTTCCAGACAGGATTGAAATCCCAGAGACACACCGGTAAAAATGAACCTGCCTCGCCAATGTAAAACTATCCCGGTCTGAATTAAGCCTTAAATTCATAACAACGTATAATACTCATGCTGAAAAACATTTTAATGAGGACACTCTCATTACCTACTACATGCATCTGCTGTTCAGTCATCTCTGCATAAATTTGTAAGCACAAGCACAAGCTATAACTTGTACACGTGAGTAATCGGCTTCTATGAGAGCGCATGTGTGTGAGAGAACACACTCACCAGTCCTGCCGTGAGAGACGGAGCAGACTGGCCCAGGGTCTGGTTCCTCATGCGGATGAGGTTGTTTGGTTCTCCTGCCTGCTGCTGCCAGGCCAGCTGACTCACACCGCCGTGCATGCTGCTGGACAGAGGCAGGAGCTGCTTCCCTAATACACACATATACATACACACACACACACACACACACACACAAAGATGTTAGCTAAGAAACAGCTAAGCAAAATGACGGTCAGCAGTTATGTCATATGTAGTGAAATTACCCTTACACAGGGTTCATACACCTTTTCCAAGATCAAATTCGAGCACTTTTCAAGGTCCATTTTCAAGATTTTCCAGCAACTTACAACAGCTGTAGTAAATTACATATTTATACAAATACACACACTCGAGAGAGAATTGTCAAAGGCTGCACGTCCTTTTTCTGCAGACTTTGCAAGAAGCTACTCGTGGGGTTTTGTTCCCGTCTTATCATTTGTTTGTATGTAATTTTCCAGCCAGCGCTCATTAAAACGCCAACCTCCCGGCATGTTGGTGCGGTTCTTTCTGACTCACTAACTAGTTTTCAGGGGGCGGGTCATGTAACTGTCCTAAATGTAAAGAGTACGTAAGCAGGTTTGCCAACACAGCTTCAACTCTAACACGCATTTAATGAGTGAATTACAATTTTGAACAAATACACACATTTCCATTTTGTCTGACGTCGAAACCTTGTGGCAGCGGGTGCGTGATCTGGCGGGATCTGGAAACGGGAGACGGAGCTGGGAGTGGCAGGAAAAGGTGAGCACCCGCACCTGCTGCTTATTTCCCAAGCCTAATTGCCTTTTGTCTCTCTCCCTCCGTGCGTGTGTGTGTTTGTGTGTGTGTATGTGTGTATAGTGAGCGAGGGATTAAAGGGGAGCGGAGGAGAGCGTGCGAGAGAGCCGTGACGAGCAAGACAGGCTAAAAAGTTTGTTTAGAAATTAAACCTTGGTTTGAGTTTAACTCTGTCCCGAAGCAGAGCTAACCGCTACGGTAACGGTACAATTAGTTAGCGCTACATAGCTACAGCACGACTAGCTAACTGCTACAATGACAGTACAGAACATACAACATTCAACACAAGGTCATAATTACGAACTCATTTTGCATTAAACAGTATATTCTCATCTAAATGTGAAGAGTATGTAAGCAGGTTTGCCAACACAGCCTCGCCTCTCACGTTCATTTAATGTGTGAGGAGAACGTGGCTTGTTGGTCCCCCCCCCCCCTTTAAGTGAACGATGGTAGTTAGCTAGCTCCCGACCAACAGCCATTTTTCTTTCTTTTAATTAATTAATACAAGCGAAATATTCAGTCAGATAGATAGATATTTGTCGTGAAAGGAAATACAGTTACAATTTTAAGCATTTTTACGCACTTTATCCAAAATTCCAGCACTTTTCAAACCTGGAAAATGTAACTTTAATGTTCAAGCATTTTCAAGGATTTCAGGCACCCGTACAAACCCTGCTTACAGGAGATCCTAACACATATATAGTCTTTGTACGTTTCTCAGAAACTGTATTATCACTGGAATTGCTTTTGTAATAGTGAAGCAGGTTTTGACCCATTTTGGGCCAAGAGCTATTTTTGTATTTGTGGGCTGCAAAATGACGTCCTAGAAGATGACGCCTTTTAAAATAAACTTCTTGGCGCAGTAATCAAAAGCCGATTCTCAATCTGCGTTCTCGTATCGGTCACAGCCTAAGTACTGCTTCATTCAAAAGTCTGCATCTAGCCAAGTAGAGTTTCGATGCCCGGATGTGTTCTCGCTGCGCCCATATTATATTGTGTGGACTTCCCATATATTCGGATATCCCATAATGCATTTCGCACCAAGCTCAGTGTGATGTTGGAGGAGAAAACTTACAGCTGTATGTTTCAAAATACTACTGTTGTTCTGTTATAAAACGAAGTCATAAGACTTTTTTTATGTTATTTAGACTTCCATTATGTGGTTAATTTATGAAGAAAGAAGTGATGTGAACATTTGCTCCAAATGTTTTCAGACATGTGCGGTCACACAAGCAGGTGACGTTAAGTACGTCAAGTACGCCGCTGTTCCAGTTGCAGAATGACCGTACAGCGTCCTTCCGTCCTCCTCAGGGGTTTGTACTCGAGAGCCGAACTTACCAGGTCTGTACTACCGAGCACACAAATCCAAACTTGCCGTACTTTGCATTGAGAAACGCCTTAAGTGTTGGTGGGTGTCCTTTCAGCTGGTCACATAAAGAAAGTAAAGAACTCTAGATGGGATTGAAATTGAAATTAGAATAATAATTCTGTATGGTTTTAATATTCGTCGTGTAAATATGCCTTATTCATAACAGAACTATTCGAGTTTACAAGGGGATGATGATGATGATGATGTCTTCACCAGGTCTTAACCCTAGATGTCCAAGTGTGCTTCTGAGAGGCAACAGAGAAGTGTGTGTGTGTGTGTGTGTGTGTGCGTGTGTGCGTGTGTGTTACCGGTTAGGCCAGCAGCCATGCTGCTGCGGCGGGCTCGGCTCTCATCCTGGCTGAGTTGCCGCTGGAGTTTGGTCTTTCCTGCAGCGTTAGATAAGTCAGGGTTACTCAGCTTTCGAAACAGCAGGATAGGCTGTACCACCACCTCCTTCTGGAAAAGAGAGAGAAGGGGGGAGTGTGTGTGTGTGTGAGAGAGAGAGAGAGAGAGAGAGAAAGAAAGATTGGTGAAATGGTAAAACAACAATCACACATAATACCCAAAGTGATTAAAGAGAAGTGGGGTTACACTCAGACCATGAATTCATGTGGTTCCATGAACCACAAACAAAAGTCACCGTGGTCGCAACGATTATCGATCGATTACGGATCCAAATTATTATTCATTACTTCAATCTTTACTTTACTCAGTAATCCTTAACTTTTTATAGTATGTTCTGGTCGAATCTGATCTCCTGCATTCTTTTAAGAAACTTGGAACATCACGGTGGAAAATACGACTTGAACCGGTGTTATCGTGTCAGAAAATACAAGAGCGTGTTATAACAGGATTACGTCATGTATCACAATGTATATGATAGCAATTCTGATTTATTTCTTTAAAGGTAACGTGTTATTTGAAGGGTACCCACATAACATTATATAACAGAATCATCAGCACTGCATCAACATTTTATAAAGCATTGCCGGAGTTATAAAAGTTATAAAAGTCTCCTAAGAGGATATTGTAAGTGTTATACATCTGTGTATTTATGTAGAAGAAGCGAGAACAACAACCATTAATCACCTTTAATTTAATCTCCATATCTAATATGAAAAAGAAACACTTTTGTCATCCCTAAGGGAAATCTGAGACATCTTGATCATCTTGCAAGTTTGTTACTAATAAGCACATTGAGAAAGTTGCAGAAGGTTCACATGCTTTATAAGAATGTTCGAAATGTAAATCTGATTAACACTTTGCTCCAAGGGAAAGGTGTGTGTGTGTGTGTGTGTGTAGGCCTGGGGGTATTTCCTATTCACACAGTCAGGATTACCCGATTAGTTTGTTTCAGTTGTCTAATGACACCATGTGAGAAAATGCTCACAAACACTATTTATTACTTAATTGAGAAAATTTGTACCATTAATGCCATACAATGAAAAGGATCTTTCATAAATCACACTGAATGATTCAGATTCAGATTTTATTTCACAAACGCTGCCAAAGTTCAGTACATGGGCATGAAAATACATGCCAGAATGACAAACCGTTTATTCCCAACATAAATCTTGTTATGACTGGAAAAAAAACGGTGGCACTGTCTGAATCAAGAAACAAAAATGTTTGGCTGCATTGTGTGTGCGGGAAAACTACAAATCTAGGAGTTGTGCTGAAGCCAGCATTCGTTATTTTAAGTGTTGCGTTTCAGATATACAAAACACTTTGGCAGATCTACACGAGTATCTACATGAAAACTGCTGCTTATTTAACCTCCACATCTGGATAAGCTGTCAGAGAACACTGGATCATTGAGAACGGACTTCCACACGTACAAAACTCTCTGAACTCATGTGTCAGTGGTGAACGGTGACGAATACCACTCCGGATGAAAATACGCCACGGCTAAAACACACGGCATTAAAGAAACAAGGAGGTGAGGGGAAAAAACAAAATCAGAGGCAGCTTGGGAACAGATGTCCAATGTTATTTCACTTTTAGACTGGAACAATATACATTTTCTTCACACCACATGCTCAGTGAGAAATCACTTATTCACAGAAGGCAGAGTAAACAAAACATCATCAGACCATGAACATTTTCATGAATGCCGTGAAAACATCCCAGAAACAAAAGAATAACACGCCGTTGTATTTCTATCTAGACCTTCAGGACTTTTGCTATGATATACATGGTAGATGATAATATTAGCATATCCAGCTGTCCAGTATTCAGCTGAACAGTAGTACAATCTCCAAGAATCAGTTGTCACACTCTGTGCAATTTGTATGGTTGATTGTTCTCTGCATCTCAGCAACCCGGGCACCTGGGAGAACCACATTACATGTCCGCAATATCTGGTTTTGATTCAGAGTTGCAGACAAATAGGTTCACTAACCCAAAAACAATAAAGGACGGAAATTAAATTCCCTAATAAATTTCACCAAACTAAATGATTCACTTGATATTTACTGGCAGTGCTGTCACCTCACAGCAAGAAGGTCCCGGGTTCAATCCCCGGGTGGAGTGGTCTGGATTCTTTCTGTGTGGAGTCTGCATGTCCTCCCCGTGTCTGTGTGGGTTTCCTCCGGGTACTCCGGTTTCCTCACACAGTCCAAAGACATGCATATTAGGTTCATTGGTGTCTCTAAAGTGTCCCTAGTGTGTAAGTGTGTGTGTGTGTGTGTGTATGTGCCCTACGATGGATTGGCGCCCTGTCTAGGATTGATCCTGCCGTGCGCCCTATGCCGCCATCTAGGCACCGGCTCTCCCGTGACCCTGGAGACAGGAATAAGCGGTTAAGATAATGAACGAATGAATGAATATTTACTTGCTAAAAAGATGTAGACACCTGACCATCACCACCATATTTGGTTCTTCACCAAACAGTTGCCAAAAAGGTTGAAGCACACAGCTGTAAAGAAAGTCTTTGTTCTCTGTAGCGTTCACTCAAACCTGTTCCACACAAACCGAGGCCCATGAAGACACGACTTGCCATGACTACAGATGGAGAACTCAAGCATTCTGCACAAAGCCCTGACCTCAACCCCAATGAACACGTCTGAGATGAACTGGAACACCGTCTGCACCCCAGACCTCTCACCTCTGCACCTAAATGAGCACTAATCCCCACAGCCACGCTCCAAAGTCTAGTGGAAAGCCTTCCCAGAAGAGTAGAGGTTACTATAACGGCACCAGGGAATGCAATCTGGAACGGGACGTCATAAACGGCTGATGGGAGAACAGGTCAGAATTAGGAACACACAGGTATGATAACATACTGACGAATCCCAAGTTCGGTGCAAAGCCTGTCGTTGCAACACTCCTGAACACTCGGCCACCTCCTGGTTAAACCTAGGGAGAGAAAATATCGATGCTAGCCAGGCTCAGATCATATCTTTAACATGTCACGTGAAGGCAGAACACCACGGCTGAAAACGTGTGCCAATGATTCTGTCAAGGGTACAAACAGTATATGCTTTTGTTTTCCTCAGCCTGTAGTAATGCACTTAACTAGCCGACCACCTCGCCATCCACTTTTTAGATTACATTAACACCTAGTCAATTAGGTTTCCTGGGACGGGGTGGCACAATGGGGCCTTTACCTGCTCAGCAGGATAGTTAATAACTTTAATATCTGTCCACCTATGACTGCAATCATTTCTGTCAATCATCTGAATAATCATCAATCTTAGGCTAGAGAGATATTCATTCTGAACACCATGTACTTGTTTTAGACTTTCAGGCTTCTGCGGACACGACGGAGCTACACTGGCGCTCTAGGGCCCATATTTGAAGGCTTGTGATTTATAACACAGATGTTAAACCGGGACCGGATTCTCAAAGCACTTTTTTTCCCCCCTTGTGATCCTGTATTTATCCCAAGCCAGACCTGCATCATGTCCATCTCTTATTTAATAGCCTCCTGGGATGACAGAACGTCGTTACGCCTTCAAGAAACGCACTGCTTTGGTTACAGAAGGACAAACTTGGATGACTTGTCTCGAAGCGGACCATTAAAAAGAATCACAGGACCAGTCAAGACGATATTCATCCTCCAGTGGTTAAAATGTTCTGGGCCCACTAACAACACTGGCTTTGTGATGTGGTTTCATACTGCCAGTGAAATGCCGTGTTCTTTTAACGCAGGGATGCGAAAATGAAAACCAGGCACCTGGTAACCTTCACAACCGGTTACATCCTCTCTGCGGAGTCAGAAGACTCCAGAACATCTGGACAGACCGCGTGTCTGACACGCCGCGGCCTTAAAACCCTAGCATACAAGAGCTGTCCGAGAGCGTTTCCACGACCGAGCCGTAACACAAACAAACCCGCAGCTTACGCATGCTTCAAATATTAGCTTCTTTCTTCCAACAGTTCTCGCATATCCACTCACTCTCGGAAATAAAACCCTAGCAAATGTCCCACAGGTGGTTCTCATACCTCACAGTCACCTTTAACCAGGACAAAGCACTAGCATGTGATACTCTTCAGGTCAAGGTCACAGCCATAATAATAACAACTGAAAAACCTATGTAGACACCAGACTGGTTAAGTAAAATGCGACTGAGAATTCACAAACTTTACATTTTCTTTACATGGATGCCCTTAACCGGCTTACCGTCCATTACAGCTTCACTAGGGGAACTGAAGTGAAAAGGGTGTGTCTGAAACTTAGGCTCAGGTAGACAAACAAACGTGAGTCCTCTATAGATAATCTATGGACAGAGACACTGAAATTTTCATAATGAAAACAAGCACTGAGGTAAACAAGCATCCTTGGAAACTAGGGATGTCCCGATAAAGTTTTATTTTTGTTCCAGATCCGATCTGATTTATTAATTTTGTTCTCGATCCAATACCGATACTTCTATTTTCTAGATATTGTCCAGATAAGAACTAGATAATAACAGGGTGTGGAAGCATTATTATTATTATTAATATTATGTCCTTATTATGTGTGTGTAGCAGAATGAGGATGTGAAACTAAACAGTAGATCAGAACTATCTATCATTGTCACACACAGTTTCTGCTCAAAAACAATTCCTCTTTAGGTAAGTGTAAAATGCGGCCCCCAGCAGCACTGAGACAGACAGGAGAACATGCGCATTAACCACGATGTGACTGGGGTTAAAAAGCCAAACGGAAGTGTGTCAGAGCTCAGAGCTCTCTCATTCTTCTGTCTATATGCGTGCTCTATTTGTTGCTGTATGTTTGAATAAAGCCTTTTTCCATAGAAAAGGACGACTTCTTTTCCTTAGACTTGTATTTCATTAAAATAGCCACAACACAGGGTTTCCCGCAGCGCTTTATTGGCAAAGCGGCCGCCTTGCCAACGCTTTATTTCGGTTTTCCTCCGCTTTCAAACAAAAAAGTGCAGGCGCTGGGTGCATTTTTCATCAAAACATGGTTAAAATCAATTCAACTACAAAATATTTATTAAACATTTACCCCCCTGACAACAAATGCACCAATTTAAAATATTTCCACACAGCAGACATTATAGCCACATCCTGTTACAGATTGTGCTCTCCACCTGCGTGACCGCTGACGTAAAACAAAAGATCACTAAAGCCGATTCTGATCTTTTAAAAAATGCCTCGATCGGCCCGATACTGATCTTTGAGATCGGATCAGGACATCCCTATCGGAAATATGACGGATAAAGAGACTCGGAGATGGACTGGCTGTTAAATTAGTACTGCATGCTAAATTCTTTAAGCATGCAGATAGATAATAATGACTGACTAGAAAGAGCATCATGACGCACTAATAATGAAATTTAACAACATCATAATATGGGTCCAGCCTCAGTGCTCAACCATAAACAATGACTGAATGACAAGCGTACAGTTTACACATGGTACTGAGCAAGTGAAGGAAGCGAGAGCACCTACAGAAGTGTGTTCCTGCCATACAGCTCACACCAAAGGTGATTACTAAACCCTGGTTTTACAGGAACTATGAGTTGGGAGAAGAAAATTACTACCTAGATCTGACAGACAGCCTCGGCTTAATGACAATCCAGTAAAAACGTCTTATGCCTAGCTCGTGTTCCTCACTTGTGGTTTCCGCCTTGCCAGATGTTTTTCCACAGCAGTCTCATCCCATCATTCGCACGGCAGTGCCGTTCCCTCCCAAGTCATCACTACTCATTCATCAGATCTCCCCCTCTGCTGAGCTGTTCTGGGCCGCGCCAGGACATTTCAAAACTTACATGTAGAAAAGAACGAATGAAAGAGGATTGATCTAACAGAGGAAATAACGGCATGGAGTGAATAATGCACGGAAACAGCAGACGGGTTTTCAGTTTATGAGTAATGATGGAAACAAGGGGAAAAAAATGGTTTACAGTAGCTGAAACCGTACACAAGTGTAATATACACATTTACAAACATAATGAAATATCCACAGCCTTTAATTTACAAGCCAGGCAGCTGTGTTTATACTCTCCACCCAGGCCACTTCCCTCAGGACAGAATGATGGGTGTGGTCCCACCTACCACCCCTCTATCTGTTCCAACAGCAGCCCCCAGGAACCTGCACCTACACACATACCAATTAAACACCACACCCCTTATACAATATCTACCATTACCTTGCTCTGTGTCTCCACACACACACACACACACACTTTACAACTGCAGTTCAACACCAGCAATACACTAAGACACACAGGTGGGACAGAAGTACTAAAATCAGCCGTGACCCATTTCCAGTGATAACCGTCGTGTTTCAACAGCTTCTGCAGATGTACTCTGAAGTCATGTGAAAAATGTCACATGTCGGGCCTCGTCTAAACGCCTTTCCTGAACTTGTTAAGACAGAAGCCTTATAGCGGTGCTGCAGTAAATGTATGAGTGAGTTCTTGGTTTGGGCAATCTCTTTATGGATGAGCTGTATACAGACCTAAATGTAGGGACTGCAAACTATTTAGAGGCATATATTAGTGGGCAGGCTGTTATTTATTTATAGTGCTGTCACGTGATAAACTGTTTTGAATCGCGCATTAATCACAGTTTTAACGCGCATTTTCATTTATGTTGTACGTGCAGGTCGGCATCGTAGGACCATTGAAAATGTTGTTGCCGTTTATCACTGGTCTATTTTAAGAGAAA
>JAOVVH010000023.1:5942268-5957005 GCA_028566435.1 Scorpiodoras heckelii
GCCTCGGCCTGCTCTCCTCTTCCAGCGGGCGCCTCGGCCTGCTCTCCTCTTCCAGCGGGCGCCTCGGCCTGCTCTCCTCTTCCAGCGGGCGCCTCGGCCTGCTCTCCACTTCCAGCAGCAGCATCTTCACCATCTCCCTTGGTACCTTCACCGACTTCGTGTTCCTCTTTCTCCTTTTTTGTTTCCCCTTCCTGAGAAACCCTTTTGTCAGACATGGCTTCATAAACCTGATCACGGAGCTCATCTCTGGTTTTCTCTGTATTGTGCGGAAACATTCAAGTTGGCAAGAAGCTTTAAACAGAAAAGATGTCGGGCAAAACAGATCTTTTGACAAAGAATGCCTGGTCTGGTTTTGAACTGTAGGCTGTGCAAGAGCTTCCTAATAAAACCCCTACATGATAAAATATTTCAAATATAACCAGTAGAGTCTCAGTTCCATCTGGTATCCCCCCTTGAACACGTTCCACAACCATAGGGGAACACTAATAATGCCGTCCCATGCCCAATCCCTTATCCCACCCCTCTCCAAATAAACCAGTCACAAATTTCTCTCCCTTTACCACAAACATTGAGTTTGAAGGGGTTCCAAGGTCTGCACGATAAACCCAATTTGTCTACACTTGTCTACCCTCATTTCCAAAGTGTAAGCATAAATCCCCCATGAGTGTTTAGGCACGTGTTTGGTAATGGACACATGAGTTACACATTTTCAGGTTGGGAAATCTGTACTAATCAGGAAAAATTGCATCCTTAAGTGTTAGAGAGCACAAAGTATTTATATCGATAAAGATAAATGACTAGTCCATGCCTGTAATTAATCTACATGCAACCATAAAACGTACAAAAAAAACCCCATTTTTTTTAAACTTCCAGCATTGGAACCGTTCACTATTTAACACTTAAGCTGATCTATATTTCAAAGTTGTATCATGCATGAAGTTCGTGTTATCAAACATCCATTTCTGCTTAAATTAAAGTGTGTGTGTGGGGGGGGGCACTTTTATAATCACTAAATGAACACAGCTTTGTTAGACAACAGTAGATGCACCTCTACAAAGTGACCACAGAAAGATCTGATTTTTCCACCACAACACCCACCATCCAAGTTATCTGCGCTCTCAATCCTGGAGTCATTCTGCTTCTCACCCTCCTCTGAGGATTCCTCCGGGACTCCCTCCAAAGCATTACCCAAGACGGAGTTCTCCATCCTGCAAGAGTACACCCATCAAATGATGAATGGTGCTTCTTAAAATAAGACGCGTTTTAAAAATAAAAATCAAAATCAAGAAACTGTTTGGTGCATTACCTGGCAAGCTCCAGCAAGGACTTCCCACACAAGAAGAACGCCTCGCCACACTCATCAGCGGTGTCACCGTATTTCTCAGCTCTGCAGCAACAGAGTGAATTAAAACCGACTGTAAAATTATATCATCCTGGAGTGCTTCTATCCAACTCAATACATTCAAGTGTAAACACTAGTGACGCAGAAGTAACAAGGACTCCAGGGAGGATTTTCTTTTTTAAATCTGGATGATGTACAGCTGCACAAATTGTCCCTTTAGAGACTGGACATTTGGGCGTGATCACACAAGACACTACAAAAGTGTAAATAAAATACAAAAGTGTATTACACCAGTTTCAGTGGCACTGGTGTTAGAATGATGGACAGCATTGAGAAGTGGGATGGTTGCAACGTTGACTATGAATTATAAAAGTGCACCAGGTCGACAACTGCGCGTACATTCCCAGGTTTCGGAAAAGGATCTTCCCCATCTTCCCACTTTCTCATCAGTATAGAGAAAGCAGTCCAAATTGTAATCCATGGTAACGTCTCATGCACTATAACTAAACCCAGGTTCCAATACACCCATGCCAGCTCTTTTCCCAGGACATAACTAAGGTCAGTCGTACTCACAGCATGGCACAGGCCTCCTGAAACACGCTGACTGCAGCCACAACATCTCCCATGACCAGGTTCCTGTTTCCAGTGCCAATCAGCTTCTTGGCCACTTCAGCTACATCTACAGAGCTGCAAATCAAAATCAAAATGTTCACGGTACACGTGTAAACAAAGTGTTCACCGACTTCAAGACAAAGAATAAGATGACTGAAATCTCACCTCTCTGCAGCACTGGACGAGCAAGGCTTTTCTTCCACACTTGAAGAGAAGAGAAGGAGAGAAAAATTAGCATGCGGACTGATCTCGATCAAAACAAGCGTTGTCTAGAGCCGTTAAATTGGTTACTGGGGTGGGCAAGATGCTAAAAATCAATCAATTACATTCAGGGCATTTGGAAGACACGGTTATCCAGACTGACTTACAGTTATAGCGTTGTCTAGAGCCGTTAAATTGGTTACTGGGGTGGGAAAGATGCTAAAAATCAATCAATTACATTCAGGGCATTTGGAAGACACGGTTATCCAGACTGACTTACAGTTATAGCGTTTATACAACAGAGCAGTTGAGGGTTAAGGGCCTTGCTCAGGGGCCCAACAGTGGCAGCTCAGCTGTGGTGGGATGGGATCTGAACTGATGACTCTCTGGTCAGTAGCCCAATGTCTTAATCATTGCAACAATACTTAATATTTCCGGATATCACGATAACGGCTCATGGAAAACCGAGAATGAACAAAAACAACAAAGCCTCCACTAAGGTTGTGCTTTTGCCGTGGTTTGTTTGACTGTTTGCAGGATTACAGCAAAACTACAAGGCTGATTACCATGAAACTTGGTGGAAAGGTATAACGTGGGCTCAGAAAGGACCCGCCAAATTTTGGAGTGGACCGAGGTGCAGGGTGGATTATTCCTGACCTTTTATTATACTATTATAGGAGTAACCAGTTAAAAGAAGCTGATGAGCTAGAACAAAAGCACTCGTGTTTTGTGAATGCTGAATATTTTCACATTGTAGACAATGAAATTTCTGCGATTACGGGTTTAATATTTGTAAGGCGCGACATATCCATCCATCCATCCATCCATCGTACCGATTTATAATATACTTACTATCACATTTCGAGCAAACCTGGCTGTAAAAAGGAAAGTCCTTGAACCATAGCTAGTTAGCATTGTCCCCAGAGACTGAACTACAGCATTTTGAAGGTTATCTTGCTTGTTTTTCAATCTTCCCCTGGGTTTAATCCTAACCTCAAAAACAGACAAACATAATGTGAACTTGAACCACATTATAGCTGATAAAAATGTTCTGAGAGTCAAGTCAACTTTTTGTCCACCGTAAGCCACAACCAATCATTACACTCATTAAATAATCAGGATAAAAACTGGAATAAATCAGCACCGAGTCTGAGGTGTGTGTGGATTTAATTTCCCTCTACTTCGAGATAGACGTGTGTGTGCGCGCACACAAGAGAGAGTTTTATCTCAATCTAGTTTGAACTGAAATAAATTGTCCAAAAGAGAATCAGGGAGGGGGACATACACACACATATATATACACACACACACACACACACACACACTCAAACACGTGTGTGTGTGTGTACATGTGTGAGCGTTTGAGTGACTGTGTGTGTGAGAGAGTGTGTAGAAAGTTTGAGCCCAAAGTAACCATAGCAGCCGCTAAGCTACATCCCTCACACACACACAAGTCACTGAAGAGCAGCTAGCATCGCTATTCCCCGCCCGGAGCACACACAAGCATCCGTTTCTGAATTTAACCTCATTTAGCTTTACACACTTTGCCCCAGCTGTGAGATTATAAACACTAAAACTGCCCCGTGGTCCGTTTCAAGCTGCTCGGGTCTCCGAAACGAAACTAAACCAACTTAACCGAGGCTATGAAGCGACTTAGCCGGGGCGCTCTCCCGCCAAACGCCCGGCGTCGCATACTCACGCACTACGCAGTACAGAAGAACGCGTTACGCAAGCAGACCTGTCAGCGTACTAACTAGTGCGCTAGTGCGCTAGTGCTGAACGAAGGCTTCGACGTAAGCTAGCAAAACAACCAAACCGGCCTCCGTGTCGCACAGCTAGAGAGGTTAACACACAGGGCTTAATTCGGTTCTTTTCTTTTCACACTTACGCCTCATTAGTCGAAGAAGAAGAAGCAGCGACAGCAGTTTCCTCCGGCATCTTCAAGCGTGCGCGTTTCCAACAACTTCACTTCCTTACGGAGAGCCCAGGAGAAAATGGCAGACTCGCTTCAGACGCGGCTGAATCTGAACACAGCGCGGTTGGCGCCTTTAAATACGGATACCGTCTTCACTTCCGCTGACCTTTGACCTCCTGTCGAAGCGCGGGAAATATTTTTAAAGGGCACTGCACACTTGTTCTCGGTGGAGGAAATAGTTCAAAGGCTGAAATGGATGTTTCTATACGAGCAGGAGATGGAAATCTCCTTAACTTGACACTCCTACTTCATTACATGTGATAAGCAATGTCATAGCCAAAAGTTTGTGGACACCCTGCCATTAAATTCAGATGTCCTTGTTGAACACGACATCCCATAATTAGTCCTCCATTTGCTGCTGAAACAGCCTCCAATGATCTGGGAAAGTTTATTATTTATAGTGCTAAGGCATATAAAGGTCATGTGCTTCCAACAGTTTGGGGAAGAACCGCGTATGGATGTCATGGTCAGGTGTCCACATAGTTTTGGTCATTCCAGAAGACAATCCCACCTGCTATATAGTTTATTGTGTTGTTCCATCCATCCATCCATCCATCCATCCATCCATCATCTTCCGCTTTATACTGCTAGTCAGGGTCACTTGGGGGCTGAATCCAATCCCGGCGTCATCAGGCGAAGCCGGGATACACCATGGACAGGTCGCCAGTCCATTGCATGGCCAACACACACTCACACACACTCACGCACACATTCACACCTACGGGCAATTTAGAGTGACTGATCAACCTAACATGCATGTCTTTGGACTGTTGGAGGAAACCCACACAAGCACGGGGGAGAACATGCAAACTCCACACAGAACGGCCCGGACAGGACGGGAATCGAACCCGGATCGTCTTGCTGTGAGGCATCAGCGCTAACCACTACACCACCGTGCCTTCCTAAACGGTCAAGTTTTATCAGGATTTAGGAAACGTTGTTGCGTCTGTAAAACAGTGCTGCTCAATCTGTCCATACTTCATTCGTTCATTTTCATCAATGTCATCCTGCTCAGGACAGAGACACGGACTCAAGGTTGCGACCTGGACTTGAGTTGCACTTAATTCGCATACATAGTGACCTGAGTCTTTGCTTGAGTCTCATCCTCAAAAGACTTATGACTCGACTCAGACTCAAGATTTGGGACGTGTGAATTTTTTTTACTGGACTTCTTTATTTTTTTTGCACGTTAACATTAAGTAAATGTCTAACAAGCTGAATGTCATTCCCTCCCTTATAATCATGCATAACTTTACACATCCATGTGGCCACAGATGACACAACCACAAGAGACTTGAGACTTGAATTGGACTTGCAGAAAAAAATGACTTGTGAACATGGCTGAGGGTTATGGTAGATCCATATGAAACTTACAGACAGTAAAATGACCTCAGGATCCAACCTGGCACCCTGTAGGTGAGAGGGGACAGTGCTAGCTGCTGCACCTTTTTGTCTGGCCATACTGATAAGTATAACTGTTTTGTCTGCACAAAAATATGGACATGTCCAGAGAGGCTGTGAAGAGAAAGAGTGGTCCTTACTCAGAGAACAGAGTCATACTCGTACTTCATCAGGTTCTCAATGTGCTCCAGTGATGCTGACAGAATGGAAACAGTTTATAGAAAGATCTAAACTATGCAACAACATGTGCTTTCAAGTGACATTTCACCTTAGTATCCTAAGAGATTTTTTTGTCAGGTGAAATGATGAATACAGTTTGAACAATTTAAGTGACAGAATTATTTTGTGTGTGTGTGTTGGGTAAATACTAATGCCCTGTCTCAAATCACTCTCACACTCACTTTGACTATAGATTGTTCAGCGGTTGCAGTCAGAAGTTTATGAACACTCATCATGGACATGTCATGACAATATTGGGCTTTCAGTGATTTCCCAGTATCATCAGTTCAAACAACTGTGTGTTAGTACAAGTTATTGGGAGGTGTATCCGCTTTGCCAAGGTCTGGAAGAAAACCCAAGCTGTCACCATCCGCTGAGAGGAAATTGGTTTGGATGGTCAGGAACAACCCAAGAACCATCAAGACACAGGCCTGCCATGAAACAGAAGCTGCTGGAACACCAGTATCACTGTCGTCAGCCAAGTCAGTTTTACGTCACCATGGACTGAGAGGCTGCCATCCAAGAAAGAAGCTCCTGCTCCAAAATGGACACCTTCAAGCTCAACTGTAGTTTGCTGCTGACCACATGGCCTTCTGGAAGAAAGTTTTATGATCAGATGAGATAAAGTTTGAGTTGTTTGGCCACAAAGACCAGAGGTATGTTTGAAGGAGTAAAGGTGATGCATTCAGCGCTAATTACACTGTACCAACTGTTAAGCATGGTGGTGATAGCATGATGGTTTTGTTGCCAGTGGAACTGGTACTTTTGCACAAAGTGTATGCAAGGAAGCCTACCTCATAATTCTTCAGCATAACCTCAAACCATCAGCTAGACGGTTGAAACTTGGACACAACTGGGTGTTCCAACAGGACAATGACCCCAAACACGTATCAAAGCTGGCTGAAGAATGGATAAAGCAGGCTAACATTAATATTTTGAATGGCCTTTCCAAAGTCCTGACCTCAACCCTATTGAAAATATTTGGGATGTGCTTAAAAATCGGGTCTGTGCCAACAAATTTAACTGAACTCTACCAATTCTGCCGAGAAGAGTGGTCCAATATCCAACCAGAATTCTGACAGAAGCTTATTAATGGCTACTGGTCAAGGTGCAACTTGCTAAGGGACATTTACTTAAATATTATGTATGCTGTATGTAGATTTCTGACCATGTGTTGATGAAAATTAAAACGTGTACACCAAAGATATATGTTGTATACTCATTCTCTCCCAGAAAAAGAACAGTTCAAATTAATCACTGAAAGCCCACTATTACGATGACATTCATTTCCATGATGAGTGAATGTAAACTTTCAACCGCAACTGTATGTAGAGTGCTGCCCAGGGCAGCAGTGAAGGAGACAACAAATCAAATTCAGACAAAATGCATCTTCATTGTCAAATAATGTGAAGTGAAACCACAAAAACACAAACTATACATCCTTTACCCAGCTTTAAAATTCCTTTTACATTTATTAGCATTCTTATGTGAAGTGTAACAGACCATTTAAAATACAAATTGGCCTACAACATTACGTGTAATCTCTCTTGCTACAGGAAATTTAATTCTTTGCACACTTCCTTCAGGCCTGGCAAACTTACAGCGATCAAACTCATCCAGGGAGAAAAATGCTACACTTTCAGTCTCTTCTATGAGGTTAAGAAAGGTAAATAACCCTAAATAGTTGCAGGTAATCTTTAACAGGAAAAAGTTCACACCTTTAATCGGTTGTGAGTTGACTATTGATATTCTGGCGAGTTTCATCTGGTAGGTTTCACAGTTTAACGTCTTCTAACTTTATAATGAGGGGTCACTTGGAAATAAGAAAATGAAGGTGTTCCTCATTGCTCAGGGTGGCTTCACATTCCTGCTGTAGTCATACTGGGAAAATCAAGTCACTGCAGCAGGGTGTAACAAAATACGAATAAATACGAATCATTGAGACTGAACAGATAATGTGTTTCAAACAGATACACATACAAATACAAATACAAATAGAGGGTGGACTATTTTTTATCTTTTTATTAATAAAGCTTGCCAGAAAGGTTCCTGGAGCATTTGATTGAGACTAGAGGTGTGCAGAGATGTGTAAAGCTCTGCCAGTTAAACTGGATTGGAAGGCACATAATCCTGTAGCGCAATATATTAATTAATAAGGATCATTAAAAGGATAGTAAATATGTCCTGCATCCCTTGGTACAGGCTTGCCATCAATCTGAAAAGTAATAAAAATATGTCAGTGTGATGTTACACCTCTGGTCTTCTATATATATATATATATATATATATATATATTTCTTAGCTATATATCCAATCCTGCAGTTTGCTTTACACTACTGCCATTAAAAATAAACATTTTAGGCTAAGAAACTTACAGTTATAGTTGGCACAATGTATCTCCAGCCTCTGTTCAATGCTGTCATGCTGTCCATCTCGTCAGGCTCCAGAGTGAAGTCAAAAACCTGCATGTGCACAAAGACGTATTAAATTACAGCACTGATGCTACATGGTAAAATAAAAATACAAAACATTCACTGTTGAATATGACAAAGAAAAAGAAATAACCTGTATATTTTCTTTGATGCGAGACTCTGTAACACTCTTTGGGATCGTCACGACTCCTCGCTGGGTCTGCCACCTGCAATAAATCCAAATCCTATGTGCTATATGTGCAGAATAATATTGGTGTTATGCTACAGTGCATACAGTACACGAATGTACTGTGTTTAATGCACTGTCGTCTTGATTGTATTCACCTGAGTATAATTTGTGCAAGAGATTTGTTGTACTTCTTGGCTAGAGCTGCAATGACTGGCTCCTCTAAGACAACAGGCTCATCGGGTCTCTTCCAGGCACGATCTGGAGAGCCAAGAGGACTGTAGGCAGTCATCACTAAACCCCTCTCCTTGCAGTGAGCAAGAAGCTCCATCTGGGCTAGATAAGGATGACCCTCCACCTAGAGCAAGCAATAATAGTTTTAAATAATAATAGTGTTTCGTTTTAGGGTGTTTTTGAAGCATTACAGTGCAGGAACCAAATCTGAAAGGAGCATTGTAAAAGCAATACTAAAATAAAGACAGGTTTCATTTCCTTTCCCCTTAAAAATTAGAGCTTCAAATTTCTTAAAACGTTTAAGATCAGGCAATATTGTGTGGCCGCTATAGTAAAATTAATCGGTGACTGGGTGATGTGATGCATTTTTTGTGCCTACACTGATAATGTATTATTTATTAGTGAACAACGTATATTTCATACATTTGTACTGTACTGACGATTAATGCTGTGCAACATGAAACAAGTTCTGGTTATCATTTAAGTTATAATAGCTATAAACCGTTATTTAAAGTAAGCCCAACATTTGTCTGCATGCATGCAAGTGACAGCATGCATTTATATCACAGAATGTCCCTGATATTACTCACTGCATGCTAGCTAAGGGTAGCAAGCTTAAAATTTGGCTAGCTACAGTCCTCATGCATGCGCATTTTAACAACAGGACTTGGTGACTCAGACAGTGAAAACGCCTTGTCTAGATGTTACAGCAATAAGGTAATGTCCAAAGAAAACAAATTTTTAGAGTTTTAATTCAGTTCAGTTCAATTTTATTTCTAAAGCACTTTTAACAATGGACATTATCCCAAAGCAGCTTTACAAAGACACAGAAGCTTGACAACTTTTTAATTTATATAAAGTTTATCCCTAATGAGCAAGCATGGGGAAACAGTGGCAAGGAAAAACTCGCTTAGATGTTAAGAGGACAAAACCTTGAAAGGAACCAGGGAACCCATCCTCATTTGGGTGACACCACATATTGTTATAATAAATAATCTCTTCTATAACAGTGTACTATATAATAAAGGCAGTAAAGTCATTTAAGTTTTAACATTAACACTTTTTTTTATATTGATGGAGTGTAAAACTGGAGTGTAGAACTTTAGCCTTTTTATTATACAACAGAATGTCCTACATACAGTATTACTGCATTTAAATACCAAACTTTTTGTGCACCAACCCTGAAATATCTCTCTCCCTACCTGCAAAACAGTAGGTTTGATGTTAGCCACGGACAGGACATCATCAATCTGTCTGCTGTTGAAGTTAGACAGCCCGATAGCCCTCACAAGTCCCTTTTCCACCAGTTTCTCCATGGCGGCCCATGTCACCTTGTAGTCAATGTCATCATACAGTAAGGTCCCATCTTCCTGTCTGGGGAAAGCTGTATCCCCTCGCCTAGAAGCAGAAAAGAAGTCAAGCTACTGCAGTGTTAGGATGGAAGGCCTGCTATTTTCCATTGTGGCAGAATCAGCCCTGTTTCGACATGGACTTTGTGTTTGCATTTTAATTTCAGCAGCTGTTATATATTTATTGCTTTGCAAAGGAATGCAACTACATGTTTTACAACTGAATTTGAACCATGTCTCAAATGATCTGTGCTCATAATGCAAATATTATTGCAAATTCATGGTTGAATTTGAATAAGGTTTGGAAAATGCTTTCATAGGCATCTTTAGTACTCTGTCAACTATTTGCCTTTGATAAGTTAAAAAGCTTCCCCCTTTTTTCCTGTAGCATTAAGGATTTTCATCTTGGAAATGGACTGCATATGTTTTGGAGGCATGAGGAGGGCCTATATATCTGCCTTAATTTCAAAGTTTTACCAAAACAACTTACAATACTTGACAACTGACAATACTTTACAATAAATAAAATTAAAGAAACTATTTAACATAGCAATGTACTGCACATACAGTATTATTACCAGGCTTTCAGCTGCAGCTCAGTCCAATATAATGTAATTCAATTTTTATAAATTTAGTACGGCACTTACAAGCTAGACATTGGGGAGTGGTTGCTTAGTGATTAAGACTTTGGACTACTGATTGGAAGGTCATGAGTTCAAATCCCAGCACCAACTAAGCTGCCACTGTTGGGCCCTTGAACAAGGCACTTAACCCTCAACTGCTCAGTTGTTTGTTTTTTTTGTTGGTTTTTAACATCATTTCACCATCAATGGCTATTCATTATCTTAAACACTTATTCCTGTCCCCAGGATCACGGGAAAGCTGGTGCCTATCCAACGGCATAGGGCGCAAGGCAGGATCAACCCTAGACGGGGCGCCAATCCATCGTAGGGCACAGACACACTCATACACACACTCTCACACACTCATACACACAGTCACACACTAGGGGCACTTTAGAGACACCAGTTAACCTAATATGCATGTCTTTGGACTGTGGGAGGAAATCCGGTTACCCGGAGAAAACCCACGCAGACACGGGGAGGACATGAGGACTCCACACAGAAAGGACCCAGACCACTGCACCCGGGGATTGAACCCGGGACCTTCTTGAAGTGAGGCAACAGTGCTACCCACCGAGCCACCGTGCTGCCCCCTGCTCAGTTGTATAAATGAGATAAATGTAAGTCACTCTGGATAAGGGTGTCTGCCAAATGCCACAAATGTAAATTGGCAAGGAAAATCTCCTTGAGTCCACCTGAGAAAGAAGAGAAACGAGACTCGAAACAGAGCCAGTTAAACAGTACTCAGAGTGTTGAAAAGATGTACAATATGAGCACACTGTGAAGAAGAGTCCTGGGATGAGCTCAGGACTGTCTTTATTATTACAGCAGCACTAGCAGCAGATCTTAAGTACAAATCCACAGTATTCAGGTGAAATTGGGATGGGCAAAACTTTAGGGTGTCCATGTGGGATCATCTGCAACTGCAGAAACTTTGGGTTGTAGTCTAGACCAAGGGAGATAAGAGCATGTATTGCTCCTAAGTGCTGGGATTTGTTCTATTCCTTGTGTCTAGTTGTGGCTCTTGCTGTTCGTGCGCTTGGTCAGTGGGTAAAATGTGAACCATGTGCCATTTGTATCACTGTCAGTGACATGCTTGGGTTGTGTTTTGTGCAATTTGTGTGTCAGTCACCAAATTAATTAAAAAATATTTAACTAACAAATGTCACACAAAGGACACTGTGTAAACTAAGCCATTGAAGGCTGCAGGTTTTGTACAAGGTTCACTTCCACTTACTGGAAGGCATAAGGCCAGTGAATGAGGTAGAGGTCCAAGTACTCCAGCTTCAGCTCTTTCAAGCTTCTGAGCAGCGCTGGCTCCACATCTTCAGGATGGTGCTTGTTGTTCCATAGTTTGGATGTCACGAACACGTCTTCTCGCTTCAAGGTCTGACATTGAGGACAGTTTGTGAGAAAAACAAAAGAAACACCATGACGTTTATTTTCATAGCTGAGGTACTCCTCTGAGCTTACTCACTTTGTCAGGCCCCAACGTCTCCTGAAAGGCTTCTCCAATTTCTGATTCATTCCCGTAAATGGAAGCGCAATCAATGTGTCGATACCCGGCCTGGAGTGCCCATATGACTGCCTGTTTCACCTGCAATCGAGAGTATAAGAAAAGAACAACTATAACCAGGAATCGTTTCCTTTTAAAGTAATACCTGAATGTATTTTTTTGAATCCCAGAATCATACTTTTATGAATTTGTAAATCTGCACAATCTTCATACTGAAACTATTGCCATGAATCCTCATGTACAATCCAAATATGCATGTTTATAATGTTTGTGTTAAGGCTCAAGGCTCTATCTACTCATTTTTAAAACGTCCAAGAAATCTGACAACTGCATATGAAAATATGTGTAATGTATTGTCAAAATACTCAGTATGAAGAAACTGTATTGTAATAATGTTTGATAATAGACCTGTGAACTTGCCATTTGAGACTATTCAATACCAGCAAGTTGCACTTTCCGCCTAATTCCTATGCCATTGTCTCTTCATTTTTAAAACATCTCAGAAATCTAACAATTGCACTTGATAACAGGTGTAATGTACTACAAAAAAAAAAATCAGTATGAATAAATTGAGGAAGTACAATGTTGTAATAATAGACCTGTGAACTTGGAAAATGCAGACAAACTGCAGTTTATGAGCTCATTTAATATGGCTCGTGTCTGTATTCAACAGATCACCCCACTTAATCCATAACCATCCCGAGTCCTCTTGTACAGTCAGTATCTGAGCTGTTTTTGATATCTATCGACATCTGTTATAACTTGTGTCATGTTCTGTAACATTTAGACTGGGAAAATAATAATAATAATAGAATTTTATTCATTAGCGCATTTCAGGACACACAAGGACACTTTACAAAAGAAACAAACAGCATAAAAGTTATAAAAAATAGAGAAAACTAAAAAGATTAAGATAAAGGACCAACAAAATCCAAGTCAGTATCTGCAGAGACCTGAAACGAAAGGTTCCACAACCTGCAAAGTCAAGTAGTGATGAATAAACCATACAGTTAGACAAATAAATGATTCTCAGAGTCTACATGAGAAGCACATACATGACCTGTGCAACATGTCACAGATTTACCAAATAGACTATGGTTTTGCAGGACATCTCGTCTCCTTATGTAAAGATTGCAGTTAGGCGTGTTTAGTTTTGCCAATTAATTAACTCCCTAATATTCAATGGACGATACAAATAGTATACAGTACACTCACCTTTCCAGGTTCACTCTTCCACGTCCCTAATCCGATGAGTGGCATCTTTCGGCCGGTGTTCAGCACGGCAAAGTCGTTCATGTTCACCTTACGACTCTAAAGAAACACAAGAGATGATTCCCTATCTATCAGATCAGGCTTCAACTCTTTTATAAAGTGTCCAGGTGGCCAGTTTGAACCCTGCTTCAGGAACAGTGGTGTCACTGGACGTTCCCTTACTCCCATTTATACTCAGGAACACTCTCTGAGGTTTATCAGTGACTAAGAAAGAAAGAGAGGAAGGAAGGAAAGATGATCCTGATGACTTGTCAGCTGACTTCCTAAAGTCAGGCTTAAACAAACTGACATGTCTGGATACTCAAACATAGGATATCCTGTCGCTACAGTCTACATTTAATGGTCAATTATCTACATTTACAAGAAATACACTCGACAAAATCTCTAAATGTGAAGAATTCACGTTCAGAAGCTTAAAACAAACTCTTTCCCCATGTGGATATAATGCTAGCTAACCTAATAGTGCTAGTCACACGGATATTAGCATACTATACTACTGTAGTAAACAGTGCGCATGTATATCCGCATGCGTACTATTTTCCCCATACTGTTTAGTACAGTAGTATGGATCATCGAAAGTACATATTACACAACACAGAACATCTGGATCTTAATGCACAATATTAAATCCATTGTATTAGCACTTGTAATTTGTTCTAGGTGCTCGGTACAAGAAACAACCCCAGTGAACATAACTAAATAAAGACATTATTTAATAATAATAATAATACTAATAATAGAAATAATAATAATAATAATAATACTGAGTAAAATAATGTCCACGTGTACTCGATAGGTTAAACTCTATAGGTTATAATGCAGATTAAATTCAGTGTCGGTAAAGTGTAAATAATGCTGGAGATCGTACCAGATTCCGGGAATGAATCCTGCAGGTGAAACTGAGCAAACGTGCAAACTGCACAAGGAGCATTTCTCCTTTTATTCAACTCCTCCGTTCCACCTTAAGAGATCCACGACCTGTAGATGGCGCCAAAAAGCGCTCTAACATTAAGTCTATAATAATTACCTGAACACTGCATAAAAGTGTCATAAAAGCATTTTTAAAAATACGACAATTGCATATGGTGTATATCTATGTACTGCATAGGATGTGGTATGTGTACTGTATAAATACTATATATGAAGACATTTTATTGTATGATTGTTTGACAATAGACCTGTGAAATTGGCATTAATCTGAGACTATTGAATACCGGCAAGTTGCACTTTCTGCCTAATTCCTATGTCATTATCTCCTCATTTTTAAAACGTCTCAGAAATCTGACAATTGCATATGAAAATATGTGTAATATACTGCCAAAATACTCAGTATGAATACATTTTATTGTAGGACTGTTTGATAATAGACCTGTGAATTTGGCATTAATTTGAGAC
>JAOVVH010000023.1:5994103-6015312 GCA_028566435.1 Scorpiodoras heckelii
CCGCTCCACCCGGGATTCGAACCCGGGACCTTCTTGCTGTGAGGCGACAGTGCTAACCACTACACCACCGTGCCGCCCTAGAGTAAAATCAATTTAGGATATTTTAATAGAAAATTTGGGGATAATACAAAAAATGCAAGAAATAATAATATAATGAATTTCCGTAAGGGGATAAATAAAGTATCTATCTGTCTGTCTGTCTGTCTAATAAGGTATAACACCTTTACACCCGACCTAAACAGAATATCTGTAATTTTTAAATTTTCACAGTTTCATGTTCATTAGAGAAACCAAGCCAAGGGCAATAACATTACAAATTAAAGAAAAATGTTTTAACGAGTTTTATAATGGTTTAAACAGACCTGAAGGAAAGTTCAAAATGACCTGAACAAGTAGAGGTAAGAGGTAATGTAGTGACAGTATGACAGGTTGGGCTTTGTCTTTTAATGATTTGTCTTTTAATGGCTTAAGGGCAGACTTATGCCTTTGAAATATTTCCTGTCCTCCCCAATTATCTCCACTCTCTCCCCACACACAAGAAACCAGTCATCACTCTCCACACTGGTATTCTTATTGCCCCCTCACTGCTGCTTCCTTCCTCCTAATAGACCCGTTACTGTGGCAACCATATGCAGCACTCGCGCACTATCCTTTCCTTATTTTACTGAGGCATCAATTAGTGATGGTGACATGCCAGAGTTGCATTTTAGACAGAATTTTTACTTCTGAGTTTGGAGTGGAGCGAAGATGTAGAAATAGCCATAGTAGGTGAGAAATATAGAGAAAACATGCAGAAATATGAGTGCAAGCTGTCTGCAAAGAGGTGAGGATAGGGTGAAACCCTGTGGAGGTGAAGAGAGGGAGGCAAGAAAGTATGAGGCTGTAATTTGTAGTGGGACACTGAGGATATGACAGGCCAAATCCTGTTGTGTCAGGGTACATCGTGTTATAGCCATGTAGAGGTGAGATAAACAAATTTAAATCAAGAATATAAGTTGTTATTGTGGGTGCAGTGAGTTTTATAATAAAGATGAACAGAAATAAAGATGTCAGCTTTCAGAACAGCTGGTACTACAGGGTCTGTTAAAGAAGGCAAAAACTTAAACAGTCTGATCCAACATATTTGGTTGCAATATTCAGATGTTTGAAAAATGTACCGTTAACAAGCCAATGATTGTTAATATGAAATTTGTGCTTCTAAAATTTTTTAGTAACACTTCACATGGATTTTCTCATGTGAAAACTCTAAAAACAGACCAAATCATCTGTAGATTTTTTTTATCAACCTGCATATTAACTCATTTTACACAATATGTCAGCAGTTGATGTTTAGTAGATAATCTACGGTATACACATTCTTTAGACTATCGACTTGCCCATTTGTTCATCACTTTCTTCACTTTATTTGGATTATCCTGTTTAAATATTTTCATGTGTAGTAGACAATATAGACCTATCACAATTTCAAGGTCAGGCCATATATAGTGTATAGATACCTTTTATAGTGAAGCTTTGAGTGTCTTAAATATGGTGTTATTAAATCTCCCACAGACCCGTATGAGGCACAGAACACTTGGGGTTCTCCTTTGCATAGACTCAAACAACAGTCTGTTCCCTTAACAGAGATGGTTTAAGTTAGAGCCTTTTTAGCAAGTAACGAACCATAAACCTTTCAAAGAATACTTGAGGAACTCTCGAACCAGGAACCAACTGTTTTTTACATTTATGGAGGGAATTTGAAGGTGAAATGGATGAAAGTCCCATTTAGTTTAGAATTACGTGTTATGAAACAGGTTTTAGTTCTAAACCCTGATTAGTGGAAAATCTTTAATATACTTGTGACCTCATCACAAACATTGAATACTGTATTAATGCACCAGATTTATCAATAAAAATATTTCACGTCATTTTTTTGTCCATGGAAGGCTCTAATCTTTGTCTGTTATGTTGCTTAGCAGCCAAAGCTTACTAACAGACTACACACATGGAGGACAAATTGTTTTTGCAAATATGGATTATAATAAATTAAATTATTTATTGAACACTGGATTTTATAGTGTCATTTTGTCACTGTTATATAAAAACACAAGTCTTTGTTTTACATTCAAAAATCAAAATTATTTTAGCATAACATGAAATGGGCTAGTTTCCTTTAAGGCAGCAAAATAGAACCCATTTTTTCTTAAATAGCTAGTGGTCCAATTAAAGTGCAATTAACTATTCAGCATTATTCATTTAAACAAAAAAGGTTGAAGAAGCCCGAAGAGGTTCTGTAGCAGTAGCTTTGTATATTGGATTGTATGGACAGAGTGAAAGAACCAATTTGGGTTGTTAGTTTTGTTGACATTTGGTGCAGACAGAGTCAATAGAAAAGCAAATAAGCAGTAAAGGGTGTTCAGGCAGTTAATAGATTAAGACAGCAGTGAAAATGTCGAGCCGCACGATGGACTGCTGACCTTTCCAGAGTGTTAAGCTGCCTTTTGCCCAATGAGTGCTGGGATAGGCTCCATCACGCCCTGTGACATAGTAAGATAAGTGGCTTAGAAAGTGAGTGAGTGAGTGAGTGTGAGTGAGTGAAAATGTTGAATGGAAGAGTGGTGTCCTTCATGGTGTGATATAAAGAATAAATTTGCCCCAGTCTGAATTTAGCATGACTCTCTTTCTCTCTTGCAGACTGCAGCTGCAGGAGACTGACTCATCAGCAGCTACAGTGTAGGAGGAAAAGAGAATAAGAGACACAGATTAGGGTCATAAAAAAGAGACAGATAGATTCTCACATACCCATAGAGATCAGGCAGCACAATATTAATTCCAGATTTAGGAATGTTGATACTTTGAAAACTGTAAAACAAACCTGCAATTGACTGTTATTGAGGTGTGTGTGATTACTGCCTGCTCTTTGTTTTTATCTTTATCCAAAGGGAAATAACAGAATGATCTGAAACTCTTATATTGAGAAATTTGCAAAGATATATTGCATAAATATGGTACTGGAATCTTTATACACGTGTGTAGTATAAATGTGACTTTTCCAGCTAATTTGATTTTGTGATAAGCTATGGTAATATAATTACTTAGATAAAAATATCTTTGTTTTCACTTTTTGCACTGGTAGCAACAATGATATTGCTTTTATAATCTTATCAAATTATAGCTTGCACTTAACCCCAGGCTTGCATTCATTTGCATTCTGATGAGGCAGGCTGCAGGAGGAAACCAGAGAACCTGGAGGAAATGGAAATACTGAGAACATGTGAAACTTTATGAAAGAGAGTAACCTGAGCTCAGAATTGGACCAGGGATCTTGGAGCTGTGATGCAGCAGCATTACCAAATGTGTTGTCATGCCACCCATCAGCAGGATAAAAACAAATGGCATAAACTTAAATCTAATTCTTGTTGCCCATTTCTAAAGCACAAGTTTCTTTCCTATGATTCCTCTTATACTTTACAATGAAGGCCAAATCCTCAGTCTGTATTTTATGAGACTGCACTCTGGCAAATCTACTATATTCATGTATAATACCTGGCAATCTGTAGTAGACCTATGATGAGTTCAATCATCCATTCTCTATGCAGCATAATTTCTTTTTCCTGGACTAAGACAACCAAGACTGTGAAACTGTGTAAATTTAGTTCAAAAGAATGCTAGCAATGCTTAATTAGTGTGAGAACAGAGAGAGAGAGAGAGAGAGAGAGAGAGAGAGAGAGAGAGAGAGAGAGAGAGAGTGAACACAAGAGACATAGAGGAAAACACTGTATGAAATGCAGAAGAATAGTTTCTACTACAATATGATGGTATTCATGGGTCCTCTGACTAAATGTAATGAATGAACTGATGTGCATTTACATCACCAGGTGTCTGGCTGCTGTCCAGGGTCCTGTCCCTTCTCAACACACTACACTTTAAAGATGAGCTGAATGATTAAACATCTTAATGCACATCTTCATGAAGAAACACTGTCTGCACACTTTCACCCAAGGCCTCTGTGACTGTACAATAAGGGCTTTTAAAATACCATCATAATTAAAAATAGATGTTAAATTGAAAACAAAAGCAGTACAAAATATTTTGTTAAGGTGTTGGGCCAGGACAAGCCATTACTTCAGCTTGTCATTGATTCAGCATGTCTCTAGGACTCTGTATTTCTTGAAGATATTTCCTGAATTGGTATTTCCTTAAAGGACTCTGTCTAACATGACACTCCAGTTTCTCCCATAGGTATTCAACTGGGTTAAGATCTGGTGACTGTGAAGTTCACAGCATTTGATTTACATGATTTTCATACTTATCAATCCATACAGTGATCCCTTGTGCCCTGTAGATGCAGGTGTGGTCATCCTGGAAGGGACCACTCCCATTAGGATCGTCTAGCATAGGATATTACTTTTTGGAGTGTTTTATTTGTCTGTTACTTAATAAATTTACTGCATTTGTAACAGACTCCACAACTAGTGATATGTTCTTGGCCATTTTAATGATTGATATTTTCTTGTGGCGGCACGGTGGTGTAGTGGTCAGCACTGTCGCCTCACAGCAAGATGATCCGGGTTCGATTCCCGATCTGTCCGGGCCGTTCTGTGTGGAGTTTGTATGCTCTCCCCGTGCTTGTCTGGGTTTCCTCTGGGTACTCCGGTTTCCTCCTACAGTCCAAAGACATGCATGTTAGGTTGATCGGTCACTCTAAATTGCCCGTAGGTGTGAATGTGTGTGAGTCTGTGTTGGCCATGCGATGGACTGATGACCTGTCCATGGTGTACCCCTCTTTCCCCCTGATGACGCTGGAACTGGCTCCAGCCCCCCCGTGACCCCGACTAGCGGGATAAAGCAGAAGATAATGGATGGATGCATGGATGGATGGATGGATATTTTCTTGTTTCTTTTCAGAATGTTGCTATTCTGACTGATTTCCTGTTGCTTTGGAAACATTTTTTACCAATAAAGCTACTTTGAAATAAACTGAATAGAATTGTATTGAGAGAGCAAGACAAAAGAGGGGGAAAGGGACATAGATCATGTGAAACAGGTCGAGAAAGATAGACAGAGAGTGACAAGAACAAAGAGACAACAGAATGTGGGAGACAACAGGAATAAAGAGCTGCGAGAGAAAACAGAATGAGAGAGGCAGAGCTGGACAAAGACAATGAGACAAAGACATGAGACAAGTGAACTACAGAGTGGAGGGAACACTGAGACAGTTAGGGAACAGAAATCAGTTAAGGGAACCAAAGTGAGAAACAGAAGGGGGGAAAGGGGTATTCCGAGAGAGAGAGAGAGAGAGAGAGAGGTGGGACAGAGACAGAGACAGAGACAGAGAGACACCACCTGAGATGAACCGCATGAGAGATAGAAAGACAGTGACAGAGCCATTCAGACAAAGTGAGTCTATGAAAGAGAAATGTTGTAAACCCTTTATTTGAAACCAGTGACGAGGTGCAAATACTAACGAGCAACAAAGCAAACAAAGACCTGTAATGATTCACCCAATAAAACTCTTTTCTTTAACAGGAACAATCCTAAACGACTCATTTGCACTCTAATGAAAAAATAAGATCATCATTAAACACTGAGCACAATATGCCTTGGTGTAACACACTTCTTATGTGTGCGTGCGAGAGAGATAGAGATAGAGAGATAGAGAGAGATAGAGATAGATAGATAGAGAGAGAGATGAAAGTCCGTAAATGGTAAAATGTACACAGTACTAATGATTCATTCGTTAAAAAGAAAATAGGCTACAAACATCCTTTATTTACTCTAAGTGTTTCATCTGAACTCCAACAGAAAGATAAGATCATTAGTAAACACCTCTTGTGACAACATATTCAGAGAGTGACTGTGTGTGTGTGTGTGTGTGTGAGAGAGAAAGAGAGAGAGAGATATGATCAGAATGCGAGGCACATAACAGCGGTTGCACCGCCAGTCTGCGCGCAGAAGCGCAAAACAAGCACATGCGCGCACACGCACACACACACACACACACACACACACACACACACACACACACGCTTGCTTCTTCACTATTACAGTCACATCTCTGTGCCTTTCAGTGCTTTCCTCTCTCAGTGTTTTTCCTCCATCAGTGCTGTGTATCTGTGTGCTCAGGAGCATTTCCACAGCACAGCTCGAGTCACCGCAATACCGTCACCGCTCAACTCACCAAGTTTCCAGGCGCAGGATTTTTTCTCTTTTTTTTGGGTTGCGTTTGTTCGCTTTCCCTCGTCGATTTCTCCTGCACAGAAAGACACCGGGTTGATCTACCAGCCTGAGACCATTCAACAGCCTCCTGTCTGTGCATCGCGATGGTAAGACCTCTTATTGCAGATTTTAGTCGTGCGCTTTAAGACGGAGCAGTGCGTAATGCAGTCATTTTATATAATGGATCAGCAGCTACCCATTATAGAGTAGATGTGCATATGCATCACAATCTTGTGTTCGTTATGTACCGGGATGGAGTGACAGAAATGGGAAACATCCCATCAAAAATCGATTAATTATAGAGTAATCCATAAAACAGATTAATTTAGTATAGTATGGAGTCGCAGTTCACAAAACCTTCAACATCACCACATCTAATGGCAACAGAGTTTAACGGCATGTGTTTAACCTGCTTATGAAATCTGATGAGCTTCATACAGATTTGGGATTGATTGTTTTTATGTTCATATTTGCCTAATATTAAATGCATATAGATGGGAACATTGAGGCATCAGATCACGGTGCTATATCCACACGCCGGGCAGCATTTCTATAGTCAATAACAATGATACAGAACCGATACCTTTCACCACATCACCACACCCAGACATTAATGTCATAAGGTTCAAGCAACATGAACTGTTCTTCTTATAGGTTCCGCCGTCAGATCCAGAACATTTTGGCAGCTAAAATGTATGGTGTGGCCATCGAAAAGCAAGACTCAATACCAACCAGAGCATACATACATACATACATACATATATACATTTCAGTTTGACACACATCTAGGCTTAAATATTTTTAGCTCTAGTCTAGGTCTAGGAAACATTCATTTCTAGAGATGACCTGCATCAGTACCAGATGTTGTTAGTTTGCTGCCTGAATGAAAACAGTGTTGTATAGCCTGTATTAATTACATATTTTTCTGACAAGGGTCGCGTTTCCCAAAAGGATCACAGCACAAAGATAAATGGTAGCGCAGTTGTCACACTGAGCTTTCTCTCTCTGAGTTAAGATGATCTTTGTGATGCTTTTGGGATACTCGGCAGGGATTAGTTAATTCACTCAAAACAGCTAATCTAATGTGCAGACCTACAGATCCCCATAGAAATTAACCAATCAAATAGTACAGAAGGCTGCAAAACGCAGCATGAGCAGGAATGAGGAATATTTAAAAACAAAGCCCAGTTTCTATGTAGAAGTTAACCTGCTATATATAAAACTGGTCATATTAAACAATTTATTTATCCACATAAGAAAATATGCCAGGATCATTTGTGCAAGACTTGGAATCACATGATTATAATACTGTCTATAAATCTAATCAAACATCATTCATGAATAAATTTACACAAGTGCAGGCAATGGGGTTGGATGCCGAGTTATCTACACCCCCCCCCCCAAGGCTGCCTACTAAGATGACTGACATGATGGACATTTCTTGATATGACAGTTACCATGACAGCAAAGAAATACACATCCAGAAAGGGCCAGGTGCCCCTGATAGGATTTATTCATCATGGTTAAACCTTTCTTGCTCTGCACCATTTGTCAGCTATGATTGAGAGCCTAAGCACTTGGGGGGAAAACACTGCTGCTCAACAAAATTCAGAGGAGAAAGGATGAGATTTAAATCTCACCACTCACACACCCCTGGCTTTGGTGAGATTAGGAAACTCTTCTTCAAATGAGTTAATAAGCAAAATATTTTAACGTATTCAGGAGGTAATTTTAGTTCTCAGTGCGGTCTGCTAATACTATGAATTTATAAATACATTAAATGGACACACTAAACTCATTTCATTGATACAATATCGATTAGTGATATAAAAATGCACATTGGGATGAAAACCAAAACCAGGAACACCCACACATATTTATTTTTAAAATTGTAAAAAAAAACCCTTAAATTTAAACTTTAAAAACTATTTATACTTTAAGCACAATTATATTTTGCAAATTTTTCATCTTTTCAAATACTGTGGCTACAAATAGCAAAACTGTTCATTTTTGCTTGTGCTGTGGTGCTATATTCTGCAAATTCAACAGGATGCGTTTTCCCACAGTGTATCAAACGTGTAGTGGAGAAGTACTCACCTGTTGTATCTTTCCTTCATACTTATCCGTGTAGCTCAGTTGTTAAAATGTTGGACTACTGACCCAAAGATTGGGAGTTCAAATCCCACCACAACCAGCTGCTACTGCCACTGCTGGGCTCCTGAGCAAGGCCCTCAACCCTCAAGTGCTCAGTTGTGTAAATGAGATAAATGTAAGTTGTTCTGGATAAGGGCGTCTGCCACATAATGTAAATGTAATGTACTTGGCATGAACCGTGATTACAAATCAGGTACCTAATGCACTTTGTAGAAACTGAAATGTTTCCTCAGGGCCGACATTTAGGCTGTTGATCTGGTGCTGCTCAGACTGTTTCAGTGTCTCTGCACTGCCTGGTGATGCAGAGCAAATGAAACACAGTGTTAGATCAGACACTTTTTTCCCCTCCTTTCACCTGAAAATATTTGCTCTGTTTGTGATGTATTTTACTAAAATGTGACATGAGAATCCCAAAAAATTATAAAAAGTCATATAAATGGTAAGCACAAATATGAAACGAATAATATTAATTCAATTAGAAACAATGATTAACAATGGGAAAAAAAAACAAACCTTGAATGAAAGTTGAATAAAATGTGCCTGAGAAGTCAGGCGAAGTGTCTTGTGCAGGCTTAAAACACCAGCATTTAAGAGAGGACATGTTCGATAATTTTTAAACTGATGTTCTTTTAGCATATAATCCCTCTTCACTGTGCATGTGCAGATCCGTTATTCACAGTGACATGTGACAGAACTAGGCAACAGGTGATCAAGAAGTCATGTTGCTTGTAAAGAGACTCTTGGTGAGCAAGGATATCATACTCAGCAAAAAAACCCAAAAATATTGTTTCCTTTCCTCATGTCTCCTGAGATAGGAGCTAGGATGCAAGGAAGGACTCAAGGAGGTGCAATTAATTTAACACAAGTATTGATTTCTGATTAAAGTAATTTGTATCTCTAAAATGTTTCTTTGTGTTGCAAGCTAGAAGTGAGGAAATGAAACACTAGGCAATTAAGATGTGCATATATTTTCTGTCAACTGCCAAAAATTATCAGTAGCTGTCAAAACAATATCTTCTCTAGGTTTATGAATAGAAAATATGTGTGGTGGTCTGGGACAACCAGCTGGATGTTGCTGTTGGGGTTTGAGAAACTGGGTTTTTCTGCCAATAATTTAACTGCTCCTAAACACAAAGAAGAACACTTATATACTCTGTATAGATGACAGTGGACAAAGTTTGAAAATGTCCTCATCAGTAGACATTATTAAGACATTTAGCCCACAAAACCGAACTGAATGAATAAATCAGTGCTTGTTTTCACACCAGTGATAGTGCGGACAGAGATCAGTCCAGTGAAGAGATAATGAATGACGGTTGTGCTTAAATGCCGTGAGTGAAATTTACAATGATGAAAAACACTGATGTGGATGAGCACACTGATGTGGCTGAGGGGGCAGTGTAGCTCTGTGGTTAAGACATTGGCCTACTGCCTAGATGGTCATGAGTTCAAATCCCACCACAGCCAAGCTGCCACTGCTGGGTCCCCATGCAAGGACCTTATCCCTCAACTGCTGAGCTGTGAAAATGAGATAAATGTAAGTCACACTAGACAAAGGTGTCTGCCAAATGCCATAAATGTAGAAAAAGTTCAGGAAATTCTGTATTTTTCACCTCTATTTATAGTATACAATGTCAAAATGTCAACAAATGAAAGGTCTCTGAGGCTGATCCACATATTTTCCATGTCAATTTTGGGTTAAGAACAGAAAATATGGCGATTTCTACATACATCTGTGTTGAACAGTCAAACTGACTTACAAGTTGCAAATGATCTCCTGGGCATGTGAGGCTGTTAGACTCAAAATGTCAAAATGTTCTTACATCATCGCTTCCTCAAAACATAACTGACTCATATCTTGCAAAGGTAGTTTTTTCAGCATATATGCCTGTAACAAACAAAAAAGGGGACACGAGACAGATTGGGCAAACTCAACAAAAAGGGGTTTCTTTATTTTTAAACATAAACTTTTAGCTTTTCAGCTTGTAATGGCCACAGCTCGGTGTTTCAGCTCTCTCTTGTCGCAGCTCTCTTGCGCTCTCTCCTCCACTCCCCTTTAATCCCTCGCTCATTACACACACACACACACACACACACACAGAGGGAGAGAGACAAACGGCAATTAGACCCGGGAAATAAGGAACAGGTGCGGGTGCTCACCTTTTCTGCCTTTCCTGGCTCCATCTCCCATTGCCAGATCCCACCCGATCATGCACCCGCTGCCACATACCCCCGCTGCCCCACTCAGGCCAGGGAGCCGTCCAGCCTGCAGCCAATCATTAATGAAATCATTGCCAGCATATGCGGTATGTGGACGCAGCACTCTGTCCATCAGCCGCTGAAATGTAGCCGGAGCCCAGAATAACTTAAAGGGAAATGTTGCAAATTGGTGTAAGCTGAACAGTGTGGAGAAGGCCGCTTTTTCACTGGACATGGGAGTCAAGAGGATCTGCCAATATCCCTTGGTTAAGTCCGGCATCGAATAAAAATGAGCTGCGCCTACCCGATCGAGCAGTGCGTCAATGCGAGGCATGGGATACGCATCGAATTTAGACACCTTGTTGACTTTATGATAATCCACACAGAAGTGGACTGGCTTGTCTGACTTGGGAACCAAGACAACTAGGCTGCTCCACTCACTGTGGGATTCCAAGAACGTACTGAATTTTGTTTTTGCTGTTAGAAGGTCCCTCCTCCCAATTTTCCCTCATGACATCGAGGATGCCACGAAGTCTACGACTGTAGAGGAGTTTGAATGGGGAAAACACCATGGAGGCTTGCGGGACCTCTCGAACTGCAAATAATAGGGTTTTGAGCTACTTATCCCAATTTCTAGCATCTTCATGCACAAACTTAGATTAGATGTTTAACATATAAAAATGAGATGTTTATATGTTGACACCTGCACCAAGATAAATTCCTTGTACACCTGCTACTTGGTGAATTAAAGATTCTGATTCTGAACTTCCAAATCATGTTTTTCACTGTTATATTAAATCGCTTGACCAGCCTGTCTGTTTGAGGATGGTAAATGCTTTTACAAACTGATTTAATCCCCAGTAATTCGTACAGCTTGTGAATCGTGCATGACATAAAGATTGTGCCCTGATCTGTCACGATCTCTTTTGGTATCCTGACATGGGAGATCACGCTGAAGAGTGCTGTCGCAACACTGCATGCTGAGATGTTGCAAAGCGGCACTGTTTCTGTGCATCGTGTTGCATAGTCCACAAGGACTAGCACAAAGCAGTAGCTGCATGCTGACCGTACTAATGGCCCGATGAGGTCCATTCCAATTCTTTCAAACGGGAACTTGATTAATGGAAGTGGGTGCAGTGGCGCTTTTGGGGTAGCTGGAGGATTCACTAGCTGACATTTGCGACATGTTGCACACCACCTGCAAACATCCCCGTGAATGCCTGGCCAGTAGAAGCGGGCCATGAGACAGAAAAGTGTTTTATCCTGTACTAAATGTCCCGCCATTGGATTATAATGAGCCGCCTGGAATAACATTTCCAGATGGCTCTTAGTCACCAACAACTGGGTGGTAACTTCCTGTGTGCGAGTGTTCTGTGTCACTCTATACAGTCTAATCTTTAATATATAATCTTTAATAACTGCAAAGTACGGGTGGGAGAGTGCAGTGTCGGGTAGAACCTTTTGACCATCGATTACTCTCCCTTGGTCAAGGGCATGACAGAGCGCCTCATTGCGCGTCTGCTGTAGAGGTAAATACCCAACGGTGAATTCCCGGAGGCGGGGGGGATGGAGCCCAGCCTCTGCCTCTGTCGGTTTGACGCCGAGCTGACGTCAATGAGGGAAACTCCACTTCTCCCGCCAGCACTTCACACATCCTAGTCCACGCTCCGAGCCATCTGTGCAAATTCCCTTCAACAGTTTAGTAAGTCCTGGCCAATTTGTACCCAGAATTAGCGGATGGGAGAGGTGGGGACTAACCGCTGCCTCTATGCTATGCTTTTCTCCCCTGAAAAATATTGTGATGGGAACTACAGGATATTCGTGAATATTCCTGTGCACACATTTAACCTTCACCTTTCCCTTCACCTGCTGCACATTTTCCCATGCTCCGCCTTGAACCAGGCTTTGGTGAATCACAGTTTGACTGCATCCTGAATCCACCAAGGCCTGGTGTGTTCCCCCTTATACACTTACCGGTTTATTGTACGTCCCGGCTCAATTAGGGACGGCTTGTGGCACGTTGGGGCATCTAGACCACTGCTCCAACCTCCATCATGTGGCACTGATCCTGGAAGTGCCCAGGGTCCCCGCAGCACCAGCAGACCAGCCCAGGCCTCCTACCTGCACCCAAGGGGTTGAACTTCCACACATGCGGGGAGGACACAGTAGGGACAGAGGAGGGGGATGGGGAGTCCAGTCAGGGGCGTGCAGGGCCAGTTTTTGTGGAGTTGGCCCTCACTGTCATGGCACCGGCACTGGGGAAGAAGGGGAGGGAGCAAATTGGAGGGAAGTAGAGAGAGAGAGAGAGAGAGAGAGGAGAGATGGTGGGGGATTCTCACACCCTTGGAATGCCAACATGTGGTCCTCCACCAATGTTACAGCCCCTCCAGCAACGCCAGGAGATGGCACTGGACCCACTCCACTGTTCCTGCCGGCAGCTTGGCAATGAATTGCCACCTGCTTGACGACTCCGTTGGCATTGCGGTACCGCAAGAAGCCACCACCGGCAGGCAAGCAGCTGGGCAAAGACGAAGGGTGATACTTGGCCATCTGCTGGAGGATTGGGTACTCCAGCATGCTGGTGGCCGGCAGCTGATGTGCAACGAGTTGGGCCTCCCCTGACAGGAGCAGAAGGAGGCGGGCGTCCCACTGGTCTTCCCGCCAGCCCCATGCCTCTGCAGACCACTCAAAAAGTTCAAGGAAGGCCTCTGTGTCGTCCTGGGGGCCCATCTTGGGTAGCGTCAGCGGAGGTGCAGATGCCGAGGCTGCCGCGATGGGTGCCGGTGCACCTGTAGGGTGTAGCAGGTCCCACAGCATCTGCCGCTCCTCTGCCTGCACCACAAGCAGGTCCCGGAACCGGTGTTTGTGGTCCTCCCACAGCGATCGGAAGGTGTCCGCGGAAGGCGAGAACTCCATGTCGGCGTTCTGGGATTGCCGGGCTTCAGCACCAGTGTAACAAACAAAAAAAGGGGACACGAGACAGATTGGGAGAACTCAACAAAAAGGGGTTTCTTTATTTTTAAACATAAACTTTTAGCTTTTCAGCTTGTAATGTCTACAGCTTGGTGTCTCAGCCCTCTCTTGTTGTGGCTTTCTAGGGCTCTCTCCTCCGCTCCCCTTTAATCCCTTGCTCACTACACACACAAAAACACACACACACGCACACACTCACACGGAGGGAGAGAGACACCTGCATGGGACAAAAGGAGCAGGTGCGGGTGCTCACCTTTTCTGAATCTCCCGGCTCCGTCTCCAGTTGCCAGACCTCGCCCGATCACACACCCGCTGCCACAATGCCAATGTGAAAAAAAACCCCCAAAAAAACCACAGGCACCTGTGAAGAGATGAGATGATATGATTCTTCATGTCATGAGGCCACACCAGAACTAACAAGGACACAGTTTACTTGGTGCTGACCACAAGGCTTGCTTCCTGCATTCATTTTGTTATCTATGTACACAGACAACAAGTTTGGTTCTGTGTATTCACCAGATTTTGCCACAGAACATAAATATTTAGCTGGCATTGCTTTGGGGTAATGTGACACTTTTCCACTATTGCCTTCCTGGGAAAATGTTTTGTGTTTGTGTCACTTACCCACAATGCAACCCAATGGCCTGGTTTAATGACCACAATCTATTTTGCTCACTTGGGTGGCATGTGGGGTTGGAATTGAACTCAGCCTTAGTATTCCTCTATGAATTATCCTGGAGAGAGAGAGAGAGAGAGATTTTTTCTATTATGGCATGGCATCACAGCTTTCAGATATATTATAAAATTCTATAACATTCATCTTCCACACTCTTAAATTAGCAGTGCCAAAAAAGGAGTAAAGCCTAGTTCGATATGCTAATGGCAATCCCTCTCTTCTCTAAACAACAGTCAGTAGGCTAAATATAGCCATGGGGACTTCACAGATTGGCCAGCCAAGTCTGGTATTAACACACTCTAATGAGATTTCTAAGAAATACAAAGAATCACGGACAAGAATTAATCTTTTAACGTCTTTTGTGACAGATTTCTGCCATCCCCAAGGATGAAAATGGATACACATAATCAATCTGTCTTTGAAGTCTACTTTTTTTTTAATCTCTCCAGCATTGCTCTGCATTTTACTTTTCTTTTAAATAGAATTGATGTCCCCTTCTTTCCATTTCTTTCCTTTCCCGTGTTTTGTCCTTCAAAACATTACTTGCTGTATACACATCTGGCATTCTCATCATATTTCTCAATTGACATCTGCTTCCTTCTCTATTTCTTCCTCTCTTCCTTGTTTCTTTTCTTTCCTCCTTCCGTGTTCTCTTTATTTTTCTCTTGGCAGAATTACTCCTAATATTATTTTCTAGCTACTCTTTCTTCCTTCCATTTTCCCTTCTCTTGCTTCCTTCCTTCAATTTTGCCTTCCATTATCTGTCCACTTCGTTCATTCGTTCATCCCTTCCTTCCTTCTTTCCATTTTTATTTCCCCATTTCATACTTTCTTTCCTTTTCTTTCTTTTTCCTTCTGTGGCTTTTCTTTTCATTCTTCCTTACTTCCTGTTCTGTATCTGCCGTGTGTTGGATATTTTACAGCTCAAACTGGGCAGTCAATATACATGCCTGTTGGCAGGTTGGATTGTTATGCCTCATTGCCTCTGCAAAGTTATTTAGACTATACCACCACTCTCCTGAGGGTTAAGATCGGCTGCTTTTAATCTTGTTTACTTGGGGTGGCAGGTTGTTGGACAGAGCCCTTGTAGCTCAGTGAACAATTTTTGAACGTTAAGCTTGAGACTGATTTACTATGTGTTTATACGAGCTTCCCCAATTTCATGTCTTAATAATGTAATCAGTGACTGTAAAATAGTATACACAAACGTTTCCTCTGAGCTTACATTCTAAGCTGTGATTGCAATAAAGTAGTCAAATCCATTACAGGGAGAGAAAAAAAACCCATCTGGCATTGCTTTTGTTAATATGCTGTACAATGGTCAATCTGCTTGTGGATGTTTATACACTAGAGAGAGTGCTTAATGAGGCAAGTGTTCTCAGTGACTGTGATCACTTGGCAAACACAAATACACACAGTTTGGGTGTGTCTCAAAACTTAGTGAGCTACCTTGCTGCCTACAGTTGCCTAAGTAGATTATTGATTATTGGGCTGTCTCCGTCCACCGCCGCAGTTTTACAACAGCGAGTCCTCTGTGTTTTTAGCATTCACCATTTTAGAACCGTGGATGTTATACTTACCACTTCTTCAGTTAACTTCTATTTACTCTGAAGGAACAACAAGCTCAAACAAAATGCCAGATGCTTTGTGATCATTTTGATCTTTATATAAAATATCACATTTAAGTATTGTTCTGTTTTTGTAGTAATATTTAAAAACAAATTTAAATGATTTTATAGACTTTCATCAAAGCAAATCTCAAACATGTAAGATAATTAATACTAGAAAACTGACCTCAACAATTGTACAGTTTATTATCTTAGATTTATTAAATTTATAGCATGAAGCATAGAGGACCACGGGTCATTTCCATGGAAATTTTTCATTTAAAAAATAGTTAATCATATCAAATTTATTTTATTAATAAGTTTCTCAAGATGACTAAACAAGTATTCAAACTGCTCCTGTTCTGCTCGATCTGTTGTCTTCTCTATCCATGTCCTCTCACAGAAGTTCAGTAAAATTTTCCTTTCTCTTCCTGAAGCTTTAATAAAGACTTTGATGGCTGATCTGCTCCTTGAAAGAGTAGAAAGTCCTGCATGTGAAAGTTTAAAAATGCACCTAATAATAAATTCTATCTGATTATAAGATAACTGAATTAGCCTCAGGCGATTCAAACCAATGGGTGGAGGCAACACGAGCCGCTAACATGCCTGCTAATATCTCCCTCTGTGTACCGACAACTGTTAAATGGTCACTGACAAACCCAAAATCACAAATAAATTATGCACATGAAGATTTACAACAATTAAACACGAAAAATTAATTAGAATAATGTATAGTTTGAACATAATTTCTCTGTTTCTTCCGTGTGCCATATTGGGAAACTTTTTTGCGAGAAAACTTGCGACTTTTTACGTCTGACGACTGTGGCAAGTGACACAGAGACAGAACAACATTTGAATTAAGATTTTGCCACTGATATGCAAGTGAGGATTGACACAGTAAAATGATAAAAATCCAAATGATTTGCTCCAGTGAATTCCTAAGACTCTCTGTTGTGGGTTGTCCCCCGAGACTCTCACAACTTTAGTTCCTACCTGGATTTAGCGTATTTATGTAACTGCATTTGTTACTTAAAAAGAAATCTTGTTTAGTCTTGTCTTTATTCTGAGTTCAACTGAAACAAAAAATAAAAAATATATATAACATAAAATACACAAAAAATATATATATTAAACAAGGATACCACAGTGATGTTCATGAATTCTATAGTAGAGTGTATACATTTGGCCAATGCTATCAGAAGCTAAAAGATGTAACATTAACTGTAATATTCGCTACGCATGTCTAAAGAAACAAAATACAAGTAATATAAGTGATTTCTCTCTTGTGAGTGTAAGCACAGAGTAAAATTATTACCAGAGGAATCCCGCATGCTGGTTTTGAGTGTTCATTTCACAACATGTTGCATCACGTAAGGCTGCAAATATTTGCTTTCCCAATGTCTTGGTCTGTAACGGCAATCTGAAAGGATATTAGCGTATGCGTGTGTGTATGAGTGAAATAGACAAAGGCTTAGCTACATTCATACACACACCCACATGTAAACAGTATGTGGCCTAGCTGGGGGAGTTTCTGAGTCAGCTTCATTCCACTCACTAATTACACCAGGAGCCGTGCTGCAGCTGCTGCAGCTCTCTGTCTCTCCTCTCTGCTTCCCAACATCCCCAAGTCCATCTGTTTTACCCTCTATCCTTCTTCCTCTCATCACCCCTTCTCCATAAAGCTATCCATCACTTCCACACTATTGTTTACTGAAAATCCAACATCCTCCTCTTTTCTATGAGATGGGTGTCTGTGCAAAATGAGATTGTATCAGTAATTATCTATGAGCAACCACCGTGCAGTCATCTGGGTTGTATCAGCACAGCTACGCTCCTCCAGGCTCCACAAGACTGTAGCTCAAAACCTGGTCATGGTTGGATGAAGGGAATAAGTAAAAGAAATATCTTCAGTGATAATGATATTCTATTTATGGAAAGGGTTTCATTGATTGCAATTTTCCAGAGAAAGTGTTTAGTGTTTAGTTTGACTGCTATGAGATCATTCCTGCACTCCCACCACCAACTGCCAGTTTTGCTGCCTGATGATTTTGTAGCATTATTAAACTTGGTACACCCACTGCCTCAGAAACACCAGGGATGTACATGAAAGCCAAGGTTTATTCTCTTAGAACGAATGCTCATTGTAAGGACCAATAGTACAATGACAGTATTATGAAGAAAATATTTAAAACATAAATCAGATATCAGAAATCTTTAAAACATGGATTTGTATTTAAATACTAACAAGCCAAACTTTTTATCATGCCACATGCATTACATTAACAGTAGTGCTACACTATGTGTTTATATTTTCTAAATTACACAGGGTGAAAACTGTGCCAGCAAATTCATCAAAATATCACAATATAGCATATTTATCACAAAGCTAATGCTTAGGTATATTTATATTTATGACAGAGTGCTGTTGAATTCTCAAAGCTCACTGGGGTGAAGGTGTTGATTAATTTTCCCTAACAGCAGCTCTAACAATAATTTCTGCTTCAAGGCAAATTACAGGTTTATATTTATGTCCTAGTTATTGTTACAGAGACTTTATGAGGGATGTTCCACACTGTCTAAACCTATTAATAGACGGATTTAAAACCTGCTGATATTAAACAAAGAAAACTGTATAATTGTTGATAAGGAGATAGTTATTTAGTATTTATAGAAGGACTCTCCAGTGTCAGTGCTTCAGTTTCTCACCACACAGAAGTGTTCAAGATAGAGGAGTTTGCACTTTCCAGTTTGTTGGTAGCATGGCAAGCTGTGTTTATAGTTTTTTTAATTCAAGTGATAACAGGAACTAACTTGTTTTGTGGATGTACCACAACATGGAATGTAACTGTAAATGGTTCGTATGATAGTAGATTAATGTTGCCTTATAAATCGAAATTGTAATGTATCATGTTGAAGCCTGAAGTTTACATTCCTACTAGCTAACATTAACAAACCGGACAAGATTTCTCTTAAGATTTTAAATCAAATTTATGAGTTTAATGACTTTATGAATTTAAGATTTTAAATCATATTAATAAATGTAAAAAGATGTCCATAACTTAATAGGATATTCCTGAAAATCTGTTTGGGTGCAGTTTAAACTGAAAGCTGAAATGCATGCCTTTGAGTCCATATATGGATCAGCAAACTACCCACTGGTCTGCTTTCTACAGAACTCCAAATGCTTAGGAAATATACGTTAGTAGCAAAACATGGCATCTTAATCATTTGAATAGGAATTTTTGACTTTTTAAATAACATATGACAGCATTAATTTAAATACATTGCTGATTTTTTCTTTTTTACATTTCAGATTCCAAGATGATTTGAAAGACCACAGCAATATTTCAGTGAACCTGTGTGCCATCCTTACTTCCCTGGTCTTCAGTGCAGCAGTTAAGAAGACGATTTCACAATAACGTCGTTGAATAAAATGGATACCCTTGTGAAAACCTGCTTGTACACACTCTTGGCATTTACTCTGCTTCCTATGGTAGGCCCTGTATCATTCAATCAAAAAAGAAGACATCTTAGACCTCTTGTGTTATGAAATCTTATTCATGTTAAAGGTTTTTTTTAATAGCCCTAAGGAAAACGACAGAGTGAGATACTGTGTGTCACCAGTAATAGCTTTTCAGATTATACACTTTGGATGCTTTGCTATAGGCAGCATATGCTCAGTGTGATCTGTACTCTCATGTACAAACTATCTTCTTCAACATGAGGAGAATAGCTCTGTCACTGTTTACATGAAGACCCATTTGTTCCTCTTCTGCTCCTATCCTGAGCAACAAATGTCCACGGGGACATTTACGTCACACACAGATTGGCACCAAACAAGGTCCTGGCTTCCAGTGAGTACTGGCAACTGATGGGCCAAATGTAAACTGACCAGGAGCCAGCACAGTTCTGCTTGACTGAGTGCTCCAAGCAATCACGGTTAAACCTTTCTCGCACATGGCTACATATATTTCTGCTCAGTGTCTCCACAGTGCACCTGTCTACTCAAATACAAAAGTGTGTTCCATTATTCAAGGACATGATCCTGGGACAGACTCTGGAAACACAGCAACCCTGACCAGGATAAACATGTAACTCATGATGATGAATGAATGTACGACACAGAAAGTGCAAAGACAGTATGCGTATATTACACTTTTTTTCATTTAACAATTTCATCTCCCTTCTTCATGTGGCAATTGCAGAACATTTAGATTGAATGTATAACCAACACAGAAATCGAAATATCTTAATTAGGTTTACTTTCACTGAAGTACGCATTATTCTAGCACCACACCTAGTGTTAATTAAACACCATAGGCTGAAGTGGGTTATATGCAAATTAGTAAAATTATAATAAACCAACTGTATAATGTGTCCCATATTAGAAAAGAACAATGTAAAAGAGACTCATAGTCTTAATTTACTTTCTTCAGGATATAATGTAAAATATGATATGATAAATTAAAGAGTAGAATACCCAGACTAACATGTCTAACAAATGTCACTTTATTTATAGCCCTAATAAGGACTGACAGTGGATTGGAGTGGACATTGGTCTGAACTGGTGTGGACATTGATCTGAACTGGAGAGTATAGTTCATTGCTCTAATTTTAGTGGACATTGGTCTGAATTGGTGTGGACATTAGTCTAATCTTGAGTGGACACTGGTCTGAATTAGTGTGGACATTGGTTAGAATTTGAGTGGAGATCGGGCTGATTTTGAGTGGACATTTGTTTAATTGGTGTGGACATTGGTCTGATATTGAGAGGACACTGGCCTGGATTTAAGGGGACATTGGTCTGAATTTAAGTGGACATTGGTCTGAATTGGTGTGGCCATAGATCTGAACTGGAGTGTACAGTACATTGGTCTAATTATCAGTGAACATTGGTCTAAATGTGAGTAGACTTTGGTCTGAATTGGTGGACATTGGTATGGTATTGAGTAGACATTTATCTCAATTGGAGTAGACATTGGCCTGAATAGAAGTGAACATTGGTCTAGTTTTGAGTGGACATTGGTCTGAATTTGTGTGGACATTTGCCTTATTTTAAGTGGACATTGGTCTGGATTTGAGTGGACATTGGTTTAAATTGGAGTGGACATTGGTCTGATTTTGGGTTGAAATTGGCCTGAATTGGTGTGGGCATTGATCTGGATTGGAGTGGTCATTGGTCTGATTTTGAATGGACATTTGTTTAATTGGTGTGGACATTGATTTGATTGAAGTGGACATTGGTCTGGATTTGCGGGAATGTTGGTCTGAATTGGTGTGGACATTGGTCTGATTTGAGTGGACATTGGTTAGAATTGGAGTGGACATTGGTCTGATTTTGAATGGACATTTGTTTAATTGGTGTGGACATTGATTTGATTGAAGTGGACATTGGTCTGGAT
>JAOVVH010000023.1:6021035-6052020 GCA_028566435.1 Scorpiodoras heckelii
AGGGGTTTGGGTCTGTTAATTTAAAATTCTGTAAAGCTGCTTTGAGACAATGTCCATTGTAAAAGGCGCTATATAAATAAATTTGGCTTGGCTTGACTTGATTTCACCAGTGTGTGTAAATGTGTTTCACTGCACGGATGGGTTAAATGCAGAGGACACATTCCTCTGTGTGCAAGCACAGTAGGTCAATACTTCACTTCTCTTCACTTCACTTCACCTCATCATCAACATCCCCAAATCTCCATCTGACCTCATAGGGCCCTTGCTGCTTTGTGAGCTACTTGAAACTTGATGTTTGCAGTAATACAAGCACTTTATTTCTTGGTGTGAATTACTGTAGCCAAGTACCCCTCTTATACAGCCGAGCTTGTTGTTCTGGCTCCTGAAGCAAATTTTCATCTGTTTGTTTCCCCAAAGTTTTGCTCACAGATCAAGAATGTACTGAATTTTGTTTTTGCTAGAAGAAGGTCCCTCCTCCCAATTTTCTCTCACCACATCTTTAAAAAGGCCATGAGCCCCCTCCTACAGGCAACCAGCAGCTGGTGGGTGAAGGTGAATGGTCGGCCGGCCTCACCATAGTTGAGGAAGCAGAACTGCTGACACTGCTGCTTGGGTCTGCAGCTAGTGCATTGCATGATGGCCCACTGGAGGTCTGGTGGTTGGCAGTTGGTGAGCCGCAAGCTGTCCCTCCCCTAAAAGAAGTGGCAGGAGGCGGGCTGCCCACTGGGCTTTGGACCATCCCCATACCTCGGCAGTTCTGTATACTTCTGCATCGTCCTGGGGAGGCTTTCGACACCGGGGAGGTAGTGGGAGCACCTGTGTACTGCAGCAGATTCCCATAATGCTTTCTGGTCTTTCATCTGCATGTGGAGCAGTGATTGGAAGCACTGCTCCTGATCCTCATGCAGGATGAGGAGGGCTTATGTCTGGGTCTGCTACATTTTCACAAGGGACTGGATGAGACTGCCCAGTTGTATATTTCCTCAATTTCTCTAATTTCAGGACTAGTGTAATAAGGTTTGTGGTTTGGGGAATGAGGAGACAGGCTTTGGTAAACTCAACGAAAAGGGGATTTTATTTTTAACAATCAAAGCCATTGCTTTTCAGTGCCTTTTAATTTATTTTCATTAAACACACAAACACACAGGCTTGGTGTCTCAGCTCTCTCTAAAAACCCACATTACAAAGAATATAGTCACCAGTGCTCTGTATACTATAGGTGTGCAGCTGAGTCTCATGATTGGATATTTTAGCTAAGGGATTATTTTGAAAACAGTCTAGACCAAGCTTTTTGCTTATTAGGCCCACTTCCTAGTTTTTGGTGGCATTCTTAATAAATACAGTTTAAAAAAGAACAGATTGTCTGCCTAATTTAGACATATATCAACCAGGGAGGGCAAAGGTGATCATATGCTTCCTCTGAGGCATGTAAAGCCAGCCACTGCGTCTTTTCAAACTACTGCTTATATCCAATGTAACTATCTTGGCAGAAAGTTGCTATGCCGTCCCTCCCTCCTTCCCTCGCTGAGAGCATGGCCAATTTTGCACTCTTGAGCTCCAGGTCACAGATGGCTGTGGCATCATTGGGATTCAAACTCTGGATTTCTGGATGGTAGGATGAACAATTTTCAGTTGCACCACTCAGGAGCTAAATACAGTTAACATCAGTTAGACTCATCAATTAGACATTTAATGATAGCTAAAACAAATACAGTACCTTGATAGATTTTATTTCACATTAATGAATGTTCTCATTTATCATTGCAGAAAACCTGCATGCTGTACCAGTGCATTGTGCAAGAAAGAAAAAGCAAGGCCATCAGAGAGTTCAAAACGTGTGAAATTGTCAGTCATTCCAGCATTGTTTTAAGAAAAATAAAAGGAGGCTATTTGTAAGTTACAGTGTATTCCAGTGCTAAAATGCAGAGCTGTTTTTTTCATCTCACCCTTCATCTGCACCCCACCCTGCAATTTTGAATGCTGGTGCACTACACAGTCTCAGAGGTTTGACTAAATGAAAAATGCAGAGATATAATTTAATATTTAATTTTATTTAATATTATTTAATAGGAACACCTGTATATCTGCTTATTTATGCATTATCAAATCAGCCAATCACATTGCAGCAGTACAGTGCATAAAATCATGCAATTACAGGTAAAGAGCTTCAGTTAATGTTCATATCAAACATCAGAATGAAGAAAAAATGTGTTGCCTCATGATTTCCTGGTAGGATAACTGCATAAATGAGCCAGTGTACAGATGTTCCTTTTCAAGTAGTTGGTGAGTATACATAGGACATTTTAATGTTAATAGATGGTAAGTGTACATAGGACATTTTGATGTTAATAGATCTAGTCCTCTGGTAAACAGAATCTATTTCAGAACACATTCTGATGCCATTAAAGCGCTGTCAGTATTCCCGCTGGTATTGAAGTGTTTATAGTTTGATAGAGCCATCGATATAGCCTTCTGAAAGTAGAGCAAAACTAGTGTTTACTTGGTTAAGAGTTTTCTAAAGGAAGGAATATAATGTGCATTTGTGTATGTGTGTTTGCCCCGAACATGATAATGGAGTTATCAGATCTCTGAGAGAGTCTGCAATGCAAAGATGCCTAGTGGCACTTTGTTGCTAGCCACACATTTGTGTCTTGTATAATTAACACAGCTTTGTAGAGAGAAGGCAGGATTTGCAAAATCAGAGTTAATGCCATTTGGGACTGACTAAATGTTCCAGGAAGCGCATGTCACTCTAACACATCTCTGTAGAACTCAGCTGCCATAGAGACAATACTGATTTTGTTTTTACTTTGCTTTGTTTTATCAGTTCATAAAATGGTTTCCTGAATACAGACGCATGCACAGGTGTTACATTAATGGAACTAATAGATGGAGGATAAACGGCTGATATTAGTATCCTTTACAGGCAAGACCATTATGAGGCAGATGCCAGTTGCATGTCACTTTGCATTGGGTTCTTATTGGCTGTTTGTATAAATACTGGCTCCTTCTTGCCTTGGCTGAAATGTGAATCATCTGGTCAATAAGAGAAACTAGGAGTGGTAGGGTGTCACTGGCAGACACTTAGGAGCCATTGAGATATTGGATTTATATTGAATCGGAAAACTAGATATGACAGATGTTGATTGACATGTTGCTCTTTCTCAGTTACACTTTCTATCTGAATGGGAGTATGCTGAATATTTGATAGATGGAAATTGGAAATTCATCTGCATATTTGTCACACTTGAATATTTCAGATCATCACACTATTTTTTTTTTTTATTTCTCTCCCAATTTTCTCCCTAATATAGTCATATCCAGTTCCTACCCATCTGTATTTCTCCCATGTCACACGACGAGATGCCAGTCAGGGAGGGCGAAGCTATCACAAATCACGCTTCCTCCAAAACACGTGATGCTGGCCGCTGCCTCTTTTCGAACTGCTGCTCATGCAACTTCTGGGAGCAGTGTAACACACTTGGAGGAAAGCGCTCCTGCCCACCTTCTGTATGCATGAGCTCACAGACATTGGATGGTTGGACAGTGTCACTCTGATTGACATGGCTGCCCCTCGCACCCTGAGAGCACGGCCAATTTTGTTCTCCGATCTCCCAGCTATGGGCATATATTGCATCACCCAGACTCAAACGAGTGATCTCTGGATGATAGGGCGAACACTTTGCTGTTGTGCTACTCAGGCACCCATAACACTAGTTTTAATATTAGAAAAGGTAACCCAAGTAAATACAAATTAATGTTAATAAAGGATGATTTCATTTATTGCAGGAAAAATGCTTGTCAGCCTTACCTGGCCCTATGTGAAAAAGTTATTTAACCCTTAGCTACTAAATCAACCAGTAAACCAAATTTACTTGACTAGTCACTAGCCACACCCAAGCATGATTGCGCCCAGACCTGTTGAATCTACACATCATTTAAATAGAAATAGTGAAGCAGGCTAGAAGGTTTCAAAAAGCAGCACATGATGCCACATTCTAAAGAGATTTGAAAAGCGAAACAAAATCACTGAAATCTACTGGTCTGGAAATGGTTACAAAGCCATTGTTAAGGCTCTGGGACTCCAGTGAACCATGGTGAAAGCCATTATCCACAAAAGGAGACAAATGGAACAGCAGTGACCCTTCCCATGAGTGGCCAGCCTACTAAAATTTCACCAAGAATGCACTGAGAACACACCCAAGAGCTCACAAAAGAACCCAGACAAACATCTAAAGAACTGCAGGCCTCACATGCCTCATATAAGGTCAGTGTACTTGATGCTACAATAAGAGAGACACTGGATGAAAACAGTATAAATGGAAGAGTTGCAAAGCACAAACCACTGCTGACCAAAAAGAACACAAAAGCTCATCTTGAATTTGCCAAAAAACACCTAGAAGTCTAACTTTTGACTGATGAGCCAAAGGTAGAACTTATGGGAAGACATGGGTCCTGTTAGATCTGGTGTAAAGCTAACATTGCATTCCACCATAAGAACATCATTGCAACAGTAAAACATGGTGGTAGTAGTGTGATGATCTGGGGCTGCTTTGCTTCTGCAGGAACTGGACAACTTTTCATAATTGATGGAGCCATGAATTCTGCTGTCCATCTGAAAATCCTGAAGGAGAATCTCCGCCTGTCAGTTTGTGACTTAAAGCTCAAGTGCAGTCAGGTTATGCAACAGGACAACGATCCAAAGTACACAAGCAAGTCCAACTCTGAATGGCTCAAAAGAATCAGAATTAATGTTTTGGAATAGCCATGTCAACGGGCAGTCCATGTTCAAAAACTGAATTAAAACAATTCTGCAAAGAAGAGTGAGCCAGAACCTCTCCTCAGCAATGTGAGGCTCATTGCAAGTTATTGTTGCAGTTGCAGTTGTTACTGCCAAGAGTGGCACAACCATTTATTAGATTTAGGGGGGCAATTTTTTCACATGGGTGAAAGAGATTTTTATCTTCAATAAATGGAATGATCATTTAAAAGCTGCATTTTATTTTTACTTGTGTCATTTTTATCTTATATTAAAATTAGTTTGATGACCTGAAAGGTTTAAATGTAAAAAATTAAGCAAAAATATAAGAAATTGTAGGGCGGCACGGTGGCCCAGTGGGTAGCGCCATCGCCTCACAGCAAGAAGGTCCCAGGTTCAATTCCTGGGTGAAGTGGTCTGGGTCCTTTCTGTGTGGAGTCTGCATGTCCTCCCCGTGTCTGCGTGGGTTTACTCCGGGTACTCCGGTTTCCTCCCACAGTCCAAAGGCATGCATATTAGGTGAATTGGTGTCTCTAAAGTGCCCCTAGTGCGTGTATGAAAGTGCGTGTGCCCTACAATGGAATTTTGCCCTGTCTAGCGTTGATCCTGCCTTGTGCCCTATGCCGCAAGCTAGCCACCGGCTCTTACGTGACCCTGGGGACAGGAATTAGCGGCTAAGATAATGAATGAATGATAAGAAATTGGAAGGGGGCAAATACTTTCTCACTGCACTGTACATTAATTCATGTATTAGTTTAGGAGACGAGTAAACATTAACTTGTCTAAAAGTGAAATAGGAGTTCTGGCTGCAGTTCACAGAAGTTTTTTTAACGAAGGGTATGCAGTTTTTCCTAGAAGCAGTTTATATATAGGGTGAGCCGGAGAGACCTGATGATTTTTTTAATGAAATAACATGATAATTAATCATAGCTTTTATTTGAAAATACAACTATTACACTAACCTTTTAATGCCATTTTTATTTGTAATTTTCACCGCATGCTTGTGAGAATGAGCAGCAATAAACTGTTGAGTAGCAATAAACTGCATTGTGGCAATAGTAAATCTGCTGCCTGTCATTGGTCAGTTTCTTATAACAGACTAATAATTATCTGTACAACAGCCCTTGGAAGTAAATAATTAATACCCATAAATAATATATCATTCCTGTCCAACTTATCTGTTGCTTAATAAAGGTGAGAGGAGAGGAGAGGAGAGGAGAGGAGAGGAGAGGAATACTGTATAGTTCTAAAGTAAAAAATTGTCATGCATTGGAAAAGTCATTACAATTTACAAACATTACAATTCTTGCTATCAAGAGACAGGTATATTTAACAGCAAATAGCTCCCCTGACCACAGCTGCTTTCGAGTGTCAGAAAGACAGAAATACAGTTATTTGACCTCTAATGGTCTAAGCAGAACAAAGTCTGCCCATACAGTATGTGTTATATCAGTTATACACTGTGTGGTGTATCAGAACATGTGTTTATGTATCTATGTCTGGAAAAAGAAGATAATGGAATAGCTGACCTGCTGTGTTTTTATTCACTCTGTTTCCTTTTGCACTTTTACTACAGACATGTGCAGTCAGTCTTACATTCGTGAGCTGTATCATCAATATATATCATCATATTGATTGCTTAATGGTGAGAATATGACAATAATAACTCACTCCTATTTATCTACAAAGCAAGCCATGAAGCTAAGGATGGCAAGAAACTCTTTTGTGGTCTCATTGAGTGGCTTATTGACAAAGAGCTTTGCAAGCAGTAAAAGTCATTTTGATATGAGCACACTGAGACACTCGATGACTGTAAGTGAGGCTGCTGGAGAAATGATCAGATGTTGGTGTGAATTGAAATTTACACACCTTTTACCTATCTGTTCCTCTCTGCTTTTCTCTTTTTCTCCTGTGGGGCAAAACCAGATCTGCAGAGAGATGAGAGAGATGAAGTACACATCCCAGAATGTATTTGATATTTGATAGACATTTATTAAGCTTGGATTGGAAAATGTGCTCTGTCACATAGCCTAAATATATATTAAATGCAGAAAGATTGCTGGCAGATGGCAGACTATTTCTGTCACTTATCCACAGTTCTCCTTTAAAATAAAGAAAGTCTCTCAAGCAGCGTAACTAAATATAACTGAAACGAGTGCCCTGGAAGCCTCAGTATAAGACAGATATATCTTTCTAGTCATTAACATGTCTGATGAAAACATAATCTCCACTTGTTTTTGTAGGCGTATATATGGAATGTGGACCTACTCTACTATACCTATAGCAGATGACATATAAATGATCAGTGGAAAGCTCTTTAACAGACAAGCAAACAAGCAAATAAGTAAACAAACAAGCAAATAGATTAATACATTCATGAATTAATAATACACTCACTGGTCACTTTAGGATGAATACCTATACGCTGGAACATTTATGATTTTATGAGTTTGTCTCAGCAACGATGACAGCAGAAACACCATTCACTGGATGTGTTTTCAGTTTCACACCATTCTGTGTAAACTCTAGAGATCAGCTGTTTCTAAAATACTCAAACCAGCCTGTCTGTCACCAAAACCCATACCATGGTCAAAAAGTCACTGATTTCCTCCCCCCTCTGATCTTTGATTTGAACATTAACTGAACTTCTTGACCTGTATCTGCATGATACTATGCACTGAGCTCCTGCCACATAATTGGCTGATTGGTTAATTGGATATTGTAATGATCCCACACCGAAGGTTGGAGTCAAGTGTAGTATATTTATTTACATGCAGATGGTGACAGAAAGCAAAAAACATATAACAAAAAATGGGCACAGAGCATGGAGAAAAATAAGGAATGAGGAGAGTGCAAAAATGACAAAAACAAAAGTCCAAAAGCTCAGAAGATGGTCCAAAAATGTGAAGGGAGGGCAGGGCAGGAGGGTCCACACTCTGGCAGCAAAAACTAGAAAAAAATGGAGAAAAATGGACAAAGTGAGAAAAACCGGCAAAAATCCAAAAATACACAAAGCAAAGGCAGAGTCCAAAAAGATGAAAAAACGGGAACAAAGTACTTATCTTGGACGATATTTGGGCAGATGCGAAGCGAGTGAGTGCTCACTGTTGATCCATGCTGGGGAGAGTTTTCTTTGTCCTTTTATTTTTCCCAGCGCAGACTCCGGGCTGATTTCGCTCATTGTCGACGGGTGAAACTTGTTGGCGTCTGGTCATGGGAGTTGTAGTTTGCATTTGTAGTTCTATGTTAGGGTGCTTTTGGTGCCCTCTTGTGGCAATGGACATAACAGATATATATGATTATGTCCAATTATCGAATATATATGGAAAATATATGCTGTAAAGTAAAGTAAAGTGAAGGTGACTTAAAAATAAAGAAATAAAAAACCTTTCTACTTAAAAGAGAAAAAAAGTCCAGTGTGCAGTAAACAGTAATAAACAAAGTCAATAGTGGTTCCGATGATGCTTTGCGTTTCTTTCTTAAGTAGTAATCCCAGTTACAGTTTGTGAAGTTTTAGCTGGCAGGTTTACTGAGCACCTTGAAAAATCTGTCACAGTTCTTCTGGAGACTTTGACTGTCAGAATTGCTTCCTCTTGTTCTTCTTCTTCTTCTTCTTCTTCTTCTTCTTCTTCTTCTTTTTCTTCTTCTTCTTCTTCTTCTTCTTCTTCTTCTTCTTCCTCCTCCTCCTTTGCTTGTAAAAGGCTCCAGGAATCTTTATTTGTTTCCACCGATTTTTTTCAGTGGGATACATTTAAAAACTCGCTTATTCTTGCTGGTTTCTACAAAATCACATACCCTAGCTTTAATGTCCTCATTCTAATATGTTATTATTTCAGTAGTAACAGCTTACATGGAGATTTGTTATTCAACAAACATAAAATATGGTGAGGCAGATTTTATACAACATTTTTTTATAAATTAGACTTTACTTTCAGTACTTAGTAACCCTCAAAGGTAAGGTTGCTCCTGCTTTCCTCTACAATAAGTTCTTCAGGGCAGATGACTTTTTCTTCTTCGTTTTCCTGTAAATGCTCCAGGAGACTTCATTATGTATTTTGTCTGAAAAGTGGCCTCTGACAGGATATGCTACTTTCTTTACTGACATACAAACATTTTTCTGTGACATATTTATTTATTTATTTATTTATTTATTTATTTATTATATATATATATATATTTTAGAAAAGTAATATTTGGAAATCTATTTTTTGATAGATGCAGAATTCTTAAAATAAATATTTATAAAAAATTTGTCATGGAGTGCCTAAGGTTTATACACCAACTAAGGTTTGACTAAGGTTTATATACCATAATTTATATAACTGATTTTTTAATCATATTTTTTATTTGAAGCCATGCATCTTCACTATCAATTCTTATCTGGCTCAGTGTCACAAATCACACTTTTCCATTTGTCTGTCTATATTTAGCAGTGATGAGTGTGTTTCTTTCACCTCCAGTGTGTCGCTGGATGTGGGACAATCTGACATGCTGGCAGCCAGCAAAAATAGGTGATGTGGTATGGATGCCCTGCCCTGAGCTCTTTGAGGTCATGAATGAAGAATATCATGGTATGTCACAGATGTTAATCTTGTTCTGTCTGCTAAAATGGACAGCTAAGATTTGAAATCAATGAGCATTAGTTTGAGAAGGTAACTGTACGGTGTGTTATGTGTTCTAGAGCTCGGAAAGGTGAGCCGTAACTGTACTGAAGATGGCTGGTCAGAGATGTTCCCTCATTATGTGGAGGAGTGTCATTTTGATAATGAATCTAATCCTATGGTAAGCATGCTAACGTACACATGAGATATTTATGTTTTATAACAGTTTATTGATTATTGTTTAAACACACAAAAGAAACAGTATGATACAAAATAGCAATAAACAGCAATAGATCTTTGTGGAACTTTTTTATTACTTACATTAGATATTAATAGGAGACTTGATGGGTAAAACACTCAGTGTTAGTAGTAACTAAATAAATTGGTGTTGTTCTACAGTTTTGATGTGTTGAAGATTTATGCCTTTTCAAATTAGATTAGACCTAGATTGATAAAGTAATTTCTTACATGTCTCAGTTCACTAATTATTTAGTAATCATTTCTGGATTGACTTATACAGATTTCTTATTTAGATCTTTGCATGTTATAGTATGTTAAATGACACAAAACTATTATATATTATATAAACTGAAGTACCAGAAAAACTGGTGCAATATACATAGCAATGCCACCTATGCACGTCATTGGTTGCGTCCGCCATATAAAGCAATAGATGAAAGCTTCTAGAACTCTTTCCGCTGTGAGAATGGCAAATTATCAAGATTTTGCGATTTTCAACGCGGTTTAATAGTTGGAGCTTGTGAGATGGGTCATAGCATTTCGGAGGTAGAAGCAAAGTTTAGATTTTCACATACGAGCATTTCAAGGGTGAACAGTGACTACAAGAATTCTGGTAAAACCTCGAACTTATGACAGCAGCCTGGCTGTAAAAAGACCCGCGTTGTCTGGCAAGAATCGTTTCATGTGATAGACGTGTAACACTGCCTCAAGTAACATCGGAATTCAATGCTGGGCCTCAACAAACATCAGCATGAGGACTGTGCAACGTTTCCTCCAAGATTGCGTGGGGGATCTGCCAAGTATTAATTGGTATACCAGTTTTTCTGGTATTACACTGTAATGTGACAGAAATAAGAAATAAAACATTACAGGAAGTGCTGCTTTACAAAAACAATGCATAGTGGGGGTTTGATGTGGCACAAAATGCTTTCATTTATTAATGTACAAAATGTTACACATTTTAACGGTTTATTGTTAGACTGAATTTGTGGAATGTCAGAAAAACAAGTTAATTCCTGTTCTTGCTTAGGTTACAGCCACAGCAATACAGTCATTCCCTCACCAGCCTATCTTTGACTCTTCTGACTTCTCTTTTCTATATCTTTGACTGCTCTATTCTGAAGACTTTGCTGTTCAGGGAAGCTTTGCAAAGCACTGTGACTGTCACAAAACTTTTCAACCGACTACTTCCATAAATGTTAAATGTCTTCAATAACAAAAAAACATCCCCACATCAACAATTACAATCTGTTTATTATTTGTCTTAGATTATGTAGTGTTCAGTGTACAAAACCATGTATCTTAGCTATTACTATAGAAACAATATCAGTGTAAAAGTACTACGACTGAAAAAGCTGTATTGTTATATGAGAAAAATGCACAACTATTTTATATTCGAGCATTTAGCCATGCTGCGTCATTAGGATTCAAGGATTCAACGAGACTTTATTGTTATTAGATAGAACACAGTAAAATCAACTAAACTATTTGTACTAGTTGTTGACAATCATTATTTGTGGACTTGTGTAGCATGTAAATTCTGGGTAAAACAAATATCTTGTGTTACATTCAACAGCTCTTTTTCTTGCATTCTATTAAAAAATACTTCAAATGATTTTCCTCTAAGTATTAATGCTGGTAAACTTGCTATTGCATTTTGCTAGCTCAAGATTGATCTTATAATTATAAATAATCATTAGTAAAAGAGCTGGACATAAAAGAGCTGGTAAAAGTGCTGACAAAAAAAACAAAGTATTAAGGCTTCTAAGTATTGTGTTATTAATAGCAATAACCTTTAGGGATGCAGTAAGCGCATGAAAATCAGTCTTGTGGATGGATGTTGAAACAAGGGTGCAGCCTTTTGAGTAGCAGCTTAAATCCTACTTAAACTGTTGTATACATATTTGGGAGGATATGTAGTGGGAAACAAGAAGAGAAGATCTTATCATACAGCTGAACCATTGTAAATATGTTTAATAGTGGTGGCTTAAACACTTCCTTCCCTTAGGACAGCTTGAAGGGAAAGAAAAAAGTACAGTGTTATGCTGGTCATATGCTACTGTAACAACAACAACAACATCAACAACAATAACAATAATAATCATTTAAAAAAAATTACTATGTTCATATATTGTTCTGCAACTGATGAATAAGATTTCTATTTCGATTGATTTCTAACTTAGTTACTCTCATCACTTCTAATGCATTTACTCCTCTGCTTTATTAAAAAAATGTACCCCCTTCTAAATACTTTTAAACTACACTAAAGTACCAGAAAGACTAGTACTGATGCCTATGCAAAATACATAGCAATGCCACCTATGCATGCCTATGCGCGTCTGCCAGTGCATGCATAAAGCGATAGACATCTACGGAAGCTTCTAGAGCTGTTTAATCCATGAGAATGGCAAGTTATAGCTCAGGGGCAGTGATAGCTCAGTGGTTAAGACATTGGTCTACTGCTCTGAAGGTCATGAATTCAATCCCAAACTGCTACTTGAGCAAGCCCTTAACCCTCAACTGCTCAGTTGTATAAATGAAATAAATGAAAGTCACTCTGGATAAAGGTGTTTGCCAAATGCCATCACAATTTCGCGATTTTCATCACGATTTAATAGTTGGAGCTCATGAGACGGGTCATAGCATTTCAGAGGTAGAAGCAAAGTTTGGATTATCATGTATGAGTATTTCAAGGGTGTATCGTGACTACAAGAATTTCGCCAAAACCTCGAACTTATGACAGCAGTGTGGCCCTAAAAAGACTCTGGGTGAACGTGACCAGTGTCGGCTGGCAAGAATCGTTTCACGTGATAGGCGTGTAACACTGCCTCAAGTAACATCAGAATTCAACGCTGGGGCCTCAACAAACATCAGCGTGAGGACTGTGCAATGTTCCCTCCAAGATTGAATGGGGGACCTACCAAGTAGTAACTGGTATACCAGTTTCTCTGGTACTTCAGTGTATTTATAAATCATTTACCCCACCTTACTTACTTGAGTCCATTCTAAAAAGTACTCAACTTTACTTTTCTAAACTTTTTTTTTTTAAATACTTTGCTTTTAAAATATACAATCCTTTATTTCCAAATCATTTACAACCTTTACTTCTAAAATATGTATTTCTAAATGTGAGATATTGTAGACAATTTAACCCATTCTTAAACAGTTCCCCTTACCTAAAACATACCCTACTTTCTAAGAAATTAAAATTAATTTGTTTATGAAGTATTTTTTTTTATCCCTTTGCTTCTAATCACTTCTAACACTTTACCCCACTTTACTTAAAATAATCACTCCGTTTTAGAGCACAATTTACCCACTTTGTTAAAAAAATGACCACATTTTACTTCCATAAACACTTTATTTGACAAATACCCCACTTGACACTGAATCCATTCACCCCCCCATTGACTTGTAAAACTAAATTTAGTTCTACAAATGTACCCCACTCCTATAAAAAATGTTTCCCACTGTCTTATATGGCATTTTTGACTGCAGATTTTGTATTCATGCACATAATTTCAGCTTGTTTTTGTAATCTGCTTTTAAATTGTCTTCCCTTAAGGACAAGTACTTCAGGTCTGTGAAGGCTCTGTACACGGTGGGCTACAGCACGTCTCTGGTGTCTCTGACCACTGCCATGGTGATCCTTTGCTGGTTCAGGTGAGTGATCAATCAAGCATCTTTTTAATGCAAGAGGAGAAAGACTATTTGTTGTTATTTAGATTTACACCAAACCAACATCTGGAATTGAAGTTCAAATTTATGTGTTTTAGTGTCAGGACACTTGTTTTTACATACGACCCCGTGGACACAGATTAGAAGGGAACATAATACTCCACATTTGTACCTAGATGGTATGTCAATTTCCATCAGCAGCAACACAATGCCCCCAGTGATGTAGCTCAATGTTTATTGCCTTTCACAGCAATACAGTTGAATGAGTCCAGTGAAAGATGTTACGCTGAATCTGTAATGGAGGTGGTGGTTAAATTTAGTTTAACACTCTCCACACATGACTAACTTGTGATTTCTTTTCCCACAGGAAGCTTCACTGCACCAGAAACTTCATCCACATGAATCTCTTTGTGTCTTTTATCCTGAGAGCCATCTCAGTTTTCATTAAAGATGGGGTTCTGTATGCTGAGGAGGACAGCAGCCACTGCTTTAGACATACTGTGAGTTATATCGTATGCGCATATGCACTTGTATTCACTGTCTCTTTTAATGTGTCAGATAAAAACCTGAAATATGTGCTTGAGATCCTAATAAGAAAGCAAACAACGTGCCGTGCTTTCAGGATTAGATCACGACTGCTTTGGGATTCAGTTTTAATTGTGAGGAACATGATTAGGAGAAAAGGAAGGCTTTGTGGTTGCTGCTTGTAATCCAGTTTATGTTCATGTTTATTAAAAAAAAGAAATAAAACATCAAAACGTCATCCTAAGGCTCTGAATCCACCACAATCCTGACCAGGATAAAGTGGTTACAGAGGATGAATGGAATGATTGAACAAATAAACAATATATTATATTGTTTACTTTTATATTTAATTCACATTAGTGCAAGAAAACACAATAGTAGTAAATAGTTTTTAAAAAAATCAGGAAAAAAGAAATGATCAAACCTTAAAGGATTATCTGATGTGGTTTGGTGTGAATAATTGGATGCAGAAGTTTACTGTTCTGTAAGTAATGATAGTTCAATTGAGGAAGTAAGAATGCATGAATTGGATCACATTTTTTTAGTGACATTAAGGAAGACCATTGAAATTTCAGTCTTATTTTAAGCAGCGCCATGTGTTTTTTTCTGTTGCAGGTGGAATGTAATGCAGTGATGGTATTTTTTCACTACTGCGTTTTGTCAAATTACTTCTGGCTGTTCATTGAGGGACTGTACCTCTTCACTCTGCTGGTGGAGACCTTCTTCCCTGAGAGGAGATATTTCTACTGGTACACCATCATTGGCTGGGGTGAGTTAAAACACGATGCCAGGACATTGATGCTCATTCGATAATTACAAATATCTATGACTGATTCGGTTAAATCTTTGAACCAGGAACCCCAACAGTGTGTGTGACAGTATGGGCAATGCTCCGTTTCCATTTTGATACAATTGGGTAAGATTTATGACATTGTTCTTAACAGTATAACAAAAAGGTATTGACTATGATAAATATTCATCAGTAATGGACTCTCTTTTTAATGTGAATACATTTTTTGGGAATCAATGCTGCAGATGTTGGGACACAAATGAAAATGCTGCCATCTGGTGGGTGATAAAGGGCCCCGTGCTTGCTTCCATTTTGGTGCGTAATATACAGTGATAGATTTTTTTGTAACACTTTCTGTGAAGCCTGTATTCATAAATCTTGCTGTGTTCATTATTTTTTGTAAGTTTGTAATGATTCCTTGAGAATTTTTATAAACTCTGATAATGCTCTATAAAGTACTAATACTGTGCCATTTCTTATAATCATGTTATATCTCAGCTGTCAGTATTTATGATAGTGCCATGTTCTGGACAACTGTTTTCCAATAATAACAAGAAAGCAAACATAATATTTATTAACAATTATAAATATTACATAAAAAAAATTCATTACTGTAGTTTAACACTTTAATACCAATTATGAATTACTATTTATTTATTTATTTTGTTTTATTACTATATTTTTTAATGTAATTTATTTAATGATTATTATTATTATTATTATTATTATTATTATTATTATTATTATTATTATTATTATTATTATTATGTTATGTTGATTGTATTTTACATGGTTATGTAAGGGGACTCCCCATACCGCAGCTTAACGCTGGGGGGCCGCGGCGGCAGGGTGGTGCCAATCAGGGTCGACAAGAGACACCTGCTTACCTCCGTATTTAAAGGGTTTTTTGAGCCGTGCCTCTTATTGCACCTTTGCTTTATTCACTCTCTCTCCTCTTGTATTGTAACGCTATGGTATTGTAATGCTACGGCGTGAGGTATTCGGTCTCACTCATGCAGGAGTGTGACCATGGGGTAGGGCTTCAGCCCCATGTAATTTGTTAGGGTTTTGAATCTTTTGTTATACTAAATTAAGAGAAAGCAAAGCCATTCCTTGCTGCCCAGGCAGCGCTAGGGTGCAAACATTAACGCAAACGGGGTAGGGCTCCGGTCTGAGGTAATCTGACAGGGATTTCGGGATTCCCATCCCGTAAGTAAAGAGAGTGAAACTATTCCCCGCTGTGGAGGGCTGTGGCGTCCTTCTCTCTTTACTTCCCCGCTGCGGCGGGCTTTAAATACTTTTCCCCAGGAGATTTCCCGGAGGGGACTTTTCTTCCCTCTGCTTCCACGTACCCTTTGCTCGTGTGTGAGCCTCATTATTACTGTTATTATTATTATTATTATTATTATTATTATTATTAGGGGCTCTGCTTAGGCATCCCTCCACCTTTCCATGTATTTATATTCATTCATTCATTATCTTAACCACTTATTCCTGTCCCCAGGGTCACAGGAGAGGCTGTAAATACTCATGCTGTATTTAAAGATTTATAGGGCACAAGGCAGGATCAACCCTAGACAGGGCACCAATCCATCCACACTCATACACTAGGGGCACTTAAGAGATACCAAATAACCTAATATGCATGTCTTTGGGAGGAAACCAGAGTACCCGAAGTAAACCCAGGCAGACACGGGGAGGACATGCAGACTCCATGCAGAAAGGACCCAGACCACTCCACCCGGGGATTGAACCAGGGGCCTTCTTGCTTCGAGGCGACAGCGCTACCCACCGTGCTGCCCCCATGTATTTATATTTGGTGTCTTTTTTGTTTTCTCCCTCGCACTGTATTTAAAGATTTATTCTCTTTTGTCTGCGTCCTCTAAATCGCGGCTATTGTGATGGAGGTTCTACCTCAGTTTTTAACATGTGCCCACTTAGCTCAGTGGTAACACTCATGCTTAGTAACTCGGAGATCATAGGATCAAATCTGGATTCTCTCTCTTTATACACCACACATTTGAAGAATTATATATCTTTGTTTTGTGTTTCCCTGTTTATTTTGCCTGGGGTTATGTTCATATATATTTATTTTCCCATCATTTATAATTATATATTTATTTAACCTCGTATCTCCTTACTTTTCCTTCCCTCTCCCTCTATCGGCTGGGCTGAGTCATAACAGCCCAGCCTACCCCTGCACTTGGATCCGTATTTCCTGACACCGTAACAGGTTATTTATAATCTGTATCTTATTTGGAAACAAAAAGGATAAGAACATACATACTGGTGTATGTATGTATGTTATGTCCACGGCCGGATGAGGGCGCCAAAGACACCCCTTCATGGGGCTACAGCAGGGAACTACAAATCCCTAGCTTGTGCCTCACGAGGCTAACATGGTGCTTGTTATGTTAATTGGTTTAGAGTCCGCGCTGGGGAATGCTTTAACAGTACTTTTATCCCCAACAGCATGGACTCTGAGCCCATTAACGTAACAAGCACCAGGTGAGGCTCGTGAGTCATTGAATGTGGTTTGCCTATGTGCCCTGTCAATGTTTATGTGCCTGCCTGTTATTTTTGGATCTGCCGTGTTTGTTTTCTTGTTCTTTCATACCAAGTCTAGTAAGCTACTGTGCTCTTATTTGCTCAGTGCTTTTCTGTTTCCCTTTGGGATCTCGCTCTATTTTTGTGTTAGCATATAGTCACGTGTTTTGTTTTTGCACGTTCTCCCGCACTTGTTTCCAATCCCTCGCTACGTGGATTCATTACAATGTATACATACATACATACCTAATTAGCTTCCTGTCCCTCCAAGGTTAAGTTCACTACATGTGTGTTTTTGTTAGTCTTGTAATTAGTCTGGTACTAAATGTTTCCATATTACATTAAAATGTAAAAATATATAGACACATTTTATTTTGAAAAAATCTATGCAATCTAGAAGAATAATTGAATATATTCACTTTATATGATGCATTAAACGATGCCCTTTTCAATGTTTTTGTACTTGCTAATAAATGTTACTTTATTATAATTAAAACTTGCATTACAATATGATTATATCAAGGAATTAGCCTAGTTATGCACATTATTAGCGCTTTATGAGGCATTATCAGACTTAAAATTCTTACAAAAAAGCCATTCTTTTCTGAATAAGTTTTTCAGGAAGTGACTGTTTTTTGGGTTATGTTGGCAAGTTCTGTTTCCCAAAATAACACACACCTTATCTTTCTAACATTTCAGATCAACTTTGTCCTCTTTATTGGTATCATTATAATCCTTGTCCAGAAGTTGCAGTCTCCTGATATAGGAGGCAATGAATCCAGCATTTACTTGTAAGTGTTGTTATTATTTCACTTTTCATTTAGTGTGTCTTTGCATAGCGCCTGTGCATTCGTTTGCTAACATCATGGAAATATTGTCTAACTGACAGGCGCCTTGCTCGCTCCACTCTCCTGCTCATCCCTCTCTTTGGTATCCACTACACTGTGTTTGCTTTCACTCCTGAGGATGTCAGTAAGCGAGAACGGCTCGTGTTTGAACTGGGTCTTGGCTCTTTCCAGGTACTAAAGCTAAACCTATGAGCTTTTACATTTGCTTAGTTACACAGGAATATTTGCTTAATGGGTCTGCTCTATTTGAAGTGCATTTCAGTTAAAGCTTGTTCAGCACAATATTTGTTCCATTGACTACACAATATTTTCTGTGGTGTTTCAAAAACTGATTTAAGAAAATTTAGGAATTTTGTGGAATATATTGTATTATACCACAGCAATATTGAAAGCTTGAATGTATTGATTAGTTATATAATAATAACTTTTAGCATAGTACTGACAATAGTGCCGGTGCTATTCCAAAAGTACAATAAAACCTAAAAACTGTAATTTGTTAAATCCCTTGAACTTTTATTTAACTGATAAAAGTAAACATTTTCAGTTTTTTCACTGACAAACTTAAGTGTATTTTATATATATAAAAAATAATAAAATGTGATGCCTACAGCACAGTCAAAAGTTGGGACAAAAGCAAAATAAGCCTGAAAAGGTTATACGAATAACACTGTTCTGGAAGGTTCCACAATTAGCAGTTTAACTGGTAACAGGTGAGGTCATCAAGACTGAGTATAAAAGGAGCATCCACCAAAGGCTTGGTCTCTGTAAGAAAGGATGGGTCGTGGTTCACCACTTTGTGCCAAACTTCATGAAAGAAGTGTCTGTCATTTCAAATAAAACGTTTCTCAGTGCAAGACTGCAAAGAATTTAGGTCTTTCACCATCTACAGTTTATAATATAATGAAATGGTTCAGGGAGTCGGGGGAAATCTCAGTGCGTGAAGGGGTGGAAACTGCTGCTGAATGTGCGTGGACATCGAGCCCTTAGGTGGTATGGTTTGAGAAACCGTCATGCCACCATGATGGACATAGCCACATGGACACAGGAGTACTTTGGAAAATCATTGTCACTCAACACAGTCCACCACTGCATCAAGAAATGCAACTGTATTATACAAAGAGGAAGCCATGAATTAATTTTGCACAGTGTGACTTGACAGGCCTGCCTGCAGTCCAGGTCTGACTCCTATTGAAAACAGATGGAGCGTCATGAAGAGGAGAATCAGACAACAGTGACTACGGACTTTTGAGCAACTCAAATCTTGTCCACAGCAAGAATATGCAAAAATTCCACTTGCAAAACTGCAACAATTAGTATCTTCAGTTCCCAATTATTTAAAAGTATAATTAAAAGAAAGTGATTTGACCCAGCGGAAAACATGCCTCTGTCCCAGCTTTTTTTTAGTGTATTGCAGGCATCAATTTCTATGTTTGTTCATGTTTAACAAATAGAATTAAGTTTATCAAACTTAGTGTCAAAATGTCCCAACTTTTATGGAAATGTGATTTGTATATTAGTGCGATTGATCAAATTTGTTATAGTTTTTTATAGAAAACGAGGGAAGTAACTTACACAGAGACTTGTATGGTGAACACGCCACATGAACTAATGCTAATAATAAACTTAAATCTTTTAAAATCATAAAATATAAAATCATTTGATATAGTGAAAGTGATATTTATTAAGCATTTAATGAAAGAGTCTCCAGTGTCAGGGCTTTGTAAAACTCAATACATTTTGCACTTTCCCATTTCTCAGTAACATGATGTTGCATTTTTGTCTGTTTATTTACAAGAGAGGAAAAAAAAGGCTGGTGAGGGAACATTAGAGATAACGGCAAATAATTTAACTTGCAGGCATTCGACAACATGAAAAGCAACTAAAACAGTTTAGAAGCATGATATGCTCACTCATAAATAAAAATAAATTGTAATCGTCAGGAGGTTGCTGTGGTGTAAGAGGAATAAAACACTCCATGATATGCTGTTGTTGGAAAATAATCTTGTCTTTTGTCAGGGCTTTGTGGTCGCTGTCCTTTACTGCTTCCTCAACGGAGAGGTAAGTCCAATTTGTACCAATTTCCAATGTGTACCAGTTTCAGTTCTGAGATTGACAGCAGTAGTGACATACATAAGCATCAGTCATGAAAACACACATATTTACTAATTTGAAATTTATAAATAAGTGTATGTGAGGAAAAGTAACTATGATGAATTTATGGAACATAAAAATGCTTTCTGCACTATTATATTCTTATATGCCATATAATATAGGGTCCAAACATCTGACTCCACTGTCAACAGCTTTAAAAAATATTTTTAAAAAAATAAAATAAAAATACAAAATTCTGCAGTCAAATGGTTCTTATTAATTGAAAGAAGGGTAAAATTAATGCACTATAGGAGGAATTCTACTACTCCCCCCCATATCATATTTTAGTAAGAATCAGATGCAATTGTGGCTTGTACTACTACTACTACTACTGCTACTACTACTACTACTACTACTGTGCTACCATGGTAACATTTCGCTTGAAGCGCTTATTCACCTTTCTCAGGGCACAGCAGGTATATTAATGATCAACCAAGTAAATTTTTTGCATGAAGTTTGGGGTCATGCCTTGGGAAAAGGAGTTGGTGTGAGAGGCAGAGAGGAAGCAGAGCAGAGCAGACTAAGCAGATGTAACCTAATATAAACCATGAGATCAAACTGACAGAAATGTTGCATGTTTGATTACTAGCTAGTAATGAACCATATCCAATAAGGCATGGTGAATTTCATTTATGGATGTCACTTACCATTCCTGGTTAGATTTGCGTCAATAGTGACGTCAGACCTCAACCAGCTGATTTCACAATGTTGCATTGCTAAATATCTCATTTAAGGTGCAGTCGGAGGTAAAGAGGAAGTGGAGGAGCTGGACGGTGAACCGTTACTTTGCAGTGGACATGAAGCACAGGCACCCGTCCTTGGCTAGCAGTGGCATAAATGGAGGCACGCAGCTCTCCATCCTCAGCAAAAGCAGCTCGCAGATCCGCATGTCCAGCCTGCAGGCCGAGACTCCAGCTACATGAGCTGCAGTCTCTGATCCGCAGACACTCCCTGAGCACCTCACGTCTAGCACTATAGTAGTCCAGTTTCACTTTAGAGACTTGTATGAGTTTACATTGTGAGGTTCAAACTGATGCCAGTGGCCATTCATCAGAGCAGTCTGCTCCTGAGCACACAAGAATTCAACACCTTTAATTATCACATGGATATGAAGAAAAATATTGGGCTCATCCTTTAAATAAATGATGGAATTTATAATATAGAGCCATGAAAATCTCTTTGGCATTGTCATGCCAAAGGAAAGAAATATTCTACATCTGTTCTTTGTGATGGTCTTTAGGACGTAGGATACATATCAAGGACCTGCCATAGAACTTGCCCATGTTGATGATCAAGAAAATGTGAACTGTTCCCTCGGCCAGATAGGAATGGCTTTTCCATGACCCTAGCAAAAAAAATACTTGGATGACACAAAGGGAACACACTGACTTGTCCTTCTCTAAACCACTATCACATCAAGCTCAATCAATCTTCAAGAAAAGATATTTCTTATATCAATATTTCAACACTGAAATGTTAATACTGAATCTCTTCAGTTTAATACAGTAATAATATAAGAGGTAAAAGAGCTACTAATCTGCCAAAAGTATTTTATTTAGAAATTGTTCAGTGTTTTCTTGAACGTTTTTTTCCTGATGCTGGCAAATGTGATCTTGGACTTGTTCTAGATCATGGAGTGGTCTCCCTGTCAGTGTGAATATTCATTATATTGTGTTTCAATAATGGAACTTAAGGGTAACATTTGTGAAAAGAACTAAAAAAAAAGAAAAGAAACCGAATAGCTGAGGTAGACGTCATGCCGTTTGTTTAAATTTATTGATGCTGATACATGTGAGGAGCTATTCAGTTCATGTTCTTAAAGCACATACTCACTTGCATCATTGGGAAAGTTGTCTCATATGAGGTAGGGAAAGAGCACATTAAAGCTTTTTTCAACTGCAGTTTGACTATCAGTTTAGAACTGTGAATGTATATGGTTAGTCAATTCGGGACCATTTTTCTTAAGGTAAAATCTTTGACTTTTTATTATTTTAGATGAACAAAAGCAAATTAATACCTACAAACTAAAACTAATGCGTTAAGTACTTTAAATAGTAGAGTTGTGATTTTGTGAGTGGACGCCTCTGGTACTTTTTTTCTTAACAGCCGTTAGTACTGAAAATGTCACTAAAATAAACAACAAGTGAAACACCTCATGATTTTATATAAATCATGTTTTTATATAAATCAATCATGTTTGGCTCATTCTTCTTGTTTGTATTATTTTTCTTCCTGTGAAAGCTTCATCAGTACGATCATTATATTGTAAATACATAGTCTTATGTAAAGTCGTAAATACAAAGCTATTTAACATGAATACAGAATATAAATGCATGACTATTTTGAGCATATTTTGAGTAACACCCTTTTTTGGTTGTAATATCCCATTAATATCTGGTTTGGTTGGCGGGTTTTAAACGTAATATCATAACAGAATACTATCTTTTTCAATTTTACCCTAGCAAAATCAGTCTAACAAATGGCACCTTTGGTAGTCCAAAGATCAGCGTTAAGATATTTGACTTTATAAAGCTGGTATTGCTATATTTGTTTGCAAAGGCTGTGGAGGCTTTGCAGGTGATGTCAATTCAGATCTTCTCAAATGAGGATACAAAAAAAAAATGATATACTTTAACAGTCATGCTCAGAAAGTTTATCATGGAAGTGCCTTTTTGCACAAAAGAAAGAATACAACATTTAAAAGAGAATCTAATATAATACAACTGCAAATGCATGAAGCTTTGTGGCTCTGTAGGGAAGTGCTTTTATTGTACATAAGTATGTCTGTGTTATAAACCAAGATGCCTTTTACTTCTTTAATTTTACTTCTGATTTTGTTTCTCAGCCTTCAATTAGACATTTGATCTCTTCAGTTATTTCCTTTGGAAATAAGAGAGCAAAGTGTTGCTTTTTTAAATTGAATTGTAGCTGTCTTGGATATTTCCAAATTTAATGAAATTTAAAATTTTTTTTTTTTTTTTTGCTGTTATATAAAATATTTCAGCCCTTTTTTCACTTTATATCACAGTGCATTGCCTTGTTTGGAAACAGAAACTGCAAAAAGACAGAATTTGTGTTTGTGAAGCACAAATAAAGTCCACATCTTTGTTTTTAGAGAACTGCTATTTACGTATTTCTGTGTAAATTTACAATATAGAAGACTGCCTAATGTTTTCAGGTGTTAGCATTAGTAAAGCGTAGATGTGTTGTAAATCTATTTTAGTTCAGCATATTTCAAATGTACATCTATTTTTGAACTTAAGCATTGTCTTAAAAGGCTACTGATATTAGTTGTAAGAGGATTAGTAAAATCTTGTGGTGTTGTGCAGGACTAGAACACTAAGTATAGACTCTGTGGCCTTTACAGAACTTAATCCAGCTATATTTAAATCCATCATGATCCGCAAACCACTCCTTTTAAACAAATTCACGAATGTCTCTGGACCAAATCAGTGCCAAAATGTACATTGTTGTTATTTGACATTGTGGATCAGTCGCAATAGGCGTGTTGCAGTACATATTAAGCAATATGTCATTTAATTTCAAAGGCAAGTTTCATTAGCTATGTTATGCTTGGATATGCACTTGTGCCACAGGTAACTGTTCAGTCTTGGTGTTGATGTGCAAGATGACAACATTGTTCTATCAATACATAAGAACATAGTGTTCTAGAGAAGTAGCTATAGTATCAGTGTTAATGAGATGTGTACTATAGCGGATATGCTCTCTGGTTATGACACTTGCTGAATTGTTGTATCTGTACCCTGTACCATGCGATATTGAGTATTATGCTTCTAGAAATGTATCTAATATGTGTAGCTGTTTGATTTTTTGTGATTTTTTTATGAAGATGGTGTTTGATGTACAGTATAGCCTGCATTACTGCTGTCTGTAATCGTGAAACAGATGCATGTGTATACTGTGGTTTGATGGTTTAACAAAATGATTCAACTGAAAATGAAGCTGTCACATTAGAAGTCACAAGAAATATTACTCATGCTGTTGCTGTTCATTGCTTCAGTTATTCAGACTGATAACTTACCTTTTCACTGCATAGTCTATGTTGATCATAGCTTTTTAGCCTTTTGTCTGCACCCATAATTGCAGCATTCACACACACACACTTACACTCACTAATTATTGAGCACAGGATTGAATCTGCATCACTAAGTGATGAAGCTGACTGTTGATTGTGTTGTGAATACAGGTGTACTGTATTATGTGTGAAGACATTTCAAGTTTCTATTTTCATATTCAACAATCCCAGCCTATTTCAGCATGCAAGGTTGATAATAGAAACCTGTAAAATAAGAGGCAATATTGAAAATGCCATATCGTCAGCAAAAGATTGCAGAATTTCTTTTTTTTTCTGTTTTAATTGAACATCAACAGCACTGAACACATAGGAATTACCTACAGTAAAACATTTCACATCTATTATTGGAATACAGAAATAATTCCTGAATGAGCTAAGACAGCAATTTTCAAGACAACAGTGACTGAACAAGAATGTGAATGCATGACAAAACCCACAGATGATACGTGTTGCTTTTGTGACGGAAAGCTTGCGTATTTTTAATATTCTATCTTAAGTGACATCTGCTATATAATGTCCTTTAGTTCTGATGTGTTAGACTTTTTTTTTTTTCGTATATTATGACTTTTAAACTACATTAAATGTCTCTAAAACTGTCTAAAAGTGTGTCGTATTATAAACAAACCTGACAACACCCATGAAGAAAGACAAATCAAGGTAAACAAATGCATTACAATGGAAGAAAAAAAAAGTTCAAACATTAATTCTTCCTCTGGTTATTGTGCCTTATAAATGATAGATTTCCAAGTACAGCATGTCTGAAAATTAGCCTTACAACTTTAATTCAAAATCATATAGGAGTTGTAGAAATACTGGGATTGTTTTTACAGATAAACAAATCAATTTGTTTTCTGAATAAAAGGTTTTGGCAGGTTTTGATCATCTACCTATTTAAATAAGACATTCCTAAACAGCTGGTTTGGCCATAGAGGTGCCATTCTTTGGTTGCCTATAGATCACCCAACGTCTAAATATGTATAAATTTCCTTGATTAACAATTCTATTTGTGTTTGTAAATTTTTCATTTAGTATCAACGTTGTGTCGATCATTTTCAAACACCCTGTACATGAACAGACAAATGTCTACAAACTGTGCACTGCAGAAGTACAGCTAGTGGCATTAGAATATTTTACATATGTAGTGATTAATGTTCTGAGCTGAAAACACTGCTATATAGGTTACAAAGCTGACAGAAAAATGAAATTGATAATGAATTACATTAAGGCAAGTTGGTGAACGTAGCAAAGAGACTTCATCTTAGCATTAAGATACAAAAGATAAGATGAAAACAATCATATAATGAAAACTTTCAGGTATAACAAATATTCTCAACTTTAGAGGTGGAGAATTTATATCAGGGGTACTGACCTCCAGTCCAGGATCCCTATTTATTAATACCCAGTTTCGAACCATTTAAACAATTTAGACCACTGGCACGTGACTTATGGCATTCCCAATTATAAACACACATACTCTCAAAGAATTAGTATATGTAATGGAAAATACTAGTAAAAAAAAAACAACCAAATAACAAAATGACATTAGTACAGTGTCTGTCCATGACCTTAAAGATAAACTTGAAACAACAAATTCAAACAGTGATGTGCTTGTGGCATCTTACTTTAAAATACAGTAAATGCTACTTGGTTAAACATGTTGTCTTCTAATGCAGTGAAAGTTATACATTTGTAAGTGTGGCTTAAGTGTCCAATTACTGTTTGGGGCCACTGTACATGGTCTAATTGATATTATGAATATAAAATGATAATGAAATTATATTACGAAACAACACACACAGAAACACGTAAATTAATCATACATACAAGCAATACGTATCTAAGAAATTCTGTATTACATTATATGTATACCAATATACGGTATAGTTAAACTATATTATTAAAATAATAGCCATATGACATATCAGCAACAATTACATATTTATACCACGTAATAATCGTATGTACAGACACATTCACGTTCAATAACAACTTTTACAGTTTAGTGCTCCACGTTGTGAAATTTAACAATTTAAGTTGATCAGAAAATATTTCAATCTAAATTCTAAATTAAAGTCTTTAACATTCTACTTTAATAATAATAGCAAGTGACTCAATAATGTCATTGCCTAAAAGTGAGCTTTCTCACAGGATACACAGGACCAGTTCACTAAGCAATTTTTACTTTCAAATAACTTTAGAGATTTGCTGTTCAGTGAATTAGTAATTTATACAAATGCATAAATAAACAATGGCATTTACAGTAATTTAGACTTTTGATAGTTTTAATATATTAACAAAAGCGCTTAGTTCATTGAGCAGTCATGCAAAGCATGGACCTACAGAGAGCCTTAGGAATATTTCTAAAGAAAATTCAATTGTGTATGCGCGCGCGCACACACACACACACACACACACACACACACACACACACACACACACACACACACACTCATACAATTATAAACAATAAATGCAATGATAAAATAGCCCAAAAAACACTGTAACCCAAATTAAAAATAAAAATATCAAATAATACAAACACTGATTTTACTGTATAGTTGGCAGTTATTTGCACATTTGCAAACGTGGTTTAAGTGAAGAATAAAAGCAATTGTTCAGAGTACATTTTGGATAAAAAGCATACTTTGGAGTGAATCAGAGCACAAACAACTTCGAGTGCATGAAATTTACAAAACATTCAAAACAGACCCATAGGAGCTAGAGACTCAAAGCTAAAACTGTGATTTGCTTATGCTGAATAAATAAAAGGCACACGATTTGTATATAATAGTTAAAAAAATATTTCAAGGGAAGAGAAGCAGACAAGATCAGAAAAAAGACGAGGACAGTAAAGCAACAACACAAATGGCTGTAAACTGCTCATATGCGTCGACTACAAGGTTGAGAAAGTACAGAGACTGAATAACACACTTCTAAACAAAGATATGACAACAAACGTACTAATTAATACATTTTAACTGCTTAGAAATTAACGAACTAGTGCTTAGAAGTGCAACAAATGAAAACACAACAGACTGCAGGTTCAGAAAACTGAAGAAATATCTGAAATCTGAAATATTTAAGAAATAGTCTTTGGCATATAGTCAATGTAACTACAGCACTGAAGGTGGTTAATCTGAGCATTTTTCTTCTGTATGACAAGAAAATATACTAACTATGTGTGTAGATGTAATTTAAGGGCAACACTTCAGTATAAGGGATCACATATTAGCAGAACTAGGAAGAAATTTGTTACTGTAGTTAATTCTGGTTTTTAAGGATTTACACTTTTATACTTATACTTATTATACTTATACTTCAAAAGAAAGAAAAAGAAATCTCTACTTTCCATGCTACTTTGCACTCAGTACATTTTCAAACATCACTATATTTCTCTGTAATCATATATTCCTAACCAATCTGTTTATTACATACACAATGTATTCATTCATATGTATTTATTTCTCAAAACTGTATTCAACACGGTTTGTATTGTTACAGCTAGCTATTAACATTCATCAGAGTTATTATCATGCTAGGAAACATTTGAGAGACACTTGAGGGAATACATCTGTTGTTAGTTAGCATTAGCTAACTGTTGTCTCACATTCCTTGGTTTCATGGTAAAAGAGGCACTAATTTACCTTCAGTAACTAAAATCATTGTGTGATTTGACCTTTTTTTGGCAAGTTATACTTTAGTTCAACTTGAGTGAAGAATTTGAAGCACTACTTCATAACGAATAGGTTTGCAAATACAGTAAGTCTTAAATACAGCAGTTTGGCAACATTAATAGCCTGTAAGTGCTTTATTTAGTGTCCTCACATTCTTACCTTCTATTGGAGGTCTAAATTGTCTAAATCCACTGTCTCAAGTCAGAAGACAAAATAGATATGTAAGTGTATGTGTTCAGAGCTTTATTATGTGTTTTTATACAGAACACAGTTTAAAGTACAAACGCCAAAGTGCTGCTTTGTTTTTTTAATAACAAAAACAATGCAATATGAAAGTATGAGGTACAAGTCATGATCAAATTATTATGTTCTGTCTGGCATTCTGGTCATAAATGATTTAACCACAACAACAGGATTACATATAATTAAAAAATATAAGGTTCATATAAAAATACTACAAATAATGTGGATGTGGATTACTGTATAGTAGTCTAGAGGATTACTATCTGGAGTGTCAAATCTTTAATGCCCCATATCTTATAATGGCTCTTTGTCCTGGTAGGGGTGCGTTTCCCAGTAAAAATTAATCTTAGTGATTTGCGAAGAACTTTAAGAACACCAGTTTTGAGAGTGTTTCCCAGAAGCCTTCTTAGTGTCCAAAATAACAAACGCGTTTTAAGTAGTTCTTTGGTGACTCTGCCTCTGCATCTGCGCTGGAAAGGCACTGGCAGTCAAAAACTTTAAAAACTGATTTAAAGACATTTTCTCATTGTTATACCACAAAAGTGTCTTTAGGAAAAAATTATTGTAAAATCTATTAAATAAGTGTTTAAATTAATGGTATAAAAATATTCTTTGTACAGCTGCCATGTTCATCACACAAGCTCCATTATTAGTCTTACTCTATGTTACTTGTTTGTGTAAATGATTAATTTGATTGGTTAAGTGATAACAAGCTTAGTAAGCAATTGGTTGCCATTTCTTTGCAAAGAATACATGTATTAATTTACAATTACTTATACACTGAAAAAGCATTTAATTGTATTCATTTCATTTAAATGTGTACATCAATAAATAATCTCATGTAGTTCAATCGAGGTAAATAGTTTGTTTCATGTGAATGAAATGATTTAAAATCTGGAATAAAATGAAATATTATGTACATTTATGCTCAGACTAGTACTTAGGACATTCATTGTAGGAGGCTGTAAGGCAACCCAGTACACCATGATAGGTACAGAATACTAACTCCATAATTCAAAATAGTAGATGTGATTTTTGTTGGCATTGTATTCAAAACTAAATATAAATTTTCATGAATTTGTGTTTTAATATACTATATTCGTAAACATGCTGTTGCTGTGTATAGAACCAGAGTGTCAGTGAGGTTTTTGTCACGGAAAATTAATGGCCTCTATTGTTTCCAGGGTAGAACTGCATGTGAACTTAAAGTTAAGAAGTATTTAGTGAGTTACAAATGGGTCAGAGTTCTCTTAAATTTACGAACAAGTTTAAGTACTATGTTAGTTACCAAAGGTTTCAGGAAACGCTCGCAAATGTAAGAATGTTCATAAGTATGAGGTTACAAAGTACTTAGTGTTTCGAACATTTTGGGAAATGCACCCCAGAATTTTACACTGATAAAAAAACAAAACATAACAAAACAAAACAAAACAAAACCCCAAAAAGACTTAGATCAATGTATTTAAATTAAGTACAGAAAATCCACTTAAAACAAATATGTAAGTCCAACAAAAAATAAATAGGTAAATAATGGCAGGTTTATTTTATACTATGAACTTGAACTATGAAATTTATTATAGCGACATGAGCATTATTGTATTTTATAGTACATAATACTAAGGCCACAAAATATGAAAATACTAAATAAAGCCTTAATAATAAGTTGCTAACGTTGCCAACTAACTGCTATATTAACCACTTACAGCATATGCACACTTGAGAGCATGCGGTTATAGGAAATCAATACTGGGGAGGTGTGACGATGCATCATGCAATGTCACTCTTCCCACCCTGAACTTGATTACTTCCCAAAGCATTTTATTCCTCTTATTTGTTTGTCTACAAAACAAATGAGTTCCTTTAGTACATACATTTTAGCAGCTATAAGCACTCATTCCCTCATTAGACCTATTTTTCTCACACTTGAAGTGAATAAGAACAAAAAATGCATTTGTCATGTAACAGTGAAACTGCAAATCCCTTCATCCTGAAAACTCTCAACAAATGTATTGCTGACTGTTACAAAACACTGACACTGGAAAGTCCTTCCAAAAATGTCAATTACACAATTATTTTTTTTAATCCATTGATATGGAGTGTCCATCATACACATCCCTGTGCTGTTTTACTAAAGAAATGATAACATATTACAATGAGCACATTAATATAAAGCTGTGATTTGCCTTACAATCAGGACTGTCAGCGCTGCTGTTATAAGATTTATTCTTCACCACCTGACCTTGTAGAATAATGTCTAAAATATGACCCCTTATACTGTGTGTAAATGTCACCAGATTACATTATGAGTATGAGTAAATCCAATATTTGAATGTGATTTTCACTTTTTTATAAGAATGGTAGTGTAACTTTAAAACTAACACTCTTGGTATTATTAACTGTGCTATACTTAAATCTTGTGTAATTTGTTTTGTACTGTGACACTGCAATTTCTTTTGGGAATCAGTAAAATCTTATCTTATCTTATCTCTTTTGTTATGCAACTATTAAAGGGATGGGGCAAGCCTATAAGGACAAGAGAAATAGGATGAGACAATGTCCTCAGACCAGTGAGACACTGTTTTTGAGGTCAGCTGAAGGCTGCTCCTTAGGGCTGGATTTTTCTAGAACTGAAATCTGAGTGACAGTGCTGCTCTCAGTGAACAGTGTTCGCCTCTTCTTACTGTAACTCATGTAACCCTGCATCTGCCATTTCCACAGCCTTTTCTTCAACTCTGCTTGTACCTAACACCACACAGACACACACACACACACACACACACACACACACACACACACACACACACACACACACACACGCACACACACACACACA
>JAOVVH010000023.1:6076653-6089486 GCA_028566435.1 Scorpiodoras heckelii
TTAGGTAACTTGTAAAGCTGCTTTGAGACAATGCTCCATTGTAAAAAGCACTATAGAAATAAATTTTGATTGATTGAATCTTGAGTAGGTAATGCTTGGCTGCAACTGGCACCTTCATGCCTCCAATTCCATGGACGACCAGCATGACATCTTCACTTTGGAGGTTCAGCTTGCTTGCAGCTTTATGAGTTGTATAGTTTGTATCAGAAGCCAGATCAGTGACGGTCCCTGTTCTTTGATCATCGTTGGCGATGACGTCAAGGAGCATCAGGATTACTGGGTACTCACACAAACCAGTCTCCTCCAGTAGGCCTCTCTCTGCTGCCATGGGGTTGTACGCTCAGGATGCAATGTTGCAAAAGGCATTGCGACACTGCTGCGCCAGCTCAGGTGGAAGTTTGTAGAGGAACTTTTCTTGGGCTTCAGTGTATCTTTTCCCTTCAACTCTCACTGGACTGAACTTGGGTGATCTTTGTGTTGGTTGTCTGGGCGGGCAAAGGGCACAGAAGGTAGTGGTGTTGATCTTTGCACTCTTGATTCACACACAGGTAAGTGGTCTTTTTGCAGGGCTCATAGTTGTGGATTTTGAGGCACCTCTCGCAGGCTCTGAGCTGCAGCTCTGCATCCCTCTTCTCTGGTAACTTTGCAGTGGTCTGAAACCTTCTGCAGATATACAGTTTCTTTCTGTGCTTTGGGTCTCCACAGATGATGCAGTCTTGTGGGTCACTTCTGGACGTGGTGGTCTTTGTTCTGGCGTACTTTGTCTGAAACTTTGTCTTTTATTTGGCAGGGTCGATGTCCCACAGTTGCTCTAACTATTCATTTATGCACTCTTGGGACTTCAGGTATGCAAGCAGCTTATCAAAGTATTTCTGGTGGGTTACAGCATTAGCTTGGTCTGTAGCATAGGTGAGCCAGTCTTTTTTCAGGGTATCAGGGAGTTTGCTCTCAATGGATTTGGTTACCAGCGGGTTCTTTACAGCCTCTGCATTTCCCAGTTCATTCAAATCATAGCGGGCCTACTGCTTGGATGAGCTCTATAATTTGTCTTGGCTGGTTTCCTCGAATGGGTGGAATTGCTTGAAGCTCTTCTACGATCTCTAATGCGATGGTGGCTTGGTTTCCGTACCTGTTCTCAAGGAGTCTAAAGATCTCGTCTGCTGAGGTGTAAGATGACAGGTGCAGATCTTTGGCCATTTTGTCATCGAGGCTATCAAGTAGTAGGAAATTTTTCACCTCTCGCGAGCCGGATGGTTAACCTTGCATCTGTAGAAGTCTCGCTGGCTGCTAGTGAACTTGGGCAGGGCTGTGGCATTCAGCTTGATGGTGGCAACTTGCATTGGGTATGATGTTACTGGTACCCTTTCAGTGTACTCTTTGACTCCTGCTGCCTCAATAAAAATAACTTTTCTTGCAACCAACTTGGGGAGATGAATTTCCAGCTCCTTCACGCAATTACCAAAGTCTCTCTTCTCCAGGGGAGGGGCCCAATGGCTCCACTGCAGGTGGGCTTTCTTCGCTATTGTAACCAGCTTCTCTAGGTGAGCTAGCATGAAGTTGTAGGCCTCAACACTTGTATCAGGCTTGGCAGCATGGACTTGTACATAGTGGTCTTCAGCTATTTGTAAAGTGAGGGACAGTTCTTCTTCTCCGAAGTTAGCCCATAGAGTCTCTTGGATGAGTTTGTTGACCTCATTCAACCTCTGCTCACACTCTTTTGCAGTCTTCTCCAGGTCAGTCTTCTGCTGCTCCCCTAGCTCCAGTGCACCCTCCATATTGGCTTCTCTCAGCTCTGCCTCACACATTGAAGTATATGCAGCTTCCAACTCTTCATTGACCTCCATAACTTTAATGCCTTCTAGTGTGATTCACTTGAAGTTTTCTGTCAGTTCATCTGCAGACATTTCCATATGGGTCCTCATGACATTATTCACCAATCTGGAGAAAAGTCTTTTCGTTGTTGTCCACTCTACTTTCAGTTCATCTATGGTGTTTGACTCGGCCATGTTGGTTGCACACACTGTGGCTGATGGACAGACGGCAGGCTGATTCCTCTAGGCCCCCTCTGGTGAAGTCTTCTGCCTCTTTGTGGTGGGCTGTAGTGGAGGAGTCTTCACTGGTCACAGCTGGTTTTCACTGTCAAGTGTATCCTCTTTGTGCAACACTTGGAAATGGACTTAGACCAGCCTTGGAATCACCCGTCACTTTATTTTAGATCAATATAGTAAAGATAGGTGAAAACCTCAACAAAACAGAATAAAAGACAATAAATAAGATTTCCAACAAATCAAAATAACAAAGTGCACATCATTTTCTACTGTGCAATACACTTTTGCTTTTAAATCAAGCACTTGTTATTAATCTCTTTAGAACTCAATTCTTTTAGAATGGTTTTAACTAAATTACATTTTTTAACTATTTATGCTTTTAACAATTACTACTAAAGCATTTAAACAAATTAGCAATGAATTAGCTTTCCTAAATACACAGATTTTTGTCACATTTTTAACAACCAGATGATTTTAACCACATGAAACGAAGTGCATTTTAAACTCAGGATTTTACCAAAGTAAACTAAAATTTTAACCTTATAGTTTTACTAATCACTTTACAAACATTCTACCATTACAGAATTTAATTACATGATTTACAGTTCACTTACACGATACAAATAACTTTACCCAAACGCTCATTTGCAAACATTATACACGTTAAATTTACCCAATCAAATTACAAGAGGCCACATTGAATCAGAGTCCACAAAGAGCCCAAAGAGAGCTTACCATTAGCCCATCGAGTCCAAAAGTCTTTCCTCGAAGACCAGTGTCTTTTGCCATCTTACAGCTCATTTGTCCCTGATAAAATGAATGATGCACTATTTGTATTGTCTTTGAACGGCGTGGCGTGAGCCGCTAATTAGTTCAAATTGCGATCGGCTGGTGAAGCCCACTCAACTAGTGGAAGTGCACAGTCACAGGTATGACGCTTTGTTGTTATCGGGAGACGGCCATACCTCCACCAGGTCACGCTCACTAACTCATTATCTTAACCGCTTATTCCTGTTTCCAGGGTCACGGAAGAGCCGGTGCCTAGCCGGCGGCATAGGACGCAAGGCAGGATCAACCCTAGACAGGGCACCAATCCATCGTAGGGCACACGTACACACACACATTCATACGCACACTCACACTAGGGCCAATTTAGAGACACCAATTAACCTAATATGCATGTCTTTGGACTGTGGGAGGAAACCGGAGTACCCGGAGGAAACCCACGCAGACAACATGCAGACTCCACACAGAAAGGACCCAGACCGCTCCAAACGGGGATCGAACCTGGGACCTTCTTGCTGTGAGGCGACAGTGCTAACCACTACACCACCGTGCCGCCCTCCACCAGGTCAGTGTGACAAATCATGTTCTTAAGTGGTTTATTAAATCGTTCGACCAGTGCATCCATTTGCAGATGGTAAATGCTGGTCCGAATCGATTTAATCCCCGACAGTTCGTACAGCTTGTGAAGTGTCCATGACATAAACATAGTGCCCTGGCCAATTTCTTCATTTCTCCATGCTTCTCCTTGAACCAGGCTTTGGTGAATCACGGTTTGACTGCACCCTGATTCCACCAAGGCCTGGTGTGTACCGCCTTGTGCGCTTACCGGTATTATGTACATCTCAGCTCAATCGGGGGCGGCCTGCAGCACATTGGGGATCCGGCCCACTGCTCCAACCTCCATCACGGGGCACTGGCCCTGGAAATGCCCAGGATCCCTACAGCGCCAGCAACCCGACCCAGGCCTCCTACCTGGAGGGGAGGGGGGACATGGTCTCGGGCACGTGAGGTCGGTTTTGGGGACGGCACCAGGACTGGTGAGGAGGGGGTGGGAGTGAAGGGTAGGAGAAAAGGAGAGAGAGAAAAACAGGAAGAGGGAAGAAATAGGGGGGATTCCCCAATCCTCAGAAACGCCGACACGTGGTCCTCCGCCAGTGTGACAGCATCCTCCAGCGATGTGGGTCGGTGACACTGGACCCATTCCGTTGTTCCTGCTGGCAGCTTGGTGATGAATTGCTCCAGCGCCACCTGCTCGATGATCTCCTTGGCATCATGGTCCCCCGCGGGCAAAGATGAAGGGGCAGCCAGCTGTGCCGTACTCCAGCGAGCGGAGTGTCTCCTGTGTTGCTCTGGAGATCGGCCGACGCGCTGCATGATTGCCCGCCGCAGGACCAGGTACTCCATCATGCGGGTGGCCGGTAGCTCGTGAGCTGAAGCGGAAGGAGACAGGAGGCCCACTGATCCTTGCGCCAGCTCCATGCCTCTGCAGAACACTCAAAGAGTTTGAGGAAGGCCTCCGCATCGTTCTGGGGCCCCATCTTGGGTAGTGTCAGGGGAGGTGTGGAAGTTGAGGCCTGTGCGGCAAGCAGGGCTTGGAACCGGCGCTCATGGTCGTCCCGCCGGGAATGGAAGGCATCAGCCTGGGCCTGTTGCTTGGCTGCGAGGGACTGGACAATGCTGCCCAGGGGTAAGGACTCCACGTTGGCATGGTGATAATTTCCTGGGTTTCGGCACCAGTGTAGCAATGACATGGAAGAGACAAGATGGGCAACACAAAACAAGCTTTACTTTTGCTCTTAACACAAACCGGCTTTTCAGCCTTTAAACTTTTACACAGCTCTCTCTCTCTCTCTCTCTCTCTCTCTCTCCTCGTGCTTTCCTCTGCCTGGCATTTAACCCCTCGCTCACTGCATACCAACACACACGGAAGGAAACAGGTGATTAATACAGGGAAATAAGGAGCAGGTGCGGGTGATTACCTTTTCCGTATGCTCCCGGCTCTGGGTCCCGTTGCCAGATCCCGCCAGATCACGCACGCGCTGCCACAATCACTTACTAAATTACCTCTGATGGTAATAGTTTAGTGCCCCTGCTGCCAGAAAATAACAGTTTTTTTATAATAATTTTTTACAGTGTACACATTTGTCATGTAGTCCTTAAGTAAAGTGTTATTCTGCTTTATTCCTAACACTATTTACTGTCAAGAGTAATGACTTAGACTGTTCTTAGATTAATCCTAATGAACATTGTATATGCATTTGTATTTTACACATTTGTCCTACATCCTCAGCTCACGTACTGATGGAAATGATCTAGCTTAATTTTTCTCTTGGGACATAAGGTAGAGCTGACCAAGGTTCAGATGATCTCTGTAGAATTCTTACACCCTTCACCCATCAACAATGTTGATTTATTACACAGTCACAGTATATAAGATCCAGTTTGAAATGGTAGAAAGGACAGACCAATGACACAAATAGGTAAGAGATTTTATTTAAATAAAATTTCTACGTAAGCTTTATATTGTTATATTTATCCATCTGTTGAATTGCTTGTGTGAATGTATCCTTGCAGCATTGTTTTTTATGATACAATTTCTTTCTTTCTTTCACTTTAACACTGGAATTTATCGCTTTGTCTTCCCATTTTTATTATAACCATTTTAGATTATGAACTCTTCTGTTGGCTCTGCATATGAAAGCTTCAACCTCAGCCTGCTCCAGAATGTTACTCCTAGGGACAGCTTTATCAGTGCACTTACCAAAAACATAGTAGCCATGCTAGTGTGGCTGGCCCTTACCATCCTCAATGGCACCATGACATCCACTTTCTTTAAGCACAACTTTTTCTATGAGGACCCACGCTACATAATGTTTATTTACATGGTTATTAATGATGCAGTCCAGCTGACCCTTGTGACCATTCTGTATGTGGTAAGTGTAAGGGTAACTTCTCCCTCTTTATGTTTTCAAGCAAGGCAATTAAAACATTTGTAGATTTCATGTTCAAATCATCTCTCATTCTGCCTCTATTAGTGTGTTTTCTTCATAACAAAGTCCAAATTTACTTTTAATACTGATCTGTTCAGCCTCAGTCCTGCTTCTCAAGAAAATTTGTTTGTTCTAGAATGCAAAAAAACAAAATTAAAAAAATTAAAACCTATTGCACTTGTATAGAATTGGTCTATAATGTTCATCATTTTTGAAATGTCCTTCCTTTTTGCAGGTGAGTTATGCTTTCTCCAAGATCCTTGTGTCTGCTTGTTGCCCACTCATCATGACAGCTGTTCTGACGACGCGGTCTACCCCACTAATCCTTGCCGGGATGGCCATCGAGCGCTACATCTCCATTTGCTTTCCCCTTCATTATGGCCACATGTGCACAGTACAGCGCACCATCTGGATAATTGGGTTTATCCTTGTTCTAAGTATTGCACCCCCCCTCACAGATCTGTTTATAACAGTTGCCAAGGAGCCTGCATCCTTTTTTGAAAGCTTTATATTCTGTGACCACTCACTGCTCTTCCGTGACCGCTCCATCTACTACAAGAATTGTGCTTTTGACAGTATCTATTTTTCCTTTGTCTTTTTGGCATTGTTGTACACGTACTGCAAGATCATGTTGACAGCACAAGCTGCCTCCACTGACCTAGTGTCTGTGAAAAAGGCACGGAACACCGTGCTGCTCCATGGTGTGCAGCTGCTGCTCTGCATGCTGGCTTTTGTGGTGCCATCCATGCAGGCTCCTTTAATCCAGTTGTTTCCACAGTATGGTCTGGAGATACGCTATATCAACTTTTTGCTGGTCTACATCATCCCCCGCTTCTTGAGCCCTATGATCTATGGGGCCAGAGATGAAAAATTCAGAAAATATTGGATTAGATACCTTATCTATAGGGTCAACAAGGTGAAACCTACAGAACACTTGTCACAAAAACCAAGGTAAATTTCAAAGTGTCCATATCATTGATACTGAATAGCCAGTGTATGCAATATCATCATGTACAAATGACGTTAGTTCACAAACATCAAGTGGTTAAGGAAAACCAGGATCCTGTGTAAGGATTTTATAAAATAGTAAGACTATAATATTTATTTATTTATTTATTTATTTATTTATTTATTTATTTATTTATTTATTATTATATTTTAATTAAAGATCGCTTTTGTACTGACCCTTTTTGGGTTCGAAAACTGCTTGCCTAGTTTCCATCATCTCCTCAATTTTATGTAGGACATTCGAAAAATTGAAAAACAGTACAAAGCATTCATACTCACTGGTACCGGTAATTCAAAATGCTACACAAATAAGCAAATAAAAGAACATAGAAAAATAAGAGATTGAAAAGGTAATAGTAGAGTGTAATCAGCCAGTTAACAAAAAACATCTGAAAAGAGTTTGAATTTAAGTCTACATTCAAAAGTGACTACTGTTGGAGCACCTTTGATGTCATCAGGAAATTAGTTTCAGAGCTAAGCAACACAGCAACTAAAACTGTTTCAGTATATTTAGTTCTGACAGTAGGTTATCAACAGATTTCTTTCCAGTGATCTGGTATTGTTTTCTTGCCTCTGTGTTTATACATTGTCATTTTCTACTTTTCAATATATCAGTGCCCATTAAACTGACTCTATGTAGTACCTTAGTAAAAAATAATAAATGCACATTGTATTACATCAAACATAGTGAACATAGGAAATATACTAATAAATGTATAGAATTAACTTAAATATGCAACAATAGATTGTTCTCAAAGGCTAGCATGTATGTATAAGTTGAGCATTGTTCAAATTTGTATTATAATATTTTAATAAATACACTATAACTTTAGTTTAAAATATTTTATTTCATAAAATGCACTGTCAGATACTTGTTTTAAAGTACCCTTTAAAGGCATTTTGTGTGTTTGTTTGTTTTTAATAAGAAAACAAATAAACAGCACCTGCATTAAATGATTCATCTAGTCAAAATTAAGCCCACAATCATGACAATGAGCAAATGCCATAATTCATATATTTGCTGTTGAAAAAAAAAAGCAGTAGATTACACTAGACTTATTTATGGGTAAGCTCTGAGGACCACAATATGTTAAAACTGTCTTCATATATAGAAAACATCTAAGTAGATACAGTATCACTACTGATGAAAAACAATGAATTTCACAGAATATTGAATGCCACAGATAATGTTTCATTAAACAGTTGATATGTATTAAACAAGCACTACTGCGCTTTAAATATTATACATTACTCATTGATCACTTGCAAATTACAAATGCCCTCCATTTCTTCTCTAAGCTTTCTATTATACATTAAATTGCAAATAGAAATTTATATATCATAAAACTGAATGTTATATTTATATTATATAAGGTTACATATGTATACTGAACATTCACCAGCCATTATCCAATCTGCCAATCATGTGGCAGCAGCACAATGCATAAAATCATGCAAATACAGATCATAAACTACAGTTAATGTTTATATTAAACATCACGAAGGGGGAAAAAATGTGATTTCACTGATTTTGACTGTGGCATGGTTGTTGGTGACAGATGGATTGAACTGATTATTTCAGAAACAGCTTTTTACCTGAGATTCTAACACACAAGAGTATCTAGTGTTTGCACAGTATGGTGTGAAAATAAAACAGTAACTCAAATGACCACTTTTTACAACTATGATGAGCAGAAAAGCATCTCAGAATGCCTTGATGCACAAGGGCTACAACAGTGTTTCAACAACAGTTGTGCAACAACACTTCACTGCAACTATTACACAAAGCCCAGCATGATGTCTGTCCTACCTACTTTAACCAAAAATATTCAAAGGGTTGTCACAAAAGATGAATTTTTACGGATAATCAGTTCTCTGTGGGTGAATTTAAGCTTATAGATCTTATTGGCTTAAAGAACTTAAGCACTGAATATACACTTACCCACTGGTTGCCTGACTATCTTAATCAGAAAGGGAGATAAACATGCATAAATATCATTCATTGAGTTTTGGGGTATGAGAGAATCCCATATGCAGCCATAGCCATAAGCCATATCTTTGAAACTTATGGCTAGCTACCTTTCAAACTTTGCCATAGATACCTAGTAATGAGTCTACTAATCATGTGAAATTTGATTAATTTACAGCAGCATAATGTTGGCTTGTATAAATACAACAAAATCAAAAGTACTGAAAGTTATGAAATTTTATTAATTGCCAACTCAATCATAAATATATGATTGAATACAACAATATTTACCACAGCAGTATTTTACCAAAAGTTATCTCTGTCATGCTAGCAATTAGATCACATATTTTGTGAGGTTTTTTCCCACTCATCATCCAGGAAGGATTCTGTGGAACAGTTGCTGCTGTCAGAATAGCTTTCACACATTAGCACCAGAGAATGGTTTTATACTAGAGATGTAACTAGATGTAAATACATTATTTGGATTGAACACGTGTTCTAAATGAATACAAATAGAGAGAAAGCCATGTTTTTCAGTGCTTTACAGTGTTTCCAGGGCATAGGGTTAACAAACAAAACAAAAAACACTTATAGGGTAGACCACACCCACTTCCAGTTTAAATTTAAATATGAAAATCTGCACAGCCCCACAATCCATCAAGCTCAATGGATGCCCCCTTTGATCTGAGGAAATTTAGAAATGCACACAAAAAATCATTCTCAATAATGTGACAGCTGCCCCATCATGTTATATTTCCACTGTTAACACTAAACAACCCTGCCATCTTATTAATAGAGGGAAATAACTGCTGTTGATTCTACTAATGTCACATCAATAGCATTGAACCACTTAAATGCTATCATTTGAATCTGAGAAGTATACATAGTAAACATCTTTTATTAGATATATTTTGTCCTTTCCTCAATTGTAAAATGCATTTTAACCATCACATCCTAGTCAATTGCTTTTATACATGCATAACCACCTCACCATACATAAAATAGTTGCTTGACTCTCTTACCTCTAAATACCCTAGCTAATGCACCACAGCCCTCATCCAAAACACTTTGTATTTAACCATGTTTAGGACGGTACCTTTTTTTTCCCCAAAAAACACTATTGATCTCCATTTACAAACTCCCCTGACATAGAAAGTACTGAAGTGCTATTTCATGCACAGTTCTGCCATTGTAGCCTTAATAGTTGACTGTATTACATCTATTATTGCAGCCATTATCCTGCCAATGAAGTCACTTCTCCAATGTGCTACTTTTCAAATTATCTACAAATCCCATTTACAGCAAAGTTGGGACACTTTCTTAAAATGAAATAAAAAATCTGTAATTTGTTAATTTACCTGAAGCTTTATTTAACAGACAAAAGGACAAAGAAAAGATTTTCAGTGCTTTCAATGATGAACTTAATTCTATTTGCTAAATATAAACAAATTTAAAAATTGATGCCTACAACACACTCAAAAAATGTTTGGACAGAGGCATATTTACCACTGGGTCATAACACCTTTTTTATTATTCTTTTTAATTATTAGGGAATTGAAGATACTAATTGTTGCAGTTTTGCAAGTGGAATTTTGCCAATTCTTTCTTTCTCTTCATGATGCACAATACCTTTTCAATAGGACACAGATCTGGATTGCAGGCATGCCAGTCAAACCATGCTGTTGTAACTCATGCAGAATGAAGCCTGGCATTGTCCTGCTGAAATAGACATGCAGTTCCTTGGGAAAGATGTTGTCTTGATGGTAGCATTATTTTTCTACAAAATACCAACATAGGTCTCTGCATCAATGGTAACTTCACATATATATGCAGATCAGTCATCAGTGGGCACAGATGCACCTCCATGCCATGACAGATGCTGGTTTTGGCACTTTTCATTACTAGCAATCTGGATGGTCTTTTCATCTTTGGCACATAAAATTCAACGTCTGTTTCCAAAAACAAACTGAAATATGGGCTCGTCTCACATAACACATTTGTATTGTCTTTTGGTCCATCTCAGATGGCTTCAGACCCAGAAAACTCACCAGTGTTTCTGTGCAAAATTAATATACGGTTAACCACAACCCATCACTGCTTGTAAAGACTGAGCCTTTGTAGATTCTCTTTTTACACACAGTTTTGATGACCTCGCCTGTTCCCAGTTAAAGTGCTAATTGTGAAACCTTCTAGCTTTACTTGTAACCTTTTCAGTCTTATTTGACCTCTGTCTTCTTATTTGAAGGTGTTGCTGTTATGGTGTCAGGGAAATACGGACCCAAGTGCAGGGTAGGCTGGGCTGTCATGACTCAGCCCAGCTGATAAAGGGAGAGGAAAAGAAAAATAAGGAGATATGGGGTTAAATAAATATATACTTATAAATGATGGGAAAATAAATATATATGAACGTTACCCCGGGCAAAATCAACGGGGTTGATATATATTTAAAAAATGATATGTGGTGAAGGGGGTCCAGTATAAATACATGTAGAGGTGGGATGCCCTAATAATAGTAATAACAGTAATAATGAGGCTCACACACGAGCAAAGTGCACGTGTCGTCTGTGGGCAAACAGGCCGGGAAATCCCGGAAGTAGTGTCCTGCGCTTCCGTTTCACATGCAGCATGAAGAAAAGTCCGCTCCGGGAAATCTCCTCTGAGAGGAGAAGAGGAAAACTATTTAAAGCCGCCGCAGTGGGGAAGTAAAGAGAGAACTCCGCTGCTGCCCTCCACAGCAGGGAATAGTTTTACTCTGTTTACTTACGGGACGGCAATTCCAAAATCCCTGTCCGATTACCTCAGAGAAGAGCCCTATCCCAATGTCACACTCAATAATGTTTAGAAATAAATAAATAAATAAAGCTCTTGAATCACTCCTTGAAACTCTCTAGCAGTGCATGACGAGCATGAAGGCACGCATCATGGAGTCTTCTTGCATTTTGTTTTTCTCGCAGTGTTGTCGCAGCTTTGGAAAGTGCAGTTTTCTACCCTGTAGGTCTCATTCAGACAATGCCAACTTTAAGCGGAATGCTTCAACTGCCTTGTACATGTCCGCAACTGTATGGCTCTTGCCTTGCAATTGCAAATTTAGCCCATTTAGGTGAGATGTGATGTCACATAAAAAATGCATATATGCCATTTCTTTGCAGTCATTAAGAAAATTCAGAAAAGTGTGAGCTTTTTGGCTTTGCAGGTTGCATAGAAAAGAACAAAGTTCATCATGTAATTCACACACTCTTTCTAAAACTCGGCCTTTGCTAAGCCAGCATACGTTTTTATGCAGCAACAGATCATGATATTCTGTTGCATAATATTCATAAAAATCATATTCATGATTTACAAGCTTCATCACTGTATCTATGGTGTCTTTCATTTTCCCACACAGTTTGGCACACAACACTGATTTGTGAATGATGCAGTGAAATGACATTAGCACAGGGTTAACAGCAACTAATCTGCTTACCAAGCCTTTGTGTTGTCCAATCATGGATGGAGCGCCCTCAGTGACGACAGACACGACTTTGTCCTAGTCTAAGCCTTTTCTTTTTTTCAAAGAACTAGGTCACTTCATTAAAAATGATTTTGCCGGTTGTGTGTCCTTGCATGGGGAGTAAACATAACAGCTCTTCCCGAATGAGCTCTCCCGTCAAAAAGTCTCACGAACACAGACAGCTGTTCTGTGTCCATTCTATCACAAGTCCATGGAAGAGACATGAAATTAGCTTTCTTTAATTCTGCAAGCAGAGCATACAGTCCTCGGCTAAAACTTCGACTCTTCTCCCCCAGTGTTGTCTGATAATGGCACTTGCTTCAGCAAGTCTACCACCGTTTTCTTTGTTTTTTCGTTGTGACTTAAAACTTCTTCCACCATATAAATTGCACGTCTTAATCAACTCAGCATCCGTGAAAGGTTTCTTAGCTTTTGCCAAGTTCCACGACACACACAGAGACACTGTGTCGTGTATTTCCGTCGCAATGCTGTGAAGATGCTGAATACACCTCCGCTTTGACACGTCTTATATACCAATTAGA
>JAOVVH010000023.1:6179781-6193063 GCA_028566435.1 Scorpiodoras heckelii
TATATATACATACACAAGGTCTGTGCAGAAAGTAATGACAATGAAATTCCTGTCCTCCGTGAGGCTTACACATGGGTATGGTGGTTCAAGGTCAGTTAGAGTGGGACCTCTGATAAATGGTAGGATGCATATCAGTTGCATTCTAGACTTTGCAGTGCCCAGATGTTTGTTTTTGTGAAACCCTGCTAAAGTGCCCTCATCAATACAACAATGCAAGTAAGTTTGGTGCAATGCTACATGATCAAATTTTGTGTGAAATGTGGTAAAATTGCATCAGAAATTCTTGACATACTGAAGAAAGGATATGAACAAGCTAACTTTTTGTCACCTGATTGTTTAACAAGAGAGCCCAATTTCCTGAACACAAGAGATGAATCATGGGTGTGATCCTGAGACAAAAAGTCAAAGTGCTGAATGTTACATGACAACATCGCCTCACCCAAAGAAAGATGGGAACTTTGAGGAATAGGGTTTGCGTGTGCACCATCAGATTGCCTCTTCATAGATCTTCCATCATGACAGTGGACTGAGAAACATTTGACTGGCTGTGAAAGAATTTTTGGCTGAACAAACATTCCAGTCCTTCCACATCCACCTTATAGCCCAGACTTAAGGATTAAGGATTAAACTCATCCCCATGCGTAAGCCTGCACTGCAGTCTGGACAGACCTTATATATATATATATATATACATACATACATACATACATACTGTACATACATACATACACACACACACTATCAGCTTTGGTAACAACAAATTCAATTCAAGGCCAGCCAACCTGTTCTTAACAGCATTGCAAACTGCAAACCCATTTAAGTCTCCTTTTTAAAACCAGAACATACAGCTTCAAGCATTTGGACTGCACTGCGTCATAAGGATGTCCGGGCTGTGAGTGACAGAGCTATTGTACTAAGGGCTGAGAGAGTGGATACACTGGATGCAGATCCAATTGCATTGGAACCTAGAGATGAACAAAGATAAGAAGCATATAAAACTACAAAACAAAGAAAATTGTCTCCCCCCCTCCCAGATTTCTGAATTTCATTTTTCTGCCATTTTATTCAGGATGATTTGAGTTGAGTGGCACTATATTTGGTCAGATGACAGATCAGTTGAATACTACCAATCAGAAATAGTCATCACAATTATCCCATATACAGAAACTTCTTTCCTGCTCACTCTTTCTCTTTCTGTCCAAGTGTGAGCAAAACTGCAATGATCAATACACTTAATGTACTTATACACTATTGTTGTGTTGTAATATGTCTTTGTGTTTGAATGATTGACTATTACAATTTTATAAACAAAAACAGGAGTTTACAAAAATAGGAGTTTCAATTTCACACAAACCACTGAGGCTAGAAATTCTCTCAGACACCAATAGGCTGCAATTAATGAAATACTGAAGGAATCCACAATATATAGAATATACCACAATTGTTAGGGGGCGGTCGACTCCCCCTTTGACCACCAGGGGGAGTCGACCTAGTCAACTGTTCGCCCCTGAGCGTCACAGAGATGGGTTATATCATCGCTTGCCCCTAGGTCCTAGAGGAGGACCACATGCCTTCCCGTAGAATGCAGAGAGGCAGCATAATTAAATCAGGGACCAGTGCTGCCTTTCCCTATGAGACGGGGGAAAGGCGGCAAGAGAATGGCCGGACTGAGGCTCATTCTCTAAAAGAAGGGGATGGTTGCGAGAGGAGATCACACCCAGGGCAAAGCCCAAGTCTCTAACGAAAAGAGGTTAGTCCTGGCAAAATTACCTCCTGCCACCAAGATGGCAGTACCTCATGTTCTCTCCCTGACCAGAGTGTGCAGAAAGCACGAAAATCTAAGGGTGTGACAGTGAGACCTGGTTGAGTCCTGTATTATATAGCAGGCAGACCAGGTGCACACCGTCAACCCTAATAGCCCCTAATTGCAACTAGGCCTGATGGGAATAGTAGTCCCGGAGAGGCGCCATTACTGGCTCTCTGGGGACACCTAGGGGCAAGCGATGATATAACCCATCTCCCTCTGGAGAAACAGAGGGAGAGGGCCCGCCTCCTGACGTCACCACAACGTACCCATCGGGTGACGCTCAGGGGCGAACAGTTGACTAGGTTGACTCCCCCTGGTGGTCAAAGGGGGAGTTGACCGCCTCCTAACAACAATAGGGAATGCTATTTAAATTAGGATGTTGCTATAAAGTCAATAACATATTAGAATATGCAAATAAATAAATACCTCTGATTTGCTTCCCAATTCAGCCAATATTGCCAGAGCTACTTTTATTAAAAAAATTTTTAAAGCTTCATTATGTAGGACTTTACCTTAGAAAACAGCTTCAAAATAATTTTTAATAGTACTTGAAATACGCAGAATGGTGGATATGTCATTATTGTTGTGTGCCTGGAATGCCTGTTCTAGCAATATGTAACTTGGCTGTAGTGGGCATGATTTCCCACAGGAAGCACATTATGCTTTACAGCACTACGTCACACACCACAAACAGCTATCGATTTTTAGCTGCTATAAGAAGTTAGCTCAGTATTCCCAATATATAAATCATGGCAGAGGCGAAAGGATCAAAAAGGATGTTAATGGAACAAGCGAGGAAGAGAAAAAGAGAGTACCCAAGCAAGAAACTGGACAAGAGTAAAATTTGGACTGGTTTTTACTAGCTGGTTAACAGATCAAATTTAAAGAAGATAAAAGAATACCAGATGGTGAGCTGGCATTCTTGCTTTTGGACTAGTAAGTAATTAATTATTAGCTGGCTTGCTATGTCTTCAGTTGCTGCTCTTGCTTGATGTGTGGATGTATGTATGTAAGTTTTGGACTCACTATTTTTTGATCATATACCAAGCCCATTTAGAATGAGGTTTAACCACTAGCTAGACATCTTCAGGTGATGTTTACAAACTTGCTACACTGTAAAAAAAGAAGTTGTCTCTTTACAGTTTTTCAACAGTAAAATTTACAGTTTGTCATTTGTATTAAAAAAAAACAGTAAATTATATTAAAATTACAAGAATAAACTGTTTATTAACATGTGTCATGATTTAACAAAAATTCTGTGTAAATGGAATACATTAAATATCTGTTTGTTAACAGCTTTTAGATGAGACTTTTAACAAAACCGTAAAAATACCGTATTTTTTATTGAAAAAAGTAACAGCATTTACTGTAATTTAGACGATATGAGTGCAGTTAACCTACATTTAACAAAATAAAATGCTTTTATTTCGACAGTTTATTAATGTATTTAATTTAAAAAATTTGACAGATTTTTTTCTCAACACTTAATAAATTAACTTTGATAGTTAATTTAAACTTGGGCTTTTGTAATATACAATTTAGTGTTTTTTGTAGGGGTAATGTGTAAAACAGTCTTAGCTTTATAGCACTTCTAATAAGAAAAACAACAGTTGAGAAATGGCGCAAGTGGTTAAGACAACAGCCTAGTATTTTCACGTTTACGGGTGCCCCGGCTGCCAGAAAATTACAGTTTGTTTTTTTTTAGTTTTTATTTGCAGCTTATGTTACAGATAATTACTGTTTACTAACAGACATTTTCTGGTGCCCCCTGCTGCCAGAAAAGTACTGTTTCTTTTTTTACAGCGTAGATAACACACTCTTAATAGCAATACTGGTAATAAGTTAATGTCTAGTTATGTTGGCTGACTTGCCACCCAAGTTTTATTTGATGCCAGTGGAATCCAGGTTTTTCAAGGTTAATTTAGTGGACTACCTGTTCTTTGTCCACTAGCATCCCCCAGAATTCATATATGCTATAGATAAGTGTTAGCAGCACATTGTCTCTAGTCCATGTTTCATTAGCTTATCATGCTACAATTCTGAGGTGTGCAATGCTTGAAAAACTTTGCTGCATGGCAAAAAATGTCTGTTCAAGTATGTTTACTTCACCAGAAACACATTCAAGACATAATGTTATTTATGAAAGACAGCACTTTAACCTTATCAGTGTCATCCCTGTCTCACAGAGTTTTGTAATGTTCCCAGATACCAACTCATCTAACCTCAGTCTGGTTTCGGATGAGCATGCATAGATGTACATTCTTTGACAATCTCACGCCAATAAGTTTGCATTCATTCATTCATTCATTATCTTAACTGCTTATTCCTGTCCTCAGGGTCACGGGAGAGCCGGTGCCTTGCCGGTGGCGCAAGGCAGGATCAACCCTAGACAGGGTGCCAATCCATCGTAGTGCACACACACACACACACACACACACACACACACACACACTAGGGCCACTTTAGAGACACCAATTAACCTAATATGCATGACTTTGGACTGTGAGAATAAGCCCATGCAGACACGGGGAGTACATGCAGAATCCACACAGAAAGGACTCAGACCACTCTACCTGAGGATCGAACCCAGGACCTTCTTGTTGTCAGGCGACAGAGCTACCCACTGCGCCACCCAAGTTTGCATTCTTGCAGCCTGTCTCAGCTAGCTTATAATAAATTACACTGTACAATGTTCCAAACTGCACCGTGCTCCCTAGAGTAGTAGCCCATGAGGGGAGCGCAAAGCAGAATTTGTATTTATGACAATGCTGGAAAAGGGACTTACACTCACACAACCTGAGGAGGGACCCCATAAGCTAAAAATATCAATTCTCATCTAGTATTCCTTTAACATTTCATTTTCAGAACTGTTAAATTTTATAATCTGTTTGATAAATAGATGCTGATTAATTTCCTCTAAAGGGACAGGTATGTATTCTAATGTTATTACTTCTATAGCAACAACTATTGAAAGAAATAATAGCTGGAATCATTGGCAAACTTTTGTGGTATAAGAAGAATAAAACACTACAATATGTGCTGCTTTAGGAAGATAAGGCAGCACTACCATTAGTTCTACTCTTCATTAGAAATACTGTGATACAACATGTTTTCCAGGAAGCTGGATCTGCATTTTTAAAATAATTTTCTCCTAAAATGATTTTTCTAAAAGCACAGGGAAACACATACCAGATATTCTGGGGATTGTGATTTGTTTGCTGCTGCTGCCCTCTCCTCCTTCTCCAAAGGGCTTTATCTGAATGATGTATTCTTCATCTGGAGGCAGAGACAGCTCTACTGATGTGGTGTTGGTCTCCATCACTCTAGGATGACTGTGTCTGTTTTGCTTGTACAAAACCTAAAACAAATTGCAAGAGTCAGCCGAAACCTGAATATTCAGCAAAAAGGAAAAAACAGCAAAAAACAACAGGAAAGACTTATATTCTGTTCAGGTAAAAACAGATGTTTAATGAAAATGATGAACTATGACTTTTTCTAAATAAAAAACATTTGAGCTTGGCTAAGTCAATATTAAAGAGCACGAAATTAATTGGTAAATCCCCTTAATATAAACCCAATTTCCAGAAAAGTTGGGACACTTTCCTAAAGTGCAATAAAAATTACAATCTGGAATTTGTTAATTCACTTGAAGCTTTATTTAACAGACAAAATGACAGAGAAAAGTTTTTCAGTATTTTCAATGATGAACATATTTCTATTTGTTAAATATAAACAAATTTAGAAATTGATGCCCGCAACACAGTCAATTATACTTTTTAGTGATTTGTGAATTGATGATACTGATTGTTGCAGTTTTGCAAGTGGATTTTTTTGCCCATTTTTGCTGTGTACAAGACATGAGCTGCTCAATATTCCATGCTCTCTGTTATATAATTCTCCTTTTCATGATGCATCATACATTTTCAACAGGAGACAAAAATTTTACTGCAGGCAAGTGAGTCAAGTCATGCCGTTGTAACTCTTGCAAAACGAGGCTTGGCATTATCCTGCTGAAATAGACATGGAGTTCCTTAGGAAAGATGTTGCCTTGACAGCAGCATATGCTTCTCCAAAATATCAATATAAGTCTCTACATCAAACATAAATTCTCATATATATGCAGATCACCAATGCCATGGGCACTGATGCACCCCATACCATCACAGATGCTGATTTTTGCACTTTTTGTTGGTAACAGTCTGAAAGGTCTTTTTCATCATTGGCACATAAAACCTGAAGTCCATTTGTCTCAATAACAAGCTGAAATGTGGACTCCCCTGACCGCAGAACACATTTCCACTTTTGACCCATTTCAGATAACTTTAGATAGAACTGATGAGTCCATGTGGCTATGTTCACCATAGTAGCATGACAGTGTCTCAAACAATACCGCCTGCCCTTCATGCACCAAGGTTTCCCCTGACTTTGTGAATCTCCATGAAACATTGTATTTGAACTGACAATTCTCTCATGAATTTTGGCACAAATTGGAGAACCATGACCCAGGCTTACTCGCAAAGAGCCTTTTTTGGCTGCTTCTATACTGTGCTATACTGTGGCCCCTGCCACTGGATCTGGAGAGTGGGTGGGCACTCTGGAGATTAGGGCAGGGGTTGTGCGTTAGCTCCCAGCATGCCCTCGGGGAGTATTCTGTTTTCTTTTACCCCTCATGGGTGAAAATTGTGTGTGGGTTACCCCATTCCCTCTCCCCTACGTGTGCCTGTGTGTGTCTGAGTGTCGTTGTCTCTAAATAAAACCTACTCCTTTGGAAGAGCAAAAGAGTCTGGACAATGACTTTTTCATGTGACCCCTCCCCCGTGACATCACATTGGTGTCAGAAGTGGGGCGGTTCAGAGGCAGAGCTCTGTGAAGCTGCAGAATTCCAAGAACTGCAGGGAGTGACCTGATGGCTCCAGCACAATAAAGCATGATGGGCAAATGAAAGCAGGGCTGCCAGTGAGGGACCAGCAACCCCTCAGTTCTTTTCCCCTCATGTGCAGAACTAACCTTCATCATGGATTAGGGATTCGTTGCCACTTAAACTGATTATAGGTCAGAGATCTTCTAGTCACGGGGTCAACTGTTTCACTTTTGTGGCCTGGAATACTTCCTAACACTGAGGACCATGACCTAGAAAGTTGGCAGCTGACAGAAATGCAGTTGCGCACAGTTACTCAGGTGGATATTTGGGGTAAAGGTGGCTTTGTGTGGTGTTGAGGGGCTGGACATGGATGCATGAGTTCTGGCTAACATTTAACAGAGACCCATGCATCCTCATGCTGGATTTTGTAACTGCAATTGGGGCTGTTTTGGATATTAGGGAGTGGGTCATACATTGTGGCAATGAAGACTTAAAACTGGTGAAGCCAGCCTGAGGCAGTACAGCAGCAGATTCCCGGGGCTCCCTGGTGGTGACACCCGAGTTTTCCCCAAGTGATGCTGCCACACAAGGCCAGGGGTGGCTGGTGGAACTTGGGTGGCTGGGAATGGCACTGCCAGGTCAAGATCACCATAGTGGGCAGCGCACATGAGCCGCTCAACTGTCACCACCACAGGCTGTGCACAATCCAGTTTCAGAGTGTGGCCCGGAAGCAAGTGCAACCAACACCAGTGCTATTTGCGAGTTGTGGGAGAATAGCAGCACAGAGCTTACTGCTGAGCAGAAACAAAAATTGTGGGAATTATTGAGCCCCCTTTCAGACATTTTTGCTGCAACAGAGGAGGAATGTGAACATACCGGGCTCCTATATCATAAAATCCACACAGGCAATGCTGCAACAATCTAACTGCATCTGCACTGAATTCCACTAGCCAAGAGAAAGATTGCTGAGCAGAAAATTTAGCAAATGCCAGCTACGGGGGTTATCAAGCCATCTAACAGCTCGTGGGCCGCTCCAGTGGTTCTGGTGAGATTTTGTGTGGACTACTATCACCTGAATGCAGTGACTAAGGTAGATTCTTATGCTATTCCTTGTATTGATACTCTAGACTTTAGCTGGCTCTGTGTGGTTTAGCTCACTCGATTTACGTAGTGAGTACTGGCAAGTAACATTAGCTCCTGAAACTAAAGAAAAGACTGCATTTATGCTGGATACCAACCAAGCATACATTTACCTACATTCCCAAAAGCCTCTGCAACACACCAGTACTAGTGTTCCCCTGACCTGAGAGTGAGTTTGTGATAGACACTGACATGAGCAATAAGGGTATTTGTGCAGTGATCTCCCAGATCCAAGACAGAGTAGAGAAAGTGATTGCCTTTTTGCAGCCACTGTCTAAGCAAGAATTAATGTGTCACTCACAGGGAGTTATTGGCTGTGAGGGTCAGGTATTGAGGTGGATTTCTGTGCTGCAAGAATTCCAGTTTACAATCCAGCATTGCTGAGGGAGGCTGCATGGTAATGCTGATCTGCTCTTGCGGTGCTTATGCGAGGTCGAGGAACAGACAGTGTGTGCCCTTGAGGAGAGCTGCATGGCGGCTAGTACAGTGCCTGTGTCCACAAGTCTGGATATTGGGGGGCTGTAGGACTTATGTAGGGAATAGGAGAAAGACTGAAATCTCCTGGGTTTTGGGGTGGTTAAAAGCAGGTAAAAGAAAAGACTGAACCAAAACAACTTTGTATGGGCCTACCACGAAAGCTTTGCATACTGGCTAGGACAATCTTCAGATCCAGGAGGGGGCTGCTGTACTGAGTGTGAGAAGAGCTGGTCCTGGGGGAGAGAATCTGGCAGCTGGTCATCCTATGCCGTCTTGGAAAGAGAGTGCAGGTGGCTGTGGACAGCCACTACAGTCGACTGAGTCTGGAGAACCTATGGAATGAGTAGCAGTGGATATCTTGGAGCCATTACCAGTCACTGAGGCCAACAATCTCTTTGTCTTATTCGCTATGGATTAGTTCACAAAGTGGCCAGAAGTGTACGCCATCCCCAACCAGAGCATGACCGTCGGTTCGGGGTTCCAGAGGAGCTGCACAGTGACCAGGGCTAGAACTTTGAATCAGTAATCATGAGTGAGGTCTGTCAGCACCTGAGCATTCCCAAGACTCGCACAATGTCCCTTCACCCACAGAACGACAGGCTTGTTGAGCCACACGCATGAACCACACACTCACTGCTCAGCTGGAAATATTCACAGACCAGCAACAGCATGACTGCGACTGGCATCTTCCCCTGGTGCTGCTGTCCTGTCACTCAGTAGTCCAGGACACCACATGCTTTACCCTGGCACAGCTCATATTTGGGTGAGAGCTGTGCACCCCCACAGAGCTCATCTTCGGCATGCCAGCTGGAGCTGAAGGAAACCGGCCTATGACGAATTATGCCTGGAATCTATGGCAGCATTTGCTCACTGTGCATCAGCTGATGAAGGACTGCCACAGAGACACCAGCGCTCGCCAGAAGCAAGCGTATGACTCACACTGCCAGGGGCAGCCACTTTTGCCAGGAATGTGCATGTGACTGTTTAACCCTCAGTTTCGGAAAGGTCATTGTCCAAAGTTGCAATCCCTTTGGGTGTGCCCCTGTGAAATTGAGGGGTGGGAAGGTGGTACAAGGTACAGGTGGGCTGACGCACTGTTTTACTGCACTGCAACTGGCTCGTGCCTTATCAGCCCCACATGGAGCCTGAGGCTCAGAAGAGACCTTGAGCAATGGACCCTGCAGAGACTCAAGGACTTTGTAAGGGGCTAAGCTTTATTGTTGAGTTCTAAGACTGTTGGATTCTCTGTTGAATTTGGGCTGTTTGGGTCACCGGGATGGTTGACCCTTCGGGGGGGCTATGTGGCATCTGCCACTGGATCTAGGGAGTGGGTGAGCACTCAAGAGATAAGGGGCAGGGTTGTGTGTTAGCTTGGGCAGTATTCTGTTTTCTGTTATCTACCATGGGTGAGAAGCATGTGTGCGTGTTCTTTGTGTGACCCCTCCCCCATGACATATACTCAATCTTGATGACCTCACCTGTTACCAGTTATACTGCTAATTGTAGAACCTTCCAGTGTTACTTGTATAACTTTTTCAGTCTTATTTTGCCTCTGTTTCTTGTTTCTTTATTTCTCTGTTAACTTGTTTTGAGTGTTACCGCCATCAATTTTTAATTTTGTTTATATTTAACAAATAGAATTGAGTTTGTCATTGAAAACACTGAAAAAATAGAATTCAGTTCATCATTGAAAACACTGAAAATCTTTTCTTTTTCCTGTTGTCTGTTCAAAAAAAAGATTCAAATCAATTAACAATTGCATTTTTAGAATGTGTCCCAACTTTTCTGGACATGTGTATTGTATAAGAGTTATTATATTAAAATCAGACTGATCTGAGAGCAAGTTTAAAAGTTTTAAGTTCTTTGTGAACATTCAATTTATTTAATTTTTGTCACTTGTTACATGACCTTTTTTATGGACATCCAGATACATACAAACATCTTACATTACAATGCCCCCCACATCTTACATTAGAATGCCCCCCACAAACATGTGAATGGATTGCATTTTTATTTCCATGGATATTGTTTATATTATAGATAAATGAGTTACCTTATATCCCATCACCTCAGATTCGTTCTCCAAAGCTTTCACTTGCTCCCAATTCAGTATGATCTTGGAGTTGGATGTGTTCCACATTACCTTTACAGGAGGTTGACTGGGAGCTAGAAACAAACAAAATGGTTTTAGAGATTTAAGAACCAAAACTACAAACTGCACAGCATTTTTCATGACTAGTATTCACTGTATCCAAGGACATGCTTTAATTAACATGAATTCATTCATTAGTGCAAAATTAATTCCTGAAATTTCTGTACTTACGAGGTTTCTTGGTAGTCACATTGACTGGTACACTTGGTGGTCCAGTTCCAGCTGTATTGTAGGCCCTCAGTGTGATATAGTATGTGCTGCTGCCTTTTAACCCCTGAATAATAGCCAATGTACGATTTCCTACCGTCCTTAACACACTAGCCATATCCTCATTCTCCTTCTTCTCCCAGTATCTCAACTACAGACAGACAGAGATAAAACCAAAATGAATAACTTTCTTCTACTTGGGTTCTAAAAAGATTGCTATAATTACTCCAAATTTCAAACATTGTGCCTGTAGACCTCTGTGGCATTGGGGGTGTAGTCGAGAGTCAGCTGAGGACTGTGATGGAAAATTTTAAATTTAATATTGTTTCTTCCTTATTTGTGTGCTTCAGAGTGTTATAGCTCAGTACTGAATGTTCTGTCCTTACAAGGCTGTTGGTCAAGCTTTGCCTTTCACTTGTGTGTGGGCGACAAAAACCTAGACATCATGTCTAGTGTCTAGTGTCCTAGTGACATCAGGTGATTTTCCACTGTTCAACGTGCAGCTTCACTTCCTCAGTCTAGAATGTGTGTTTTACTTCCTCAATTTAGCATGTATACGATAAACGTAGGTTATACTTGCAAGCATGAAGGACATAAATACTTGAACGAAGAAAATGAGGTGCGCTCTCTCTCACACTCTCTTGCAGATGCATGATCTGCACTTGAGGTGCAGAGGGACGACCCCCAGGTGGGTAAGCATAAAAGTTTTTGCTCTTATTGCTATCTATGTTGTGTCCATTAATATCAATCTTTTGGTCTCGAACAGGATTTACATGATAGGATGGAGAGGAGGCTTGCAACACACATGCACACACAATTGAACTTTGAACATTAACTGTGAAACTGAGCTGTAAACTTGTTTACAATTGGTGTACAGAACGGCAGCTGGCAAATCTGCTGGCCAACCCAAAAAGGTCAATGTGTCCATTACCTGTAATTGAGATCCCCTTCGAAAGAATTGTCAGGGACCTTATCAGGCCATTAGAAAGGTGTGTGCAAGGAAATTGCTTTTGCCTTAGTGATGAGTCTGTTTGAAAATATGCTGAAATGCATGGCAGTAAATAAATGTGAGACTGGAGCTCTGTAAAATTCTGCCAGCCTCTCAAGTCTTCCTCTGCACATAACATACCAGGGTTGTACATTTTCCTAAATAGTTTTGGCATCTTGGCCACTAGGTATACTAAAACATAACCTATAGTTATACAGTATGTTACAGATCATGTGCAGTTCATTCAAATGAATGTTACATTTTCAAACCAACCTGGCAGTCTTAGTGATTTCACTGTGTTAAAACTATTGTAGTGCATTATGGGTAATACATATGGCTCGTCTGGTCCATGACACTACACTGTAAATAACATGGAAATCTTGATGAAATAGAATATACGGAATGTGCTGAATATCTGACATTGTCAAAAGGAAACTAATTAATTATTTTCCATTATTCAGTTAATTTTCAAACATTTACTGTACCCTCTATAATATGCATTACCTTTGCAGCCTTCTGCCAATTCAGAGGCAAGTACTATAGGTTTAACCTACTAGACAGATGTATAGTTAAAAAAACAATCTTTCATTACAATTTTATTACATTCAAAAGCATAACTAAAAGTCTTAGATTCAGCAACAGCCATATTCAGAGCTAATGGACATGAAAGAATTTGAAAAAGACAGCATTTCACATAAATCCATGTGAACCAACATGCAGAATATTTTTAGGCAGCATATCTGCTGAACCAACATGTATATACAGTAGAACATGACAGCCATCAATAAATGAACACAATGAAGATTTAAAACATTATTAGTTACTCACTGTAGCACAAAATACTGTAGACTAGTCACAAACACTAATTTTGTGATATTTCAGGGGGAAAGAAGAAAGTGACAATGAGTACTTTTGCGCTTTTGATATTTTTTAGGTCCAATGTACAGGACCATAAGTAGCATAGTATGTGATTTGGGATTTAAGAAATAAACATAGCTTTCAAACTGAATGCAGAACTTATTAATTATTCACTGAGGACTTGTTGAATGGTTTTCAAATTAGTATAACAATCCCAGTCAATTTAGCAAATTGATTGTTTTATACAGAATCAGCATTGCTGAGCTTTCTTACTGCCCAGGTTATTAAACACATCTACCTTGTAGGTGTACACTTATAGACTAGAGACCATTCTTTACAGGACCCACAATTTTAGGCTCCTTTAACTGTTCATAAAGTGTCAGTTTCTAGCCACAGCACCACTGCTGCTGAATATGTTTTATTGACTTTTTTTTAAACCAGCACTGACAGTGAAGTGCTTTAAAAATACTTGGGACATAACTGAATATGAATGCATTATTCAGATTGCACACTGGTTAAACAGAAAGGTTTATAGTAGTGCTGTCATGCGATTAATTTTTTTTAATCGTGTGTTAATTGCGGTTTTAACACACGTTTTGATTTGTGTTGTACATGCAGTTAGGCATTGTAGGACCAAAAATGTTGTTGCCGTTTATCACTGGTCTATTTTACGAGAAACGACTGTTGAATGTTGCCTCATTATTCATTTGACTTTATTTGATAAAAGTGAAATACGTCTTTTCATTTTTTAAAATAAAAAATAGTTTTTGTCTTTCGTTCATCTGATATAAT
>JAOVVH010000023.1:6199872-6215081 GCA_028566435.1 Scorpiodoras heckelii
ATAAAGTAACTAAGTTACTTTTTAAAGGAGTAATCAGTAATCGGATTACTTTTTCAAGGTAACTATGCCATCACTGCAGACTGGACATAGTGTGTATGTAAGCTGTTAGCCAAGCAGAAGTACAGAAGACAAAAAAATAGAAACAGAAATAATGGGAAAAAAGGGGGATAAAAACGAGTGTGGACAGTAAATGAGTACATGGATCCCTTAGCCTTATACAAGCACACCGTTCCCAAATGGGCTGGACGTTTTAGATTTGGAACGGTGTCGATATTTAGAAAATTGGGCAGTTGAAATCCGGACAAAAAGACAGCAGAATAATAAATAGTAAGGATAAGAATAATACCGTCGAAAAACAATTGTGTGAAAGCCTACTGCAATCACACTAATAATTGATGATGGTGTGATTGGAGCCGTGTGCATGTTGACTGGTGGAAAATTTTCAAATGCCCAAAGAAAAGTTTTAGTTTGTCTGTCGTTGTTTAAAGCCTGTGGTGGAGAAACCTGATAAATTCTCGTCTCACTGTGCTGATCCCAAAAAGAGCTGATGAAGTTGGAGTGTTTGCGGCCTGATGCATCATCTTAACATGTGGCTGAAAACTAATTTAATGTAATGCAGATATAAGAAAGCATGATGATTTGCACTGTGTCCCTTAAGGGTACCACAGTTTGTTTCATGGGTGTAGAATTAGCACTCTAAATCAAATCGGTAAACTTTTCATGGGGAGCATTAATTTTATATACTGTAAACCCTGCAAAGCCCCAAAAAATAAAAAAAAACAAACACTGATAACCTTTCTGTTGCAGATGCCTCTGATGCAGAAATTAAATAGTTTACAAATATTTACTATTTTTGTGCACTTTTTCTTATTTTGTGATATCTGTAGCATGCAAAAAGAAGTACAGCAAACAATATCACCTCGCAAGCCTTTATTTACGTTATCAATTACAACAGATTATATACAAAATAAGAACTATTAAAATCTTTTTATAATCTTGTTTAAGCTTTTTTTATTTTTTGACAACACTGCTTTGCTAATGCCTAATGTATCAAGTTGAGATGAAATGCTAGCGATGTCACCCTTGAACCTAAAGCTTCGTTGCATGTGTCACAGAAATGTGGCTTCGAACCACTGTGTTGAGGCTTGATTCGAACGATCACGTAACTACTGACGTCTGAAGCTTCGTTTCAGCATACTACCATGTGACTGCATCAGGAACTGATTAAAAACTAGCAAACCGTTGCGCAGGTCATTCGAGGATTGAGAGAGAGAGAGAGAGAGAGAGAGAGAGAGAGAGAGAGAGAAACCACAATAGTGAGTAGGAAGGAACCAGCAAGGAAAAGAGGGCATTCTTAAGTTTGGAAATACTTTTACCTTAAAATAAGGTAGAGTATTTTTAAGAAAACTGTTATAAGAATAAAGAAAAGGCATTGCCTTATAAATTTTATCACTTCTGTTAAATGATTGGCTGTGCACCGTATTTATATAGAAATTATATTATAAATGTATATAATTGTTTTTGAACTTATATTTCTGTGTACAGAATCATGTCTTCAAACCAATAAAAGCTGTCTTATGACAAAACATACTTTGAAATGGTTTTAATACTAATGTGCACCATTATCAAATGCTGACTTGATGCTTTAGTCTGTCTGAACACAGATTTGACACCTTTAATGTCTAAATAATTCATATTCATGTCCACAATCATGACCACCCACCATTAAATAAAACTACTTTCCCTGCCCTGTCCACAAGCACTCACTACTTTCACATCCATGAGCACAACATTTTTTCACATGTTAAATGCCTCATATAGCAAGCCTACATGAGGCTTGACTAAGGAAAAAAGGCAGTGGACTAGGGCTGTGATAAATGTGTATAGGTAATTAAAAGTCCTGCTTGGGAGTTTGTTAAAGAATTTTAGAAATTTAGAATTGTAGATATATTAACAGAATTACATGAATTACAATATTACATGAGAATAATAGCCAACCAGTAACAGTGTGAATCTAATAGTAATTACAATAAAATAGTTGTTTTTCAGTGTGCCTTATCAACATGTGTTCTTAGAGTATTCAAAATTTATTCTGATTAATGCACTGTAATAGAAGACTCCATTATGCATTCATCATTTTTTCTAAGCATTCTGCTCAACCTTAGATATTTGTACCCAACCAAGCAATGAGATTTTGAAGACATGCGCAACAAACGATTTAGTTTTATCCGTTGTCTTTACTAAAACAGGAAATGTCATGTTTTTAATGCACTGGAAAGCAGTGAATAAAGCTGTAAAAGAAAGGATACCTTGTCCAGCAAATACATGAAGGACTTTGTGGTTTTGGCCACCAGATGCTGCTAATGTGCACTGTCATGAAGCTTCGAGTAATGAACCTTTTTTTGATACAGTTAGGAGGAAAGTTTCAGTAAGCTTCGGTTTACCATCATACTAGCGAATATTTTTCTCCTAGACGACTCAAAATCTTTTTGTACCTCCTCAATTGCATATAGGCTCAGTACAGCCTGGATTTCACTGTTGGTCCATTTGTCTGTTGTGTTTTTTTCCCCATATTTTCCGAGAACGTCTGTTTACATGGCTACCAGTGTGCACAAGTATATTTAAAAGTGCAGTTGCTGTCAACAGGTACATGCATTTGGACCAATCACTATACATTTGCGTCATTTACGTCTGCACCAATCACCGTACACTTATGTCTGGACAAATCATGGCATACTTATGTCACTCAGGGTGATAACCAGCACTGAGTAAAAGGGACTAACAAAGTATGTAGAAAAACAGATGGACTACAGTTTGTAATTGTAGAACTAAAGTGCATCTAAATGCTAAGTGGAACTGAGAAAATGGACAATGAGTGTAGAGAAAAGGAGGTGGTCAAAAGGTTATGTCTGATCAGTGTAGTTCAAAATGGACCCTTTACATTTCTTATTAAAGTGAACCAAGTTGTTTAGCTATTTCTGTAATACATTCACTGAAAATTCATTGAAAATATTTAGATTGTATTACAGAAATGATGTTCAGGTTATTTTGATCTGAGAGTAACATCATGTAATGAATACTAAATGTTTACTTGTCTACATAACTACCTTCAGCAAGTAAAGGGTAGTAGTAATACTAAAATCAAAACAGCCTGAATAATAAATAGAACATGAGGATTAGGGTAAACAGTGTGTAGTCAATTTGGAATTTGAGTAAAAAAATCCTGTGTACCTTCTTCAGCTGAGTAGATTGTGACCACTGGCCCAAAAGGCCCTTCACCCTTGTTGTTGTAGACACCCACTTTGACCTGGAACTTGGAAAATGGCTGGATGCTTTCATTCTTGAAGACATATTTGGAGGCCTCTGCAGAAGGTACAGCAGCCTGCATCCACCCTGTGGCACCATACGGTCGAAAAGCTACCACATAGCCAAAACCTGGGCCATTCTGTAGTTCCTCCGGAACTGGCTGCAGCACACACATGTTTATACACCGATCAGGCACAACATTAAAACCACCTGCCTAGTAATGTGTAGGTCCCCCTTTTGCCACTGAAACAGCTCTGACACATTAAGACATGGACTCCATAAGATCTCTGAAGGTGTTCTGAGGTATCTGATACCAAGACATTAGCAGCAGATCCTTAAAAGTCCTGTAATTTGTGAGCTGGGACTTCCATGGAGCTGACTTGTTTGTCCAGGTCTGCAGCTACACAGCCCCAAACGTAGCAAGCTGTGATACGCTGTGGTCTGATGCCTTTCTATCGTAACCAGCATTAACTTTTTCAGCAATCTGTGCTACAGTAGCTCTTCTGTGGGATTGGACCAGACAGGCTAGTCTTCACTCCCCATGCGCATTAGTGAGCCTTGGGCACCCATAACACTATAACCGGTTCACTGGTTGTCCTTCCTTGGACCACTTTTGGTAAGGACTAACCACCGCATACCAGGTACACCCCACAAGTCCTGCCCTTTTTGGAGATGCACTGACCCAGTCATCAAGCAATCTCAATTTGGCCCTTGTCAAAGTCACTCAGATTCTTACAGTTGCCCATTTTCCTGCTTCCATCACATCAGCTTTGAGAACTGTGTTCATTAACTGACTAACATATCCCACCCCTTGAAAAGTGCTGCTGTAATGAGATGATCAATATTATTCACTTCACCTTTCAGTGGTTTTACCGTTATGCCTGATGGTGTATATGCACACAGATCTTGGAGAGATTGAATACAGAATTATCAGAGGTGAGAACATTCATACACCTCACTTACAGTGCCTTACATAAATATTCACACCACTTTTCATATTTTGTAGTGTTATAACCTGGGACTGAAATGAACTGGGATTATATATCATGAATCTACAAATAATAGCCCCCTATATTGATGTGGGAGGAAAATCAATATAGGATACAAAATTATTTAAAATAAAAAATATGAAAAAGTTGTGCTTGTGTTTCTGCATTTCCTACAATTCACTAAATTAGTTGTGATGCAACCAGATGCCACATCATTTGTTGATTTCATTAATACATCATTGGTGTCATAAAAATGTCACATGATATCAATATGAATACATTTCTATCTGGAAGGCCCCAGAGTTTGTCAGAGAACATACCTAAACAAATACTATCATGAAAACCAAGAAGCTATCAGAATATGTCCAGGACAAAATTCTGGAAAAGTATCCAATCAGGGTCAGTAACTGGGTAAGGAAGACATTAGGTGCCTAATTTATAAAGCTGGTTATGAAAGGATTTACACTGAACAGGCACAACCTTTTGACTACCTCCTTTTCTCTACACTCATTGTCCATTTTCTCAGTTCCACTTATCACATAGATGCACTTTGTAGTTCTACAATTACAGACTTTTGTCCATCTGTTTCTCTACATACTTTGTTAATCCCTTAGTTCTCTAATGGTCAGGACCCCCACGGGACCACCACAGATCAGGTGCTATTTGGGTGGTGGGTCATTCTCAGCACTGCAGTGACACTGACATGGTGATAGTGTATTAGTGTGTGTTCTACTGATGTGAGTCGATCAGACACAGCAGTGCTGCTGGAGTTTTTAAACACTTAAGTGTCACTGCTGGACTGAAAATAGTCCGCCAACCAAAAATGTCCAGTCTCCAGCATTCTGTAGGCAGCATTCTGGAAGGATTATAGGATAACTAACACAAACTATGCAACAACAGATGAGCTACTGTCTCTGACTTTACATTTACAGGGTGGCGCAATATGATGGATGTGTCACATAAACTCCAGCACTTTTGTGTCTGATTCACTCATACCAGCACAACACACACCACGTCAGTGTCACTGCAGTGCTGAGAATGACCCACCACTCAAACAGCACCTGATCTGTGCTGGTCCTGTTGGGGGTCCTGACCACTGGGCAACAGAATAAAACTAACAATGTATGTAGATAAACAGATGGACTACAATACAGTCTGTAATTGTAGAACTGCAAAGTGCAGCTATACAGTAAGTGGAACTGATAAAAATTTCAATGAATGTAGAGAAAAGGAGGTGGTCATAAGTTTATGCCTGATCGGTGTATGTGTAAACCATTTGGTATTTATGGAAATCCTTTAAATTCCGAGAAATGTCTGCATCTTGTTTATGCTCCTGAGCTAATGTAAACCTCAACTTGATGGACATCTATTCATATAATTTGCATGGATTACTCAACATTTATATATAGAATATACTGTCCTTTTTAAAAGGAAGTTTAAAACTTTGAAGGCTAAAACTATTAATAGTCTCAAGTAAGTAGATTTCGATTCCAGGGTGTAATACTGAAAATGAGGAAAATTTCAAGGGAATGAATACTTATGCAAGGACTGTAAGTATACCATCTTTTTTGCTTTGAAATAAAAGTCATGAAGCAATATGTCATCTTGTTGCTGTTTGGTTTAAATGCTCTTCTCAAGAATTTTCAGAAAAGACTAAGGAGAAAAGAAGTGGGAAAATTACTTCTGAAACCAAGGTGACTTAAAAAGTGGGCAGTCACTACTGAGCACTGTAAGACCCATAGATCAAACAGAAGTCTTGTAACTCAGTCATTAATATTTGTTAGTATAATTATTATACCATATATTTTCTAAACTATTTTATCTCTATTGCAGATAAAAAAATATTACAAACAATTTGAATATCATGCTGTTACAGTATGCTCCCCAAATTACTTTCACATCATTATTCTTTACCAACCACCATGTGCTCTAAGTCACTTCATTGAGGAGCCAGACACTCTACTGAGTCTCTTCCCAGTTGATGAGACTCCAGTCATTTTGCTTGGCGACTCCAACCTCCCATCAGACAAGCTGCATCATCCTGTCGTCTTCCTCTTCTATCCTCAACTTCAACCAGTCTCCTCCGACACACAGAGCAGGCAATGTTTTGGATTTGGTCGTAACCAGACAAAATCTCCTTACCCTTGCTCCCCTACTTCCACATGCACCACCACCAGCCATCACAAACTATGCCCCATCTTTCCCTCATGCCTTGCCTCTTCTATCACCACTATCACTGCTCTTCTACCTCTTTTTCCTCTCTGCCTAGACACTGCTAGATACCTTCTTCTCTTCCCTCTCTTCATCCTTTAACCTCTTATGTCCTCTCTCTTCCAGACCTACAAGGTTTTCACCACCTGCTCCTAGGCTGACAGAACTCCTGTGTAACAACCAACAAGAACTCAGAATGGCTGACAGGCAGTAGAGGAAATCAGGGCTCATTGCAGACATTCATTCCTACCAATCTCTCCTTGCCATGTTCTCTAAGGAAGTAACTGATGCAAAGTCATCCTTCTACAGAGAGATGCTGGAGGCATAAGCAGTAGATCCACGCAAGCTTTTTAGCATCTTCTCTTCCCTCCTCAACTCTCCACCTCCTCCTTCACCCACCTCTCTTACTGCAGAGGATTCTGTTTACTTCTTTAAGCAGAAGGTCAGCAAGATCTGCCACTACTTTTCCCAAGCCTCTGTGACCACCGGACACCCTCACATCCCCTCTCCTATGCCTCTATCCTGCTTCTATCCTCTTTCAACTGAGGAGGTAGTTCAGCTGGTGACATCCAGCAGTCCTCAGATGCTGCTGGATGTCCTCTGGATCCCATCTGATCCACGCTACTCCAGGCAATCTCCCAGGAGCTCCTACCCTTCATCTCTTCAACACTAACAACTCTTAATCATCAGGAATTGTACCATCTTCATTCAAGATTGCTAGTGGTGCCCACCCTAAAGAAGCCCAGTCTTGATGACACTAACATCAACAACTATAGACCGGTATCCCTCCTTTCTTTCCTCTTAAAAATTCTTATCTACAATCAGCTGTCAGGATCCCAACCAGTCTGGCTTCAAACCAGCACACTCTACTGAAACTGCACTCATTACAGTGACAGAGAAACTCCATGCAGCAAGGTCAGCTGGAGTGTCATTGGTCCTGATTCTTCTTGCCCTCTCCGCCACCTTTGATATAGTCAACCACAATATCCTTCTGTCCATCCTTTCTCACCTTGGCATCTCTGGCTCTGCATGAAAGTAGTTTAAGTCATACCTGGAAGGGCACTCCTACCAAGTAACATGAAGAGACTCAGCATCCACTCTATGCAAACTCTCCACTGGTGTCCCACAAGGCTCGGTAAAGGGTCCTCTACTATTTTCACTCTACACTCGCTCACTGGGACATGCCATTTCTTCACATGGCTTCTCCCATCATTGTTATGCTGATGATACAGTTCATCATGATACAGCAAAACTTTTCCTCCTTCTGATACTCAGGTTTTGTCTCTGATCTCAGCAAGTCTAGCAGACATTGATTTGTGGATGGCAGCCCACCTCCTCAAGCTAAACCCAAGCAATAATTTACATTCTAAAATGTACTTTACTTTACATTTTAAGGTACAGCTTTACATCCTGGGATTTGCTGGTCTTCCTTGTGATCTCTCACTTGCTTTGAGAACACCCTGATCACTCCATCTACCACAGCACATAGCCTAGGAGTGGTTGTTGATGATCATCTTTCATTCACGGCTCATGTTGCTCACCTGAACTTGTCATGCAGATTTCTTCTTTATGACATTCAGAGAATTTGACCATTTTTCTTGAGGGAGGCCACCCAGGTACTTGTTCAGTCTCTTAACATCTCAAGACTAGACTAGACTAGACTATAGTGGTAGCTCAGTGGTTAAGACATTGGACTACTGATCAGAAAGTCAGGGGTTCAAATCCCAGCACCACCAATCTGCCAATGTTGGGCCCTTGAGCAAGGCCCTTAACCTGAAACTGCTCAGCTGTATAAATGAGACAACTGTAAGTCTCAATAACTCTTAATAAGGGAGTCTGCCAAATGCCATAAATGTAAATGTATACTCCCTCCTGGCTGGTTTTCTTATGCATGCCATCAGGCCCCTGCAACTGATCCAGAATGCTGTAGCTTGACTTGTATTCAACCTTACCAAGTTCAGCCATGTCAATTACTTTTGACTGGCTTCCTCTAGCAACCTGCATCAGACATAAAACCCTGAAATTGACCTACAAAGCCAAAAATGGTGCAGCGTCTCCCTACCTGATGGCAATGGTCAAAGCCCGAGGCATACCCAGAGCCCTTCTTGCCTCAAGTATGGCTTGACTTGACACACCGTCATCCAGGATGCATGGGAGGCAAGAGTCCAGACATATCACTGTCCTGGCAGCAAGGTGCTGTAATGAACTCCCCGAGTGTCCAAACAGTGGACTCTCTTGCTGTCTTCAAATGGCAACTGAAACCCCACCTTATTTGAGAGCACTTAAATGAGCACTAACTCAGTTTAACACTACCGTTGCATTAATTAAAGCTCTTACTGCACTAATAGCAGCTAGTGTATTAACTGTCTCTTGTGCTTCACTGGTTTTGCATAGCTTAGGAGTACTTTCGGGCTACATGACTTGCTTTGCTTGTAATTTTTTGTATTAAGTATTGTATAGCTCCTTGTAATTGTTTGCATTAGATATTGTATGGCTCATTCTAGTAGTATCATAGCTCAAAGTACCTTGAATTCGGGTCTACCAGCACTAGCTTTGGATATTCCAAGTTAATGACTAAACACTTTTGTAAGTCACTCTGGATAAGAGCATCTGCTAAATGCAATAAATGTAAATGTAAATGTAAATGCAATTGACTTTTTTCTTAATTTCAAATGATCAGGTAAGAATAAGCCAAGAAGTGCTTCAAAAAGTAATCAAAGCTTAGTTCAAAAAGATTATTATATATAAAATAGAAGCAATAATGTATTCATATGCTATTTCAGGCAAAACGTTCATATTCATGCACACTTGTACTTCTCATGAACTAAATGATGAAATGTAAATGCAGTCAAGCACTTTGGAAATGTTGTGCTAAAAATGTTACATTTTTAACAATTTAAAAAATGCATCCAGAAAAAAAGCATCCAGAACTACATTCATGTGTTCGTGGAGAATAGTCAGAATAAAACAAAAACTATTGCTGCAATAAAACGTATTTAAAGAAAAAAAAGCCTTTTTATACTTTACTATTTCAAACATAAAATGTAACATCAACTCTCTCATTGTTGTTTTACTTTACTTGTCATCAATATTGCTTCCCAATTCTTAGCAAAAAGTAATGTCATGCTATACACAAACACATTTTCATACATACACAACAGATGGTACTGTGGTCATTTTACCTCCCAGGTGATAACTAATTCTGATCGGCTTCCACCTCCTCCACTTACATTAGCTGGAGTGACCTTGGGAACTAAAGAAAACAGGACATACAAATGCACATGTAATATAGCTAAGAGCCTATCAATTTAACTATTTCTAATAACTGCTGGTAACATAAGTAACTGTAGTTTATTGAACACTGTATAATGTTTATCTCCTCAATAATACTGTATACGATAAACAAAATATCAGCATGTATAAATACTGTATTTATTGGGTATTGTTTCCTGTAGGGAAGCAAAGTGTTTAATTGTGTCATTGTACAGCCCTGACTAATGAGATGCTCTCACTGAGGTTAGTTTTTATAGGCCCACTTGAAGAGATGCTGCAGTGCAGTGCTTGTGCTATTCTGATGGTTAATATAGCTGATCATCTCTGTATTGTCTGAGTGGACACCCATATGAAGATGTCTCTGAATCAGTAAGAAGAACTGCTCTCAATTTCAGCTGATTGACTGACTGATTGATGTGTTCTGCAAAGAGGGTGATGCTCAAATTTTTGGTGGGAGCACATAGGAGCCAGTCATCCAAATATTGCAGAATTTTGTTGCCACTGACCATAAACAAAGACAAGGCCACTTGTATGCATCTGGAAAAACCCATGGCACTAGCAAAAGTCCAAAGTGTCAGATTTGGAATTATAATGCATACGCCTGGAGGGCATACCTGAAAAAAGTATCAGGAGCAATGGAGGACTTGAAAATAATTGTCACAAAGATCCATATATGTGCTCAGGTCTTTAGAAAGGAAGTAGAATCTGTTGTTTTAAACTCTGTTCTCTAACTTTGTGATTCACCAACTCTCCCAGAGAAAGCAAACTTCCTGTGATAGAGCAAGAATTTTTCTGTGGTCTGAATAAGTTTGGAGGGTGGTTGCAGAACTGCAGTTTGAATCCTTTTTGATGTTTATGGCTTTAAAGTGTCCTGTTGCCAGGCCATTTAGGGGTACCGCTTGGAAGACTCTTTAGTGGAGACAGCGATTCTGTCTAGAGTCTGACCTATGGGGTGGATGATGGCCACATAAGGGCTCTCCCTGTTTAAGAATTGTTTAAGGCAGGGATGACCTTTGTGGATACAGGAATGGGGAACTGCTTGCTGTACTAACTAAAGATGCCCCACAAATTATCCATTTGCCCATGCAGCCTTTTTTATTTCAAAAGCTGTGTCCTCCTGTGTCCTGTGGCTTCCAGGGCCTCTTTGATCCAGGTATCCAACCAGTAACCATACTAGAGATTGGATGGATTGCTCCACTGCTAGTTGTAAAATACTGTGTAATAAGATGTCATCAGTGTGTCTACATTTAGCACATTACCACAGATGAGCTAAGCTTTTAATAGACACAGCTATAAAAAAAATGCTCTGTGACATAGTGAATAATGTCACAGGTGGCACTGTTTAAAAGAGTGACATCATTGTTGTGTTGTGCATAGCACATCCAGCTGACCTCAGAATATCACTTTCCTTTAGTGTGGCTGCCATGGATTGTTTAGAGCCTGTCTGAAATGCTTCTTCAGATGCTTCTGAGGGTGTAGTTGAACATGGTGATTCAAATGCTTGCTCACTGTCAGCCTTTGCTGTTACATCCCAGATGTGGCTGTAGTCATAGAATTCTCCCATCTTCTGATAAGGAATGAGAAGTATGATTGGTCATATAAAGAGGACCTTTTCAGAAAGCAAGCATTGTATAGACTCAGTCCACAAGATTCAGACTCAGGCTGCGTGAACAGAATTCCTACAACATTGCTCTTACATATTAAATACACACAATCTGGCTGGGCAGTATATCGACATTTTAAGGTATAGCGATATATTTTCCAATGAGATATAGGATGAGACTATACCATTTATATCAATATACTTTGATGTTGCATTACATAAACATTTTCTTCTGTAAAGGTGTGCCAGTGTTAGCATTGCTCCTCTCTCACACTCTCTGTGCAAGCCCATCCCCACTCTTCTTCTGCATCTGCATGTAAACCCAGCCCCACACAACCCCTGGCAACATTGCCAAAGGAGACCTTATGTGCATTCAAATTCGGCAAAACTGGAAGATGATCCACATGAACAGGTTTTCTTTTAACTTTTACATTTAAATATTTTTAAGGTCAGCATTGTCCTACAACATTAATCCTGTAGGTTATTAATAACAAATAAAGTATCATTTCAAAATTTAAATAGCTAGCTATTTAGCTGTTAGTGGTGTATGCGAGTTAGCCTAAAATAATGACCATAGTGAGCAATACAATCGCTTCGCTAATGCTAAGGATTGATAATGATAGCATACAACAAACAACTTTCCGAAAAAGTACCAACTACATGACATTTACATAAGTTAACCACCTTTAATTATTATAAGAAGATTAAGTAAAAGTGAACACGTATAAATTTTGGGATAACTCCCAGCTGGGCACACATCTTGCTTAGCGTGTCCATCCAGCATATACACATGAAGTAGTGTAATTGTACTTATTATTGTCGACAGCATTGAAGGAGCATCCTCAGACCTAGGCTTATATTTAATATAAACTATTTATATATATATATATATATATTTTTTTTTTTTTCATGTACATGACTTGCAGCTGTATATTTTGATCCTAGTCTGATTTAATTAAATTGCTTACAACTGAATATTTAGCACACTTTATAGAAAAATCGCCATTCAACCTTATATTACAAAGATATCATTTTTGGTCCATATCATCCCACTCTAGTACGTTGGATGCTTACACATAACTAGTGTGCATGCTGAAATCACTTACATGTATCCTTGGTCCTTACTTGCTTGGAGGGTTTGCTGGGCTCACCTGTACCCAGTGCATTGATTGCCACCACTCGAAACTCATACTCCACCCAAGGGCTGAGCCTGATTACCTTAGCTGTCAGACGTCGACCCCCCACTCCTTCTGGGAATGGAACTAAAATACACATGCATTGAGAGAAGAAAAATCTTGAGTGATACTCAGTGAATTACAACATTAATTATAAACACCAGAATAAAAATCTCCAACTAACCAATGGTTAAAATTGGTGAACTGTGAATATACATGGTATGTGTTACATCTATGCGATTGTAGACATCAACTTATCACTATAAGTTACTGCCTATTGAACGAACAGAAAGAAACACAGACACAGAGTCTTTTGCTTTTCTTCTTTATTCACGAAGGACAACATTAACCCGGAACTACAAGAAAAATAGCGCCCTCTAATTTCCATTTATGGAACCTGCCCTAAGACTGCAAATACATTACAATTAAGTCATTTTGTAATGCAAAACTGGTAACAGTTGTATGTGTATTTCTTGTCTGTAAATGGGCCTTGCCATAACACTCAAATAAGTCTCACAGTTGACAATACAGGTTTTTTTTTCCTGAACTAAGGCTGGGGGTAGACTGCCCCAAGACCTTGAGTGGGTCAAGGATTATTCAACCTTATGTTGGGACCCACTCTCTAACTGAATTATATACAAACGATGTCTTATCTCTTCATGTTATTTTACAAAGTCAGTCTGTCTGGTGGCTTACGGACTCTAGAGAACATCGTGTAGCAGCCGGAGAAGGCGTAGCTGGCTGTTCCACAGTAGTAGTGCTCGGGTGTTCCACAGAAGAGATGCTGGAGTTATTGACTGTGATGTCCAGCTTTTGTTCTTCTTCTAATTTTGGTGCTTGCTGGGGACTGTCAATGGGCGTTGATGATTCTGAGTGTTTGGTGATCAGCGGGTTGTCGAGCCAGAATTTGTTCTATGTGCCGTTTCCAGTGCTGTGACAAACCTACATCCACCGTGTAAGATACTGGACCAGTTTTGGATGACACATTCCCTGGCATCCACTTTTCCCCCCCACACCGATAATCACGGACCAACACTGGATCACCCACTTTGAACTCCCTGCCTCTAGAATGTCTGGCCCTGTAATTACACTGGGCTTCCTGTGCCTGACTGACAGCAGCTGCCCGACTTGGCTTCAGCAGATCCAGACAAGTATGAAGCCTGCGGTGCAAAAAGAGCATGGCTGGAGTCTCTTTTGTGGTCTCTAGATGACTTCAGAGAGTGCTTAAAAGTCTGTATGAAACATTCTTCAAGACCATTTGTGGCAGGATGAAACAGAGCAAAACGCACATGTTTCACACCATTGGATTGGAGGAACCTAGCAAACTCCTCTGATGCGAACTGCGGCTCGCTGTCGCTTACCACAACCTCAGGTAAACCATATCGACTAAACAAGCCCCTCAGTACTTGCATAGTCTTTGATGAAGTTGTGGAATCCATTAGGTGAACTTCTGGCCATTTAGAGTGAGTGTCCACTATTATGAGAAACATGCGCCCCTCAAATGGTCCTGCAAAATCAATATGAATTCGCTGCCAAGGTGCTCCTGGCCATGGCCATGGATATAAAGGGACCTCTGTGTAATTTGGCATGATGTTCAGGTTTTTGATTTTTCTTCAATTTGTGCATCCAGATCGGGCCACCAAATGTAACTTCATGCCACTGTAACTGTAAATGTAACTTCATCTTGACAACACCTGGGTGCCCTGCATGTAACTCTTCTAACACCCTTGGTCGTAGTTTTGGTGGAACAATTACTCAATTTCCCCACATCAAATAGCCTTGCAAGATGCTGAGCTCATCCTTTCTCATTAGATATGGCATCAGTCCACCATCAGAGCCCTTAACGGTGGGAAAACATCCAGCTGACACCATTACTGTGATAATGTGATAAAGAATAGGATCCGGCTTTGTTTCCTTACGGATGTCTGTCCTGCATATTGGCAATACTTCCAAATGATGAATGAGGTAAGTCTCCACAGACCCTGATTTTTCCTTGTGCTGTACAGGCATTGGTAAATGAGACAGACCATCAGCATTTCCGTGGTCAGCAGCCTTCCTGTACTGAATAGTGTGATTATGTGCTGCGAGCAAAAGGGCCCATCGTTGAAGTCTGGCTGCAGCCATGGAAGGAGTAGCTCTGCTGGGGCTCAGGATGGTTGTAAGTGGTCGGTGATCAGTGAACAGTGTAAATGGGCATCCATAAAGATAAACATGAAACTTCCTAACTCCAAAAATGATTCCCAATGCTTCGCGTTCTATTTGAGCATAATTTTGCTCTGCTTTGCTCAATGCTCTGGAGGCAAAGGCTATGGGTCTCTCCTGTCCATTAAGCATCACATGGGAAATCACTGCTCCAACCCCATATGGTGAGGCATCACATGCCAATCTGACAGGAAGTCGTGAGTCATAATGAGTGAGTACGCTCTCGCTCACTAGCTGGTCCTTGCCTTGACGAAAAGCCTTCTCACATTCTGGTGACCAATTCCATTTCACACCTTTGTGCAACAATGCATTCAGAGGATGAAGAATAGTAGACAGGTTTGGAACAAATCTAGCATAATACTTGATTAGTCCTAAAAATTACGGAAGTTGACTTACATTGGTTGGGGGAGGAGCCTCTTCAATCGCCCGCACCTTATTTGGAGACTTGTG
>JAOVVH010000023.1:6283751-6300176 GCA_028566435.1 Scorpiodoras heckelii
GGTTAAATCTGAACACAGCCACACCCCCAGTTATAAAAGGGTGTGCACACTTATGCAACCACATTATCTCAGTTGTTCATTTTTACTTCACCTCCCTGAAAGATTTCTGTTTGTTTTGCATTGTACAGGTTATAGGTCACATTAAAGGTGGAAAAAGTTGTGAAATTATTTGTCTTGCTGTCATTTTTTACCTGACATTTGAACAGGGGTGTGTAGACTTTTTATATCCACTGTAAGTACTTGATGATTCCTGCTTATGAAGAAGAGATAGCAGATGCTTCTCTTTAGTCTCTTAATTTACCTGAAACCCCTGAAATCCCCTGCTGCTTTGACTTTGCCACTTGACTTGAATCTCTTTTATTGCGGTTGCATGTAAAAGCCTCAAAAAGAGAATGTCAAGATATGAAAATAGGACATGTCATTCAAGATGTGCCAAAAAGAAGCCATTATTCAAATGTTATCTTTTGTTTAAAATGAAAGATATACTTCCAGTTTACTATCTGTACTTCTCATAGACACAAACAATCTCACTTATACCCCAAACATCTTACATATATCCAATTTCTCTCTCAGCCATAGCTCTTGTCTTTCACTGACATTCATACCATGACATAGAGATCTATGAGAAAAATCTGTAACGGTATCATTTTATGAATGTGTGTGATGTGCGCCATTTGTTTGACATACGTAATAGCATGAGCCAATATGAGAAAAAACGTTTATTCAAATTATTTAATTGCTTACTTGTTCAGAAAATGTTCACCTATGTTTCTGCTAGTTATTCTGCTGTGAACACTTGTAGTGTAACCTTCACTGGCTTAGCCCTGAACACTACAATACACTCCAACACAAATTAACAATAGTGCAAAGGACTTTATGGTACTGAGAAAAAAAAAATAGAAAAAACAAATAGAAGTTAAAATCTTAAACTAGTTAAGCACATTCATTATGAGACAGGTTTATTATTAAAATGAAAGACAAAAAATGTAAAAGCATTTATGTGTATGTAACATTTCTTTTGCTTTGCTGAAAATCTCTGGATGATTACAGTCCATAAAATCCATTTCATCTTGGTCTCAACTTAAAGTCTTTCATGTCATTTTTCCACAAATGAAAATTAATTTCATGTTTAAAAGTATCCTAAAAAACAAATAATATTGGAAAGTATTTATTTATTCTCTCTCTCTCTCTCTCTCTCTCTCTCTCTCTCTCTCTCTCTCTCTCTCTCATAAATGTCATAAATGTGAGTTATTGCTGTATTTGTATTAACACATTGAGCTTGATTAAAACAGTTTATATTGTCATTCAGGTGTATTATGTACCTCTTACATCTCCATTTGTGTGGAGAATTTTATTGCACTGTGTCTGCAATCTTAAAGATGATTAAACTGATTAAGATAATAAAGCACTTATTATCCAGCATGGCAAAGTCATGATAATTGGAGCAAATAATGAGATAATTATGGTGTGCATATTTTCCACAAATTTGCCTTCATGAATAGATATGTGTATATATAAAAGTATCATGAAAAGGTGGAAGACAAATAAATTAAGCGGAGCTGAAAATTATTGAGAATTAAACTTGTATTATTTCCCATATTATCTTTAATATATAAAATCCAGTATCTATTAGTATGTTTAATGACCATGGACTTCTTAATATGCAGCAAAGCAGAACTTGACACCATGAACCATGGAAAATATAATAATTCAAATCAAGGTCCTCTGAAGGTAATGACACTTAAGAAACATGATGAAGGTACCTGCGCACTGTTCTTTATCATGAACACTTTAATTAAATCACCTTAATGAATCTCAGAACTCAATTATTTTGTCACACATTGACAGTTACAATTCTATGCAAGTCCATGTGTGCTACTGACATAACCTTATTGAGAGGAAGAGGAAAAACTGACAGAAAATATCTCTTTAATTGTAAACTTTTCTATTGATACATTTGTAAAACACCATGAGAGATGTAATATAATAATAGTGTTCAATAAATGCCCTTGATGATATAGATTAAACCATTTCATATATAAAAGTAATAAATAAAGGGGTAAATAAAATGGTATAGATGTGCTGAGGATACATTTGTAGAGATGAACAATGGATATTACATTATTAATAGTAGTAATATTAATACTTCTATGTTTTTTCTCCTAAAGAAATAGCCTGTAACCACAGCAAAAAAAGATAAAGAGCTACTAATCAGTCAGCTAACAACTGATTATTACTGAGACTACCATGCTTCATGATTCTCTGTACTTCCCTTCAAATTACTCTCTTTATCCATCATGAATTAGAGTTAATTAAGTCATAGTATGAGTATGGATGATAGGCAGGCCAAGATGTTCATGACAACAGTCTGCAGCCACGTAAGGTCAGGAGTTTGAGGAACTGATGGATTTATCAGCCAGTTTTCTTTGTGTGACAGTACAAACAATGGGTTTTCAAGGTAAATAAGGTAATACATATAAAAAGCAAATAATCAGTTAAAAATACAACTAAGCACAATCAAGGTAAATATAAAAAATGTCTGGAACAAACAACCTTGCCAAATAGAGGATACACATACATGCATAACACATGCATTGTCAGGAAGATAGTGAGGAAGCCAAAGACCATAAGTTAGAAAAGCACAGTTTCGAATCATGGGATGTAGTTCCAGCTAGTGTCTGAGCTTTACTAGGCATCAATGAAACTACAATTGGAGTTGTGCCATGTGTTTGTTTTTTATCCATGCACATTACCAGCTGTAAAATATGGTTGTAGACAAATAAATGACAGTTTGGAGCTGTTTTGCTTCTGGTGATTAAGGGGCTGTTAGGAGGATTGATGACACTGTGAAATCCACAAAAGTCTATTTTAAAAACCCGCTTACCTCTGCCAGGAGGTTAAGACTTTGCAATATGTGGATTTTTCTTCATAATAATGACCCACAAAAAACAACCCAGTCACCATAGAGTTGGTTGTATAAAATAAAAAAATATTGTGCAACATGATTTGATAAGTGATATGTGACTTGACAGCTACTGAAAGCCACATGGTGAATTTAAGAAGAGGCCCACAGCTGTTATCCTCTCCAGAGGAGGCGTCACCACATACTATCTATATTTTTTAAACACATTTTGCCCATATGAAAAAGTGCAGAAATTAAGAAAACCTTTTAATGTTTAATAACAATTGTGTTAAAACACTACAGCATCCCCATTTGTTTCAGCTGAAAGTCATTGCATGTGTTATTTATTTTATATATTGATTTCTTCCCATTTTCATGAGGTCTGTCAGTAATTCTAGAGTTGACAGTGAATGGGTAGGATGGGGATACAGAATGCACAGTGAAATTTTACGGACCTACCAGTCATTCACTGTCAATGCTATAAGTACTGTCAAGAAAGACTGCAGGAGCAATTAGGGAACAGAAAGTGCGTCACTCCCTGGAATCATAATAAAAGGTAGAAGGTTGGAAAAGTATTTTTTTTACAATAAACCCACCAAGGAAAATTAACATTATTAAGCACTATTATTTGTATGTACGTACAGTATTCATTCATTTATATATTTATTTATAGAATCAGAGCATTCAGATTTTAGTGACAAATGCATTTTAATAACAACATACATGGCAGTGACAAAGGAACAACAATGCGGTCACTATATTTGTTTTCTGAAAATGTCTTGACTGTGTCACAAATTTGTCCTCCAGGTTAAATTTGTTAGTTTATATTTACCCTACCATGACTTTATTTCATGGAAAGTCTCATCTATGTTATGGTGCATTATGCATTATGGGAGGGGTTCCCCATTTGAATATTTAACGCTATAATCAGCAAAAACACGTACTATCCACTGCAACCAAAGAACCCTTGACGGGCCAAGACTGAAAGAGAAGAGAGCAATAAAGCATGCAACCTACATGCAAAGGTAAGGCTGGCCTTGCGGCTTACGATGGTCCCAAATGAATTGGAGGCAAAGCACTGGTAAATCCCAGAATCCTGGTCTTTGTTCAGTTGGGTGATACGGAGGTTTCCACCAAAGAGGGTGTAGCGTGACCCAAATGTCGGATCTATGCTGGTGCCATTGATCTTCCACCTAAAACAGTAAGACCAAATCACAGTATGAGGTTAAGTGTAGACATTGATTAAGTTTTTATGCTAATACTGCTTATAGTGGGAAATTAAACACATGCTTATTTGGCATTTATTTTAAACCATATTATCATTTTTAGTTAATGCATTCATTTATAATGATATGATCATATCTAGTATTTTACTATAAATTTTACAGTAATGACTATGGACTGAAATAATTCATGTGTGAATATAATATCAGATCTCTGACACTGCAACCACTGAGCTAGAATTTGACTGGGCAAAAAATAAAGAGCACAACTTCTACTCATCCATCTTGCCTGATACCCAGTCAAACCACATCAAAAAGGGGCTTAATCATGGTGGAGGTGCAATTAAAACTAACAGGTGCAGTGAGCATTTGGCAGGCCTGAGATCTATAGAGGGCTAGGTGATCATTGCACAAATTTGCCTGATCATTGAAGGATGTAATTCAGTCATGATGGCAGCCGATTCTTCTCTTCTCTTATTAAAACAAATGAAATGCAAAAATCAATATCGCTAAATTCCATGCTGCTCTTGCTCAGGATCTAAGTGATCATTCATGTGCAAAGCATCTATTTCAAAATATTATATTAGCTCTATTATGATGGCAGTGTCCACAGAAGGTTAACTAAAAACAGGGTGGGGGGAAATGTATAGTATATGACATATTTAGAATCCCTGACATGTTCTAATATCAAAATATTAGGTACAAATGGACAGATTTTTGCTGTTATTTCTATGTACCACCTTGGTCATGTGATATCTCTCAGTGTTTGCTTTTCATTGTTTGTTGTACAGAGATGCAGTACATTTTCCTAAACAAAGCACAAGGCAGGCCATTTGCACATACCCAAAATTGTGCATGCAAAATTGTGTTTCCCTTAAAAAAACCTAACCATCTGCACATGCTGTAGTGTATCACAATATGTAAGCTCTCAGAAGTGTTATAAAAAAACTACCATATCACGGTAATCTTTTATCTGTACTCTGTAATTATAAGTGGCAGAAAAGAATGTGTACACACAATGTGCAATTTAATTGATAATATAATATAAACAGATCAAATAACCTACCAATATATCTCTCTTTTCTTAAATGAAGAAGTTCAGTTAAAAAAAGGCTTACAGTATAGTACTGTTACAGCAAATGTCATGTACAATGTAAAAAATTCTTTTTACAGTTTTTCAACAGTAAAATGTACAGTTTTTCCTTGTATTTCAAAATGACTAAAGTATATTAAACTTACAAGAATAAACTGTTTATTAAAAAGTGTCCTGTGATTTAAAAAAAAAAACTATCTATGAATGGAATATATTAAATAGCTGTTTTTAACAGCTTATAGATGAGACTTTTATCAAAACTAATCATAAAAATACAGTATTGTTTACTGAAAAATGTAGCAGCATTTCCTGTAATTTACATGATATAAGAGTACAGTTAACCTACATATAACAAAACAAATGTTTTTATTTAGACAGTTTATTAATGTATTTAAGTGTATTTCCTTCAGCTGCTCCCAGTCCTTGAGGTCGCCACAGCGCATCAAGTCCGCAGACAGTCTGGCATAGTTTTTATGCTGGATGCCCTTCCTGGCACAACCCTCACCCTTAAGCGGGGTATTGGGACAGAATTGAGCAGTGGGTTGAGGGCCTTGCTCAGGGGCCCAGCAGCCCTGGTCGGGGCTCGAACCGCCGACCTCCTGAACCGCAACCCGGGGTCCCAACCCACTGGGCTAAAAAAATTAATTTGACAGATTTTTATTTCCGCAACACTTACTAAATTAACTCTGACAGTTAATTTAAACTTGGGCTTTTGTAATACAAAATTTAAAGTTTTTTTGTTAGGGTTAATGTGTCAAACAGTCTTAGATTTATAGTACTTCTAATAATGATAGCATCAGCCAAGAAATGGGTGAGCAGTTAAGGGAACAGCCTTGTGAGTAGAAGATCCCTGGTTTGATCCCCATGAAAGATACAACAGAAGCACTGTTGAGCACTATGTGTGACTGCCACACAACTTCTTCCCATGACTTAAACTTTCTTTTTCATTTTTTTTAAAATCGGTATTAAATTTAGATGTTAACTATGGTAAAGATAATTACTGTCTCTTACTGTTTTTTACAGACATTTTCTGGCACCCCTGCTGACCCTGCTGTTTCTTTTATAGGTTTTTTTGCAGCGTATGTTAAAGATAATTCCTTTTTTTACAGACAATTTCTAGCAGCCCCTGCTGCCAGAAAATTACAATTTTTTTACTAAGTCTTTTACAGTGTATATATAATTATCACATCTGGTCTTGGGACACAATGGATATTATCTGATATTTGACATTTTTTAATCACAGAATAAGTCAAACATATGCAAGTGATAAGTTCCTGCTTAAATAACTCAGTTAGACGTGGTTGTCTGTACTTCATATTCCTTAATAATAATAGAACATTTATGGGCAATACTTAGAACCTTCTTATAATTTCTATGCACTAAACTATTTCTTTGCTGACAAAGGTATCAATCTGGATTTGGTTATTTTAAAAAATCCCAAACTTTGAACATCTCATTGAAATCATTAAATCCAAATAAAAAAATTTTAATAATACGACACAACCATGACTGTGCCTAACTCTCCTGAAAGGGCAAGTGTAAAACTGAAGGACCGGGAGAGATCTACAGCTCAGATGGAAGAAGTTGTTCACAGGACAACCAAAGCCTTTACACTCCACAAAGCTGAGCTAGGGAGAAAAATGTCATCTGAAATTCCAGGTAGAGTTTGCCTGTTGAGAATCAACAAACGTGGAAAAAAGTGTAACTAGTCTGATGAAACCAATGCTGAATGGTCTGTATGCTCTTAGCACATGGTGCTACTTTTAGTTGAAATGATGCAGTTATTGCAAGCAAAGCACATGCAATCAAATACAAAGTGTTATTTACCTTAAATTACTATCTGTTCCGATAATTTTGCTCACCTAAAAATTGGGTGATCTGCTACCAAAGGTGCCATTTTTGAAGTTGTTTATCACATCTAGAGGTAAACATCATGAAATAAAAGTTGAAATTCTGATCTATCCTATAATATGCATTTTTTTTAATCTTGAACCCAAATGTCATCAGTGCACAGCAAAAAACAAAGAGCTGACCTTACTATTTCAATAATTTTGAGTCTGTATCTGTATAATACAGGACATATCAATTTAATATAATATGTTTAATGTATAACATGGAATTCTATTTATTATTCTGAGCTATGTTAGTATGCATGGCTACATTACTTATTGCAATGTGATGATCCACCAAAGGCTGAAAGCAGACTCAATACTAAGATTAGCATTACTTCAATTATTACAAATCTAACTAGTGCTGGAGCTCTGCTCATGGTGGACTTGCCTCCTGTCCTAGGGAGTTTAATTCCAATCGTAATGTAACACAACTAATCAGGCTGTGATGGCTTCAGAGGAATCTGAACCAAATGTGTTAGACTACGATTGAAATTAAATTCAGCTAGAGGAAATAGACAATGCACACTTTAGTGATTTTGCAGCTCCTACACCTTTGTTTCTAATATGAAAGTTGAGTGTTATTGCAGGGAGAAATGCCAAAATGCAGTGGGAAATAATTGGTCAGAGGCATAAAAACTAAGTGTTCTTATGAGACTTTAAGCTGCTTAAAGGACTGTTGTCCTAAAATTATATATTTAAAAAAAATAAACCTTGCCTCATCAGACAATCTGTGGGCTGTGGATGAGCAAGTGGCACAATTTTTGTCCAACTATACAATGTGTACTTGTGAATGTAACCCAAGTCTGTGTAAAGCCAGATCTGACCACCTGGTGCTTAACACGATGCTCAATACCAGTGTGTGTGATAGTTTTCTTTCTTCAGCTTGTATATTATAATAGCACGATTTCACACCAGAAATTTCACTGAAAGCAATTTGGCATTAACAACATTTTATTACAGATGCATTGTCAAACAAGTCAGTACTGGTGTCAGTACATTGTTATTAAAAAGAAAAGGAGAACAAAAGTGAAAGAGAGAGAGAGAGAGAACAAAGCCATACAAAAGACAAAGACAATACAAGTTTTGCTAAGAACATTGGGAAATGTTCTTATAGTCGAGAGGAGATTAATTAGTCTGTTAATAGAACTAGTTGCCAAACTAGGTTTAAGTTGTGTAGGCTTACAAATACAGTATATTCAAGTATAGACATAGGTCGCAATATGGATTTAAAATGACATATTTCATTATGTAATACAAATTTAGAATTTCTATCCACATTTTTAAGGGAGCAAAATGTTGAAATAAGACTGGTAATTTTTACATACAGATGTGAGATTTAAGATGTATCATAACACTCATCCATTAAGAACTGCACACATCTTTTATAAAGCAATAATAAAGGATTTATATTAAGCTTATTTCAAAAGACGATATGGCATGGTAACCCTTAGTTACCATTAGTGGACAACTATTTGAGACTAATGTATCTGTAATGTATCTGTAATGTACCTTTTAACCTTTAAACAATATATTCATGAAATATTAAAACCTTCTATGAGATATCTACTTACTATATCTAGTTTTTATAGGTGCTTAGAATTAAATGCCCCTCAGCTGAGTTTCTGGTAGTCAATGCATTAGAAAATTTAATGAAGAATTAGTCCAATACAACTTCACAATACACATACATTATCTCACAAAAGTGAGTACACCCCTCACATTTCTGGAAATATTTTATTATATCTTTTCATGGGACTAGACAATAGAAATTAAACTTGGATATACCTGGTGCAGTGAAACACACACATTTACACACATTGGTGAAGTGAGCACACAATGGACAAGGGAGGTGGGCAGCCTTGTCCAGGGGAGCAATTGGGGGTTACGTACCTCGCTCAAGGGCACTTCAATTGTGGCTTGTCGGTTGCAAGGATTGAACCAGTTAACCACAAGCCCACGGCACAAGGTGTCATCACGGAGTGGAAGAGGTAGCAACCTGTGCACCTCTGGTGAACTCCATGCCCAAGAGGGTTAATGCAGTGCTAGATAATAACGGTGGTCACACAAAATATTGACACTATGGGCACAATTTGGACATGCGCACTGTGAGGTGTACTCACTTGTGTTGCCAGCTATTTGGACATTAATTGCTGTGTGTTGAGTTATTTTCAGAAGACAGTAAATCTATAATGCTATTCAAGCTGTGCACTGACTAGTTTAATTTATATCCACGGTTAATTTTTATAGTGTTGTCCCCTGAAAAGATATAATAAAATATTTGCAGAAATTTGAGGGGTGTACTGACTTTTATGAGATACCATATAAGGTGCCAGCCACATAAACAATTTGTAATTCCATCAAGCACCTGCTAATTTCCCCCCAATGATCATGGTGTCCTTTTGGCAAGGCAGGGTTTTTTGTTTGTTTCTTTGTATTGCTGTTCTTTTACCTGCCAATGGCCCTTATCAAAAAGAATTTCAACAATTAATAATATTTAATCTATAAGTTAAAAATGCCTGCCTGGTTGTCATCCATAAGCTGAAAGGTGAAGTTATTGGTAGCCATGGACCTTTTATCTGTTTGCATGTTTGAATGAAGGACCCATTAGTCAACAGAAATTAAAAGCACAACCACCAGCTTGCATGTGCCCATGAATTTGAAAAAGCAGTGGTCAGTGACACTGGCAACCAGGAAGATAAGTAATTTTTTGTTTGCCATAACTGCCAGTTAATATAAAGATCTGATCCATTATAATATCTGATGTGACACAAGAAGTGAGCTTGTTGTGCACTTCACACAGTGATGGCTACTCTGCAATGCTGAGAGATGCTGAGTTCAATTTGTACTTTAAAGCAGTGGGGTCATCTTTCACCTGTCTGCTTGTTACGTTATATTTTGGCCAGCAGTATTATATTTCATCGGGAAATCATGCAGTAATAGAGCAGCCAGCTAGAAATATTGTGGGTCTGATTCTGAAGGTCATATTTTAGGCTAGCTAGTTCTCTAATTGTTTTGCTAGTAGGGACAGCTTTTGTTTATTGATTAATGTGTTTTCCCTAATGTTGTTGTTGCAGTATCTACATTTTTAGTCCAACTGAGTTATCTTCAACTAATAATTACAATAATACATTTTGATAAATGCCAAACCTTCTGAGGTGATAAAGTATAATGTGGTTTGTTATATGATGTGGTTTGTTATAAGACTTCTTTTTATATTCTCTTTGTATATAGGTTGCCATAGTTCGGCAGGTTACACAATACCTGGTGTTCTAACATCTTCATCCATGTGCCCTTTTTAAATTTGAGCACCTGCCCCTCTAAAGGTCTTTGCACTGCCCTGCTGAAGATTTTTCCAATGGCAAAAACCTTTCAGACTGTTAAAGTGGACCTATTATACCTATCTTCCACAAGTTAATACAGATCCCTGAGGTCTTAATAAAATGCCTGTGACATTCTTTGGTCAACATACCACATGGAATAAATACTGCAGATGTCTTTTCACCCTGTCTAAACCAGCTCTTTCCAAATGCATAAGTTCGGTGCCTGTTGCTTTAAATGATAATGAGCCACTGCTAACCCTTTCCCCTTCTGCTGCAGGGTGTGCCTATAGGCTTACGGGAGTGAGATCTGTGTGTCTCTGCATGACAAAGAATTTGCCATTTTGGACATGTGATGACTGGCCATTTTTTTCTGGATAAAAAGCGCTGTAAAGTTTTCAACTTTGTCAATTTTTCAAACTGGATGATCAAAAGATAAAAGGTTACTAATGTAAGGTAAGAGGAAGGGGCAGGGCTTCCAGAGGTCAGTTAATATTAAAGAGTTCCAACACAACAGAGTTGTCAGTCATTCTTGATTCACATGCTGATTGGCTCATTGATTGTTTTTATTAGGGAAAAAGCAATACTGCATTTGTGAATTTTATAGGTTTAACCCATAGCAGCATATGCCACTAAGCAAGAGCTATGTCTGCAGTGTCAACAGCTCTATCAGATTGAGACACTGCTGGAGTAATACATGAAGATACACATGAGACCTCATTAGCATTGTTGCAAAATGAGAATGGTGTGTGTTTTATGTACTAAAATGTATTATGTATGATGTACTATATTTGAAGACAATATAACTTTATAAGAAAGGCAATAAGAACAACCAGCACCTTGCAGCTGATCCACTTCAATTACGCATGCGATCACATTTAAACAGACATTATGCAGCATTATGAAAACGTCTGGCTCTGGATACCGTAGACAGGTCATCTTAAAATTCTATGAAATTAAATTGAAGGAGGAATGATATGAATTTGGGCAGATTTGCTTCTCAGGCTAAAATGGCTAACAACACAATAATGCATGTGGCATAGCACAACGGCTTGCAGGTTAATGATGTTTGAAAGTGATGGACTTAGAGATGCTAGGTGGAAGATATTCACCTTGAGGCCAGACGATCTGGCCAAGCTGGAAGGAAATGGGAAGTGGCTTATTAGATCATCCATTAGGCTGCCTCAGTTCTGGGGGGAGTACAATACACCTGCCTGTACACTGAAACCTCAGCTGTGACATTGAAGAAAACTGCACTGAAACATACAAGGCACTTGGCGTAGGCAGAACATACTTGGCTTTTGCAAATTAATCAGCTATGTGGTTGAAATCAGCTATGTGGCTTATTAGATCATCCATTAGGTTACCTCAGTTCTGGGGGAGTACAATGCACCTGTCTGCACACTGAAACCTCAGCTGCGACAGTGAAGAAAACCGCACTAAAACATACAAGGCACTTGGCATAGGCAGAACATACTTGGCTTTTGCAAATTAATCAGCTATGTGGTTGAAAAACTGCTGCAAAATCTTGAAGAATCACAAATCTGAACAAATCTTGTCACCATGTCTTTTGTTTGGAAAAAGCATCATTTTGTATTTTTTAATTGCCGATTTAATTTCCTGTTATTTTTTAAATCAGCCATCAGCCAAAATCATTTTATAAACACTAAAAAATCACCTGTAAAATGGTGGAGGCTGTCCTTGAGCTTCACAACTAAACACAACCTCTTGGCTTTTCTCCAAGGAGTCCACTGGGAATACAATGCTGCCAGGCTGCTTGGTGAACACGGGAGCCTGCAGTACATTGTCCACTGTTAATGAAATAGAAATAAAGAAATGATAAGCAAATTTCATTCAAATACTGCCAGACTGCTTGCAAAACAAGTGATTCGTAATGGGTCTGGAACTGACAAAGGTTAGCAGACCATTAGATAGAGAAAACCACAAGGAAATAAAACATATCAGATGACTTTGTCACCATCACCAAACAACAGTTTTAGTGAAGATTTTTTTTAGCATGTCAATTTCTATTACACTTTAGCCAACAATGTAGCAGTGGTAGCGTTACAGTAAATGAGAGAGTAAATAGAGTTTTGGTTTGTTGTTCTGCCTAAAATCTCACAATGATGAGATTCCTCCAGTTTAGTACTGGAATATACTCGTCTTTTACTGGGCATGTGCTGACCCACTCCATAGCTTTTGATATTATAGCAACAAGTAATAATACTAAAAATTAATCGATGTATTTTATTTTCATTTGATTTCTTAGCAGTATAAACACTATTTATGGAAATATACACGTTTCACGATCCTTCCAGTAGCAAATTTGTGAGTACATGTCATCATGCAAAAAATACATCCAGGTCACTAGATCAGTTGGCATAGTAATAAAGCAGTGTTGCATTATCCATGACTCAATCACATGCACTTGTTTGCACTCGTTTGCATTTTTTTGTGTTTCCCATGGATTTGTGTCCCTATTTAAGTCCCTATTTAGTTTTCCTTTTTTAGTTGCTAAGTGACTGTTGTACATAGCCTATTGTGTGTTTGGTACCTCATGTCCCTCTTGTTTTGCTCTATGTATGATTCTTATGTTGTCTTTGTTTGTATTGTTTATTTAGTTTAAAGCCTGCACTTGCATCCATTTCCACAACTTTGTTGGAATTGGGCATACGTTACCTCATTTGCTCACAAAGCATTGTAAATCAGTCTTACTTTAAGTCAGTTCCATTTATTGTGTCAGTGTTTTTCCGTTATATCACATTGTGTATTTTGAGTACAGTTGTCTCAGAGTAATGCAAACTCCTAGGACTCACAAGAAAGATTCTTACTGTTATTGAAGTCTTGCTCTCCTGGGGAAACACATCTAAACCAACGTTTGCACAAATTTTAGACTAAATAAGTCAGTCCCAGGTGGACTATAGGGAATTAATGCTGGCCAAGCCTCAAATAGCGCTGTCAAAAAAAAAATGACAAGGGGATTGCAAAAACAGAACCAATACTTAACCCACAAATGTATGGTTGATTGATTCATATGCTTCATACTGCTATTCCCTTACTATCACTACAGATTAGTGAATCATTAGTGAATTAGTGAATCAAAAAAATGTAAAAAGCAAAAATAACTGAGGTACATTAGTTATACCACACAATTGAGTTATGTGATTTTGTCAGGGACTGTTTGGTTAAACCAAGTGTCTTTACGGTAAGAACTGGATTTAACTGGTTCAAATACTACATGCAAAACAAGTAGTGCACACAAACTCATAAGGCTGATATAAGTAGTGCAAAATGTTCCAAAGGTCAGCTGGCTTACACTCAAGCAGCAGGAGCGCCGCCTTTCCAGTCCAACCCCCTGAACTAGCACAGCTCATTTAGGTTCCATGCAGAAAAGAGTAAAAGCTTTTTAGCAGCAGGGGATCTCAGCGAAACATTGGACAAGAAACAAATAGATGGAACTTCTAAAAAAAAAACTGTCATGAGCTGCTCATGAAAATCTCATGTGGGTCTCATGTCATTATAACTAGTAATCAAATTCTTTTAACATAGAAATTTGATTTTGCATTTTTGGGTTTATCTTGCTAGCTACAAGTCATGTCCCTGCTGTCGGCATCAGGAGAGCTCAGTGCTGTCAAAGACACTGAAGAGAACTCTTGGCAAACTCTCTCTGGTGAATTCTCGCTGATCTTGCTTATGAGGTAGTAGAATTGAATGACACAGTCAGTGATTGCAGCATAGAAGTAGACCAAGAGTGTGGTTAAATTTATTCTTCTGGCTCTGAAGTCCATTGCTTTTACTCATCAATTCTCTTATACTGGCTTACAAGAATCACACTGAAACTGCTAAAATTACTTACATTTTGCTTACTGCTTACATTTTGAGTAGTCTCATTATCAAACTTCTATCAACACTTTCAGTAAGCGTAACACAAACATAAATGAACGAAATTCCTTCTTTGTTTAATGACAATGCTATTCTGTAACTGTGCTGACATTTTCTAGTTAGTTGTTATTTTATACCTGTTTAATATTTGTAACATTATATTATTGATACACACACACAGTAGGATGTTTGCTGACTGACTTGTTTGGGGTATTTTTTCTTTGCTACTTTAATCCTTTTATTATATTATTTTATTTAGATTTTTTCTCCATTCCTGAAGGTAGCTTCATTTTCATGAAGAAAAGTGTCTGCTGATTCCTAAACATGACACCTTATTTGATATCCCTTGATGCCCCTTTCTAAAAAAATCCAAAAGATATTTGATTTCATTATGCAGTACTGGATGTGAAGGGTTTTTTTGAATGTGTTTGTTTGTTTTTGCTTTGTTCTCAGAAATACATGCCCATATACCCATCTGATACACTGATTTAAAAATATTTAATGTAGGGATCTGAAATATAAAATCATCCAGCGCAAATTTCATAAAAGTAGAAGACTTTGTCATCTTACTCATACCCTCACTGTAAACACACAGCATGGCCAATAGCTTGTAGACACCTGATCATCACACCCATATGTGCTTTTTTTGAACATGCCATTCCAGATTTAGTCTCTCTTTGTTGTTATAATTATTTCCACTTTTGCTAATGCCTTCAAGCACCTTGCATTGTGCAGAGGGGCACTGTTCTATACAAATGTGTGCTTATATTATTGTGGCAAAAGTATGGGGAAGGCCCACATAAGGGTGTGATGGATAAGTGTGCACAAACTTTGGCCATACAGTGTATTTCTGACTCACTTCCAGTGTTTCTGGGATAGGCTCAACTGCAACTCTGACAAAATTAAACTGCTTCCTGAAGAAAAATTAATGAATGAATTATTGAATTAAAGCATCTTCAGATGCTCTATTGTTAGGAAACTTTGGTAAATATGGAAACTTCCTACATTAAAAAATGCTGTTGATTTGTAAATCTAATTTATATCTTTATATAAATCAATTCATAATTGCATTGTAAAGCAATTATAATTGATTATAATTATAACTGGTGTGTAAAATATACTAAACAAAGTTGGTGACATCGAAAAGAGGCTACAAAATCATAGCAGTTTCAGTGGTATTTTGATTTATTGCATCATTGTCTTATGAAATGAAATTGTATCATATCACATCACATGCAAACTTGAGGTTTACACCCCCAGTATACACTGAGATTGGACTTTTATGTTTCTGATGAAATGGATAGGATTGATAAATGATTCACCATTCCCTGAGATACAGACACATTTCTAGTAAACAATATGCAAATACACTACATGAGTCACATTACAACCCTTAAGCATATGAGATGTGTGAATTGACTAGCCTGTGCATAAGTGTTTTGGTATCTGTGCTTTATGAGTACCATCCTTTTGGCTGTGAATATTGGCAAAGAAGTAAGGGAGATGGTGAGGGTGAGGGTGAGGTTGTTTGTAATGGTGAAGACAAAAGAAAGTGCTTTGAAGCCTGGTGAGCTGAACTGCATGGTAACTTCAGAGAGCTTTGGATTCTGTAATTGGCCTTGTTTGGTTCTCTTCAAACAGACACATGTCATCCCAGTGCTGTGCTACTTGGACAAATTCCCCAGTGATATAAAAGCCTGTCCAATGTGCAGAATCTCTCTACCCTCTAGGACAACTGGGATCTGAAATAAACCAAAAAGTTCTCTTGCTAATAAGATGTCTATGTTGTGAGAAGTGCATATTAGAACACAGTCATTGAGGTATGTCACAGTTGTACAACATTATATGTATAATACAATGCCATAGGGCTGGGCGATATATCGGTATATTAAAATATATTGAGACATAAACAGAGTGGGATATGAGTAAGTATATATCATTTATATCGATATTTTACCTTTTGTTGTGCTAATTGCGCTAAGTTTAAATCTTTAAAACAGCGCGTGAAGAGGGGTTATTGTGTAAAAACAAGAACTACAGGTCGGTTATATGGAAATGGTTCATTAACTAGTTACTGTTGTTTACACCATAACCTAAATGCACTCGTTACAGGCTA
>JAOVVH010000023.1:6323027-6336470 GCA_028566435.1 Scorpiodoras heckelii
TTGGTACAGAGGCTTCACTGACTGCAACAGATTCTGCTGAAGAACAGACACTACCATGTGCAAGGGATATATGAATCTTTTCATTTTAATTGTTGAATTCTTTAAATAAAGTATTGTCAGAATTGAGGCTGAGGTCAAAATAAACTCACTGCTAAGTGAACAGAACAACTAGTACACCAATTCAAAACCTGATCCCATTAACAAACGTCCTTCATTTGAGCATCCACCATATCTATATCCAGACCTAAATATGGATTTTTAAACAGAACACAAGCAATATTGCACAGATTTCTTAGTTCAGTATAAGAGATTCCTCATCATCCTTGCTGTCCGAGAAGGTGAATATGTGTTTCATTTGTTTCAATATAGAGAAAGATGGATGGGTCCACAATAAGTAAACAGTAAGGCAGAAAATATCAGAAGCTGCCTCAAAAAAAGCCTAACTCTGTTGTATTTAGAGGATTTCTGAGGTTCATATGAAGTGTTTTGTTGTAGCATTATAGGAGCTGTTAACCTGCTATAAGTAGCAACTGACATTCATTCACTTTTTTATATAACAATGCTGACACAAAATAGATAGACATTTTAAAGAAAGAAACATAGTTCAATTTGAACAGTCATAATAAAAGCCTTATATACCTTTCATATTTGCAAATATACAAAATTACAGAACTAGGAATTATNNNNAATTTGAACAGTCATAATAAAAGCCTTATATACCTTTCATATTTGCAAATATACAAAATTACAGAACTAGGAATTATAAAGAAGCACTCAAGCTCCACTCTAAGAGGTTACTCCAGATGGGACAGTGGATTATAACCTGTGAAAACAAGTTTCGCTTAAAATCCAAGGATTTGTCAGAGCAGATCACATTTAATACCCTATCTCTATTTCAATCATTACTACCCCTTCCCACAACTTAATCTCTTCCCCAGAGGACCAAGGTTCTGGTTCTTTTTACCTTTATTTGTCAGATATTGCCTTTCATCTGAGATACAACCAAGCTGCTTTTCCTTGGTCTGTGGTGTCTGAAAGTCTGCCGTATTATGCACTGATTCAATCAATATCTGTCTGCATGGAGATTTATTAAGAATATATTTTTGGTATGTATTTGTCATGGTCACTGCAACTGATAAGAAAGCAGCAGATATGATACTATGGCAGATATAATGCTATGACAATAATAAAGAGTTTAATAAGACAGAATAAACAGGAATTGGATTGCAAAAGTAACACTAATTTACAATTCCATAGTGAACGCTGCAGTGATAGCTCAGAGGTTAAGCCATTGGACTACTGATTGGAAGGTCATGGGTTCAAATCCCAACCCTGCCATGCTACCACTGCTGGGCTCTTGTGTAAGGCCCTTAACCCTTAGCTGCTCGTCTGTATAAATGAGATAAAATAAATGTTGCTCTGGATAAGGGAATCTGCCAAATGCTGTTAATGTGTTAGATATTCTATAAAACAATAATACATAGTTTACTCATTGCTTCTATATCTATATACGATGTCGCTATGTTATATCTATATTAATGCTGTGAATGTGTTATATATCCTATATAAGACAATATCACATAGTTTACTCATTGCTTCTATATCTATATACAATGTTTGTATGTTATTTATAATTATAAGTAAATATATTAATTAATCGGTTTGAAACCAAATATTTGAAAGAATGGCAGGGTTTATGAACTCTAGTCCACTGCTTTATAAGAATTCAATTGTTTTTCCATTTCTAACATCTGATCCAGCTCCGAAAATGCTACTCAGCTCACTACTGGATGATGAGGAGTGTTGTGAGAGGAAGCTTGAAACGGTGCAACACAGTGCCGCTGAAGAACTGGGGCTGAGGTCTAAAAAGTCATTTATTAATAAATTAAAAATAAAATCATTATACTATGTAAGAAAAAGGTTATGAGGCCTACAAATTTTATAAATTGTATTTACACAATGGCTGTTAATTAACCATTAAGAAATAATTTTTATTACCCAACTCTAAAATTAAGTGTTTCCAAGAACTACATCAAGAACAACATCATGTTATTGTCAGTGGTGGCTAATGCTAAAAAAAATTTGAAGGGTGCAAACAAATTGAAAATCACATCGTCAGTAATGCTTCACTGAGTGTAACTGTTAAATAGGCATTTGACAGGTGATTTACAATGCATCATGACTGCTTAGCTAAAAATGGAACGTTTAACTGCTAAAGCATGTAATAATGTACCATCGATCAGTGACCTTAATGGGGGTTTACTATCAATAATATTAAAGTGTCAACACCACCAAACCCACACACAGCAATATTTTATACATTTAACAGCACTTATAATGTACGAAACATTAGAAAATGAAAATAACATTTAAAGAACCAAAATAAATGTAAAACAAACAATTAAATCACCAATTGGAATGTATATTTTGAAAACTCAAAAGGAAAATACTTTATGCCAGGGCACATGTACAACAAACCCAATTAATATTTGCGTGATCTTGCAAAAATTGAAGGCTCTTCCTTGGCCCACACTACATCCTTGTACCAAGTTTTACGGCAATCAGCAGTGGTGGTTTTCAGACAGACTAACCAACAAACAAATAAACTGCACCAAAAACATAGCCTCCTTGATGGAGGTTATAAATGCTAATATGACTACCCGGTGGGTGGCACAGTGTGAATATGAGTGTGTCTGTCTGTGTCTCTGACCTGTGATGAATTTGTGACCTTCCCAGGGTCAATATTCCCCCTGGGGATTTTAGGTGTTTTCTGCTGACATTTGTGTATAGGCCGGGGTACATGTAAAAAAATAATATTGGTGATTTCAAAATATCCCATAATGGGTTTTTTTTTTTTAGAATCTCAGCTACAGCAACATAAAAGCAAATATGTTCATAAACAAAGTCAGGTTCACATACATTTCGATAATATGCTTCTTAACAAATTTTAAACAGATCCTTGTTCCACAAAGTGTTTTTATTCATTCATGTTCAGTAAGTGCTTTATCCTGGTTAGGGTCATGGCAGAACTGCAGCCTGTTTTGGAAACTTTAGTTCAGGTTCAAACCAGTGACTCCGGAGCTATAAGATAGCTATCCTAAACAGTATGTTAGTAGGTTAGACTGATTTAACAGTTTCAGTCATGCAGAAAAATAAATGAAGCTCATCGTGGTCTCTACTCTTTTTAAACAATGAGTGAATATGGATTTGGTGTCAGCTATTGACCTATCAACTATTCACATATGAGCTCAGTTGACAACCTCCACTTCAAAACAAATCCATTTCACACGGGAGTATTCGGATGAAGGAAAACAAAGATGCTGTCTATCTATCCACATACTCAGAGGTGATACAATTTGTATTATAATATTGAAATTATATAAAATATTAATTAAATGATTTTTAGATATGCTATTTAATATTTATTATAAAATATTAAATATCATATATCATAAATATCTTTTCATATAGATAGATTCATAACTTATATTCAACATGTAGACTACACCAAATCAGCATTGCCATTCAATCAATGCATTCTGTTTACCAAACAGAATAACTGTTTTTATTATCAAATTAATTCATATCAATATCAAATCTACTTAAAGTGCCTTTATTGTGAAAGCAGGGGCATGGCCGAACATTGATTTGTGACTAAAGAGAGCAGGGTGAGGAGAGTGCTAAGGATCTGCAGCTGTCACGGATTATGTCCCATTTGTGTTCTGTGTATCAGGCCATGAATTTGGTCTGAGCAAGTAGATCTCAAAGTGTCTTTGAGATACATTATACCCCGTTCATAGCTATACTTGGCAGTAACCACTTGATTTCCCAGGACATGTGTGTGAACTAGGCATCAGTGTGACGCACCATGGCTAAAGCAGCTTCCTTGAATTTAAGACATGTGCAGTAGGTGTGGGAATCTTTTACTATCTCACGATTCGATACAATTCCGATTTTTGGGGTCACGATTCGATTCAAAATCGATTTTCGATTCAAAACGATTTTCGATTCAAAACAATTTTCGATTCAGTACGATTTGATTCATAATGATTTCTGCTTCATTCTATAGGTGTGTAAAGGATCCACATGATCTACTCCAGTCTGCTTTGCAGGACAGAATGACAAATGGAGACAGTCTTTTTCACATTTATTAAGTTTTAAACAATCCATGCTCCACTGCTGCTCTCAGTAGCTCGCTTTAAAATAAGCGATGAAACAGGCGACATTTTTTGCCCACTCTGAGTTAGCAGAGGTGGTTAGCGGAGTTAGCGGGATCACCTCGGAGGTTAGCTCTCGCATTTGTGGTGTTCCCGAAATGCTTAATTTTCATTTTGCAAACGCTGCACACTGCGAAGCTCATGTCAAGCTCGCTCTTCCCGGACATTCGGTAAAAAACAAAATGAAGCCAGATCTGCCTTCAACGCAGACGAGGCCGGATGAATCTTACTTCCGTCTTTGTTTTGGTGCTTTCTGCGCATGCGTACATTCCAGAACCGGCTGCGTGGTGACGTCAGGACGTCCCACGTATTTACAAACTGTAGGCCGACAGCCAGCAGATTTGTTTTATTTAATTTTTTAATCGATTTTGGGACATTTTAAATCGATTCTGAATCGTAGTAAATGAGAATCGATTTTCTTATGAGAATTGATTTTTTTGCACACCCCTAATGTGCAGTGTGAAATCTAATGACCAGAGCTCTTGGAACATTCTAACCCTCAGCAATGCAAACCATGGTCTGTGTTGTGCTTTCTATTGCAAAGAACTCCCCTGAGTTCTTTCTAGTGTTAATTTGCATTCAGACATATTAACTAGCAACACATACCAAGTTCAAAAACTGTTTCGCTAGGTCTCCACAATGCAGCACAGCTACAAAGATAAGGAGTTGCTCAGCTTTACATAATAAGCTCATGTAACAAATTCTTGCCCTTTTTGTGAGGAACTAGCATCAATATGAGGTCTTTTCAAAGTAATATCAAATGCCAAGCTAACCATTATCTCAGTCTGATTTTAGGCACACTTGTTCTGTACTCATTAAAACACAATATATGATTAAAGTACTACAAAGGTATATGGGCAATAAGAGTAAAAGCTTCCATGCAAAGAAATGCACATTGGATAAACAGCACTTAATTACTCATTCCTCATGACATCTGAGAGCAGCATTTATTAATCAGCTACAAAGAAACCGCTATATAACAAGCTACCAGCACTGCAAAACAAACCATTAACAGGCTATACATAAATGACACTGCAATAATTTAAACAAGCTTGCATTTTTTTTGTTAAATCAGCAAATCTATTGAGCAAGGTATCTGAAGAGTAAAGTCGGTTTTTCCTCAATATATGCAGAGAGATCTGTGATTTTCATTTTCATTCAAAATTGGAAATAAACAGAAGTATTTAATATTAGGATTTAATATTTTAATATTAGTATTTAAAACAAAAAGTAAATGATCAATATATTGAATATTTAATGTTCATTATTCTGCACTATTGCTAGGTCACTATTTAAATATAAACAAATTTGTGATATTGACCATATTAACTGCTTTGCACAAAATTTTCCTCATGGCTAATCTCTTGTATTGAAGCATTTGTTCAGATGGCACTCTGATGGATTTGACCTAAAATTGTTCATACGGTTTTGCACAGACTTATGGAGTTCATGCCAGCTCAAGTGCATACTGTCAATAAAGCAACATCTTGTCTTAAATGAAGTAAGTGTCAGTGAGTTATAGTCTTAACATATTTATACATTTTCTAATTAGCAACAGCTAATTTTTCAAACTATAAATATCAACATAATTACAGTCCAAACACAAAGACTTTTAAATGTTACTTTATTAAGTAAGAAACATTCACTTCTACATTCACTATCTAATTTCTCTGAAAACGCATTGACAGATACAAAAGACTTGCTACTAAATTATGATCTGATATTTGACCCAAGATCACTTAATATATTCATCAGTCATTTTATTACAATATACTGTCTAAAAATTGTAACAGCTAAACCAAACCATAGCCAAAAATACCCCAAGCCTGCAGACACCATTTGAATATGCTGAATAACATTATAAAACATTAAATGCTTAAAAGCTGTGATATATAATAACTTGCTAATATATCAGTTTGATGACATTTTACACTACCCAAGGAAAGACATGCATGGATTGTTTAAAACTTAATAAATGTGAAAAAGACTGTCTCCATTTGTCATTCTGTCCTGCAAAGCAGACTGGACTCTCCACATGAAGAAATCATCCCCGCAAAACACATATAAAACTAAACAGATAGGTGCATACTCAAATACTCTTACTCTGCACATGGTAGCTTTTTATTCATAGCAAACATTGCATCTACTAGAGGATATGTGTAAGTTTTGAGCTATAACTTTAGGCTACATTGAAAGTATTATACTGGGTGGATCCGTTGATCTTTTAATAGTCCATAAACATCAACATAGGCCCATTTATGTTCAAACTAAGCAATGATAAAACTTAATTTCAACTGTTGTGACCAGCTGTAGCCGAGGGTGTGCTCTCTTGAATTCTACCATGGCCTTAATTCCTGTTCATTTTCCCACTTTACATATACAGTACAAGCACACAGTTTTCAATACATCTTTGCAAAGTTTTGTTAGTTCTCTAGTTCTATGTCTTGTTTATACTGGAGAGCCTTGTATTTGTCTAGAAACGTTGCTTGTTCTTCAGACTATTCTTTGGATTATTTGATACACTTCAATTCAATATTTCTAAGTCACTTTTAGCAATGGACACTGACCCAAAGCAGCTTCATAATGACATAAAATCCAGACACAGCATTTAACTTTTTATCCCTAAATGTTATTCTCAGGTTCTGTCAATTTAATGCCTGGTCATGTTTTGACCCTTGTCAGCTCTTTCATTTTGGATTTAGGGCTGTGTTTTGGTATGGTCAACTAAGCCTTTCTGCATATGGATCCTAAACCTTCTCCTGAGTCCAGTTTGTTACACAGAAGATGGGGCACTGCAAATGCCCATGTTAGGAAGTTCATATGAAATGTCATGCAAACACTGAGAATAGGACTAGGGTGTGTTTTCACCTTGAGTCCTATTGCACAATGGTTTACATGTTTACTTGATTTTAGGGGCTTGCTGAGGGTGGGGGAACTGGTCATCACTTGAGGGAGCTGTTCCTCAGTTGAGCTTTTAGTGGTATCCTGAATGTATAAGCATGATGATGCTGATGCTGAGGATGTTCAGATAGCAGAGGATGGGATAGATTTCACTCTGACAATATGCTGGACCATCTTCACACATACATGATCAGCAGTCTAATACAGCAAACCATACTGTCACACAAAATATCAGGATGCTTTCCACAATGATCTGAAAATTTGGCAAAGAGCATAATTATATGTGTTCTCCTGAACCAGATGCATTAGGGCTGTGCGGATGGCTATTCAGATTGCAGTCGGCTTGGGCTCCACCACAATTGTGAAAATGTCTCATCTATGCAGTTCACACAGTCCACGACATTTGAATCAGATTCATCAGTCCATGTTTTCAGTATTGTGATAGTTGGCATGGCTCAGGAGATCACACTGAAACAGGGATACCTGGTTTGACTGTCCCAAATGGGCAAAGTCTGTTGCTTTTGTAAGCTTTTGAACATTCGTCAATTCATCCAATGTGTTATTTCCCCTGACTGGAATTTCCCAATTTTTGTCAAATTTAGTCACTGCTGTCTTCAGGTATGCTGTCAGGATAGGCAGTCTGCAGGGCTCTGAAAGTAACATGTACTATGTTCATAGCTTAACGTTATCTTGAGGAGCTAATAACTGCTGTAATAACATCCACTCTGCATCATGTCAGCAGGATGAAAGGTCTACACTTTAACATCATCTGACGCCAGGTTAGGAGAACAATGTGTTTCAATGTTGTCTGTATCTGTACACCAATTGTTGTTTATGTAAATTCCAAATGCCAACCACCCCACAACACTCCCATTTTCTTACTAGAGTTCTATCTGCAGAGTACAGTTGTCCTTTAATCATGTCTCAATCATAATTATTGCCCAGCTGTTCATTTCATGTATGGTAATTCACAGACTGTTTGAGTGACCACAAGTTGCCAAGGAAGAGTTGAAGACTTTCCTAACATTACAAGTGACCAGTTACACAGGCTGAGAATAATCCTCCTTTTTCAGAGGATTCTCTAAATGGCATTAGCATGACACTACTGCACCATGGCCTTAGTCCAAGGTCAAAGTCAATAAAAGCATTTTGAGTTAGCCATCTACAGGGGTTAACACTCTTTGTCTTGATGTTCATTATAGGATATTTGGGATATATTATAAACCAGTAATATGTAAAACCAGTACAAACCAGTAATTTACAAACTTACTAACCAGTATTATATATAAGTAAATGTTGCTACATTTAAGTACTACAAAGCCATACATACTGGTGATTATGTTTTTTGGTAGGACTGGATTGCACAGCTGATAAGTATAGTAGCTAAAGATATCATTGCTTGCATGGAACATTCTCACAGGAACCTATTTGTTAATAAGCAACAGAAAGAGGCTCTTAAGATACACATCAGAGTACAATCATAATTCACATTACATGCCCTATTATGAAATATGAAATACCTTTATCATGAATTTAGAGTATTAGTGTAAAAAATCTGAAAAAAGGAAGAAATAAAAAGTAAAAAATAAATTAAATCTACCAGAAGTCATTATAAAGTGCAAGTAATAGATTCCTTTCCTTAAAAAATATTCCATTTTGGATGAGTCATTCCTTTAAGAATCCCTGCAGATTTCTCTACTAAATGTCACAGCTAGTTCACCACTAAGCATTCTTTCTTCTTATGAGAGAGCTCCAATAAGAGTTCCTGGCTTGTTTAAGAGTGACTGCTTTGTTGTAAACCTTTGAAACATAATGTGTTTGATTTAACCAAGCAATCTAGGAGACCTCCAATAAGCAAATAATTTTTGTTACAATGAATCGAACAAGGTTCAGACTGTAATTTCATAGTATAAACATCACTGGATAATGTTAAGGCTGTGTCTAACACTGTTATACACTCACCGGACACTTTATTAGGTACACATGTACACCTCCTCATTCGTGCAATTATCAAATCAGGTGATAGTGTGGAAGCAGTGCAATACATAAAATCATGCAGATACAGGCCAGAGGCTTCGGTTAATGTTCACGTCAACCATCAGAATGGGGAAACAATGTGATCTCAGTGATTTCGACCATGGAATAATTATTGGTGCCAGACAGGCTAGTCTGAATATTTCTATTACTGCTGATCTCCTGGGATTTTCACACACAACAGTTTCTAATGTTTACTCAGAATGGTGCAATAAAGAAAAAACATCCAGTGAGGAGAAGTTCTGTGGACAGAAACAACTTGTTGGTGAGAGAGATCAATGTAGACTGGTTCAAGTTGACAGAAAGGCTACAGTAACTCATATAATTACGCTGTACAATTGTGGTGGGTAGAAAAGCATCTCAGAATGCAGAACATGTCAAATTTGACATGGATGGGCAACAACAGCAGAAGACGATGTGAGGTTTCACTTCTGTCAGCCACAAACAGAAAACTGGGGCTACAGCTGGCACAGGCTAACCCAAAACTGTACAACTGAAGACTGGAAAAATATAGCCTGGCATGAAGAATCTTATTTGCTAAGACACAGAGGTGGTAGGGTCACAATTTGTCAAGAACAGCATGAATCCATGGACCCAACCCGCCTTGTTTCACTAGTCCAGGCTAGTGGATGCAATGATGTGGGCAATGTATTCTTGGCATACTTTTGGCCTGATAATACCAAACAATCATCACTTGAAAGCCACAGTCTATTTATGTTTTGTTGCTGATCATGTGCATCCCTTCATGGTCACAGTTTTCCATCTTCTAATGCCTACTTTCAGAATGATAATGTACCATGCCACAAAGCAAAAGTCATCTCAAACTGGTGTCATGAACATGGCAATGAATTCAGTGTTCTTCAGTGGTTGGAATAGAACCCTTAGTTCCAATGAAGGGAAATCCTAATGCTTCAGCTTACAAAGATATGTTGGACAATTGTATGCTTCCATTTTTGGGAGAACAGTTTGTTGAAGACCCTTTTCTGTTCCACCATAACTGTGCCCCAGTGCACAGAGCAAAGTTCATAAAACATGGTTGGGTGAGTTTGGTGTGGAAGAAGTTGATGGCGTACAAGACCGCAGTCCTGAACCCCACTGAACACCTCTGGGATGAAACAGAACTGAGACTGTGAGCAGGCCCTCTCGCCCAACATCAGTGTCAAACCTCACAAATGCTCTTCTGAATGAACAGGCAAAAATTCCCACAGACACACTCCAAAATCATGTAGAAAACCATCCTGGAAGAAAAGGTGGTGTTATAGCTGCAAATGGGGGACCAACTCCATATTAATATCTGTGGATTTAGAATGTCATAATGGCTCTGGTAGGTGTTATGCTTAGGTGTCCCGATAGTTTCTCCACATAGAGTATACAGAAACAGTATATGGTTAGGCTTATGAATAGGTTGAAAACCTTAATAATACAAAAAGACAGACAAAACAGAAACTTTGCATGAAAAGTAACTAAAGCTCTTTTTAGCAATTAAATAGAATATAACAATATATTACAAGGTACACCATATCAAACTTAATGTAACATGGCTATCTCTCATGCTAACTGCAACTTGCAAGTAAGCTAGCTAGCCTGCACAGCACTGCACCTACAACATTTAGCACTTCTAAACCCACAAATGCTAACTAACATCAACAATTACATTTAAAGATTAAAGTCTTTTCACCAGTGGTGTTCCAGTAGATGGCCAGATGGTGGAGCTTATTATCTTTTAATTTGATTCAATTCCAACATGCTAGTTTCTCCTGCAGTATGTACTTGTGGCTCACAGCACTCTCCTCATTTTTTCCTGCTTCTTCTCACCTTGTGTGTGAAGCATGAGAGCTGTGAGGACCCAATCTTGACTTCAAAATAAAAGTCCCCATCCATTTAGTATCTGGCAGCACACCTCCCACTTGAGCTCCTGGTTTTTTAAATGCAGGGAGGTCACACCACTGTTTCATAGAAACTGCAGCTGTAGTTTTGTTGCTCTTCCACTGATAGTAAGACAATTAGACGCCTGACGTCTCTGTGCAGGATTGTGACAGGAATCCTTCTGGTAAGCTTTTTCACAGCTTTAGTGCTTTTCCTCATAGTGTCCTTACTTGGTAGCTTATTAATCATGACCGGGTAGCTGGGAAATGTTCGCACTTTGACATCTCTCACAGTGCCCTTCTTGTCAGTATTTACGCTGATAAGTCTGGCCAATTTGAACTTACCCTTTAAGGTGTTTTGATCAGCTAGCCAAACAATGTCACCGACAGCAACGATCCTCTCTCGTGTGCCACTTCCTTCTGACAAATAGGTTCAGGCCTGCCAGCTGACACCACTTACTCCAGAATTTGTCTACCTCTCATTGGATAACACTTTTTTTTGAAGTAATCAATTGGATTACCTCAACTAACTTTGTGATTACCTCAACTCACTTTGTGATTACCTCAACTCACTTTGTGAAAAGATGGCGCCGAGTATGGCTGCCGTGTTGCAAGCTCCCACTTACTTTTGCAGGTTTTCGTTGTTTGTGTGGTTGTTTGTCACTCTCTTTGCACTAAATGTTACTGGCATCATCATCTACGACCAACAAACACTTCTGGAAATCAGATCGTCGATCACTCACCGCAAACCAGACTTTGAGTTCCACAACGCTGATCCTTTGTTTGCAAACATAGGGGAAGCTCCATTCACCTGGGTCGCCCGGCCACGCACCCGCCGGAGACGCCAGAAAAGAGGCAATAGAGCCGGCGTGCTCGTCAGGCTGAGACATTGCGCTCACCGACTGCCTCTTACCACCTTACTACTGGCTAACGTGCAGTCCCTGGACAACAAGTTGTGTGAGCTCCATGCACGGATCGCTTTCCAGTGGGAGATACGGGACTGCAGCGTTATGTGCCTGACGGAGACCTGGTTATCTGCGGACATTCCTGATCACCCCATCGAACCCGCAGGGTTCTCTTTGTACCGCGCCGACAGAACCAAAGAGCTCTCCGGGGAAAAGCAAGGGAGGTGGTATATGTTTTCTGATCAACGATGCTTGGTGTGATCGGAGGACTGTATATTTTATCGAGTCTTTCTGCTCGCCGAAGCTGGAATTTCTCATCTCCTGCCGGCCGGTGTGGCTACCATGCGAGTTCATGGGTCTGTGTCTGTCTGCGGTGTACATACCCCCGCACGCTGACTTGGACCTCGCACTCGGGAAGCTATACGAGGCTATCAACAAGCAGATGACTGTGCACCTGGAGGCTGCACTCATTGCTGCAGGGGACTTTAACAGGACAAACTTTAAAACTTTTTGTCCTGCCTTATTCCAGCACATTACATGCTCTACACGGAAATCTCAGACACTAGACCACTGCTACACAAACATCCGGGATGCCTACAAAGCCCTCCCCGACCCCCGTTCGGCAAATCAGATCATTCCTCTATCCTGCTCCTGCCCAGCTACAGGCAGAGGCTGAAACGGAAGCTGCCTACTACTAGAAAGGTGCGCCGCTGGTCTGACCAATCAGATGCAACGCTTCAGGACTGTTTTGATCATGTGGACTGGGAGATATTCCGTGATTCGTCAAGAAACATCGACGAGTACGCCGACACAGTCACCGCCTTCATAAGCAAGTGTGTGGATGACGTAGTGCCCCCCAGATCAGTGCGTGTCTACCCCAATCAGAAGCCCTGGCGGAACCGTGACGTCCACTCCGCTCTGAGCATACGCAGCGCTGCCTTCAGATCTGGGAATACGGAGGAGTATAAGCAAGCCATTTACGCTCTCCGTAGAACCATAAAAGTGGCCAAACGCGGGTACAGAGAGAAAGTGGAAGCACAGTTCAACACATCCAACACCCAGAGCTTGTGGCAGGGGCTGAATACCATCACAGACTATAAGAGAAGATCCCATAGTCTGTCCAACACCAGCGCTGTGCTGCCAGACGAGCTGAACTGCTTCTATGCTCATTTCAAGGCAGATCACGCTGCGCCGCTGGAGAGTGCCCCTCCCACCGCTGATCCCAATTCACCCTCCGTCTCCAAAGCTGATGTGTGTATTATTACAAGATTACATGGCTTACAAAGTTCAGATTTGTGGAGTGCACGACTTATGGTTGTCCTGTGGACAGATTCTCCCACCTGAGCTGTGGATTTCTGCAGCTCCTCCAGCGTGACCATGGGCCTCTTGGCTGCTTCTCTGACCAGTGCTCTCCTTGCTCGATCTGTCAGTTTAGGTGGAAGGACATGTCTTGGTAGGTTTGCAGTAGTAGAATACTTTTTCCTTTTTTGGATGATGGATTGAACAGTGCTCCTTGGGATG
>JAOVVH010000023.1:6430899-6446643 GCA_028566435.1 Scorpiodoras heckelii
TGTGTGTGTGTGTGTGTGTGTGTGTGTGTGTGTGTGTGTGTGTGTGTGTGTGTGTGTGTGTGTGTGTGTGAGTGTGATGACCAAGAAGTGAGCTCAGTCAAAATTTTTGCAGTGCAAGTGAATAAGTAATGTGATCTATATTCGGCCATAGTGTTTTGTGCTGGCGAGTTTTGAGAAAAGTCCATGTCTGAAATCAGCCAAGATATGACCAGATGCAAGCTTGACAAACATTTTATTAAGTTGACATGAAAACAGCTGCCAAATTCTGCATATTTCAACATCTATTTGGTGAACATTTCATGTTTCCAATCTCATTAACAGAGGACTAGGGACTGTGCATCACCCCCATCATCATACCCCACCTCAAAAAGACAGTCTAGACACCATCAATAACATATTATGACCCATCTCTATCATTTTTCCCTCTGTGATGAGGGTGTCGAAAGATGGTGTCAGGAGAGCATATGATACAGGATACTAATCGTTACTGTGTTTCAAAGCTCCTGTATCTGTAAAGGTCATTGTGAAGATTTGCAGGCCAGGAAAAAAATCCCAGGGAGCATGCTTAGCTCAGTATATTCACCATGGTTATTTTCAGTTCTTGAAGTTTCTTCTTACACACATGCACACAGACCATCTCTAATCTCTAATCTTTCCTAAACTTTGTTTTCATCACTTTGATTCCATGCCCTTTACTGTCATATACAATGTGCAGCTTAAATTCTGGGATTGGCGCCCTGTCTAGGGTTGATCCTGCCTTGCGCCCTATGCCGCCGACTAGGCACCGGCTCTCCCGTGACCCTGGAAACAGGAATAAGCGGTTAAGATAATGAGTGAGTGAGTGAGAACTTAAATTCTGGAGACTCTTTTCATCATCATTTGCAAAAAGCAGAGGAAAATAAGAAAAGAAAAAAAAGAAAGAAAAGAGAATATTGTAAAAGCCATTGTTATGGACATTGCAATTTGGTAAACCTACTATAAAATCTTCATAATTTCCAGTGCTTAATATAAAGATTGCAAGGTCAGCAAAATGCATGCATACCAATTAAGAAATAGAATTGACGATTGTAGAATCAGCCAACTAAAGAATGAATCAGCTTAATCGCTAATACTGATCATTTTATCTGTGGCACCTCTACTCATCAATTCAGTGGGCCCCATTACTGGTGTATGAGTTGTGTTTTCCTGCTCTAAGCAGAGGATGGTCTCTATCCCCACTCCTCCTTGACTATCGCTTGTCCGTGTCGAAAAGTGCCACTAAGTGCATAAAGCCCATGCTCATATTTCCTTTACCCTTCAGATTATGAATGATAAGGAACCTCTTTCTAAACTCATTACCAATACAACCATGAATAATTCAGCTGCTCAAATTACAGTGCCCAAAAATGTTTAAACAGTGTTGTATTTGACTCTTTTTCTCCAATAGATCAGAGCCTCATACAAGTTATATATTTGTTAAGCTAAAAGTGGCTCATTCATTTTTCAAGATCCAAAATGTAAAAAAAAAAAAAATGTACAGAGACACATTGATAATAATTGAGCATAATTTCCAAGATAATCTTTGATTTTCTTTTTCTTCTTTCTGCAACCCCTTGTTCCCCAACCTGCACCCCCACCCTTATCAAATATTATCAGAATGCATTATGTTCTACTCCTTTATGGGTTATTTAAAGTGGCTGCAGAATGTGTTGCAAATAATAAATTGCCTTGGGTCAAATATCAAATGATGAGAGAAGGTGTGTCTTGATTTGTGTGGGCTAGTGAAATACAAATCAGTGTGCTGTGTAATACCATCAGAGCTTCTGAGAATTTTGTCAACATTGCCAAGTTGATTATCCCATGGAGAAACAATGGATTTCACTCCCTTTAATAATGCCAGAGATGGCATTGGTATTTCAAAGACCATCATCTGACATGGGTCACGGAGAAAGTAATTCCACAAAAGGTTAGGCACCAAATTGGACGGTCCCCACAAACACCTTACTGAACTCCTGACAGACATTTTTGACAAAATGCCAGCAACAAGCAAAAGTAAATTGGTCATTGTCAGTAAGATTAGTCTATAAAGTTAGGAGGATGGAGGACATTGAAATAAGGTACACTCCTAATCAAAATCTTAAGACTAGTTAAAAAATTGCAAGAATTTGCAATTTTGCACTATTGGATCTTAAGAAGGTTCACAATGCTAAAAGAAGATATGGGAGCAAGAGACAAAGAATTTTGAGCTGGCAATTTATTGAAAACAACAATTTAACTGAAAAAGGGTGTTCATCAGCTGATCAAAAGTTTAAGACCACAGCTCAAAAAAAACCCAAACCCCCCTCAAAACAGAAATCAAAGTGTCAAAAAAGTACTCAGTAATGAGTAGCTCCACCATTCCTGTTGATCACTTCAAACAATCGTTTAGGCATACTTGATGCAAGTGATTCCAGGAGGCTAGTGGGAATGTTGCTCCAAGTGTTGAAAATGGCTTCACGAAGGGTATCCACTGTCTGGAACTGATGTCCATTTTTGTAAACTTCCCTTTCCATCCATCCCCAAATGTTCTCAATCAGATTTAGATCAGGGGAACATGCAGGATGGTCCAAAAGAGTGACATTATTCTCCTGGAAGAAGTCCTTTGTCAGGAGGGATGCTGAACTGCAGCACTGTCCTGTTGAAAAACCCAGTCATTACCACACAGATGAGGGTCCCACAATCTGAAGCTCCATTGTTCCATGGAAGGAAAAAGCACCCCAAACCCAGAGAACATCCTGAAAACATCTCAGGTGGGATCTCCTTATCATAACGTTGGAAGCCATCAGTAACGTTGGAAGCCATGAGGACTGTCAAGTTTAAATTTTTTCTTGTCAGAGAATAAAACTTTCTTCCATATTTCAATGTCCCATGTTTGGTGTCCAAACGGGCAATTTTGTGGCATTGAAGGAGACGTGGCCTGTGAAGACATTTTTTTGTTTCTGAAGCCCTTCCCTTGCAGATGCCATCTGATGGTTATTGAACTGCAGTCAGCGCCAGTAACAGCCTTAATTTGGGTCGAGGATCAACCCATGTCTTGATGGCCATCCAACCGGATCCACGGCTCAACGCTGGTGAAATATTTTGGGGTCGCCCACTTGACTTTTTTGTTCCATAACCCTCAGGATCTTTCAATAAATGCAAAATGACTGTCTTACTGCATCCAACCTCAGCAGCGATGGCACGCAGTGAGAGGCCTTGCTTATGTAGTTCAACAATCCTACCACATTCAAAGTCAGTGAGCTTTTTTGCTTTTGCCATCTGGAGGTCTTGACAGTGTGAATACTTGACAGTGTTCTTGACAGTGTGAATACAGTGAGAAAATGACATGGAATCTATATTCTTTCACATATTTTGGCTTTTAAAGGCTATGGTCTTAAACTTTTGATCAGCTGATGAACAGCCTATTTCAGTTAAATTGCTGTTTTCAATAAATTGCTTGCTCAAAATCTTTTGTCTCTTGCCCCCTTTTTTCTTTTAGCATTGTGAAGCTCTACTTAGAACCTTCTTAAGATCCAATAGTGCAAAATGCAAATTCTTGCAATTTTTTAACTGGTCTTAAGATTTTGATCAGGAGTGTATAAAATGAAGCTTAATGAAGAAGAATGCAATAGACATTGACAGATGATACCACATAGGAGTGACAAAAAGATTGCAGGGTTTTGTGTTATAATACAGTATAAGCATTGGTTATGGAATATTGATGTTCTATGTATGTCATTTCAGAGGAAGAACAGAGAAGGTATACACCTACAGATTAATCAGGGGTTATTGACATCCTGTGGTGTAACTATGTAATTGTTTTGCTGGAACAGATGACTCATGAAAACTGCCCAAGTCAATGGAAGACCATCTCCCACTAGAAAAAAAGGTCTATTACAAAGAGTCCACCTTTGGTAAATTCAGTTGATCATACATGTTTTGTAAAGACACACCCCTTTCTATAAGTTTTCACAGCTGACAATGCATATCAGAGCAAAAACTAAGCCATGTGGAGGAAGGAACTGCCTGTAGAGCTCAGAAACAGGATTATGTGGAGGCACAGATCTGGTGAAAGCTACAAAAAATCTCTGCTCCACTTAAAGTTTCCAAGAGAACAGTGGCCTCCATAATACATAAATGGAAGAAGTTTTGGCCTCAATTATTGCTAATTTCTAATGAAAACCTGATCCAGAGTGCTTGGGACCTCAGAGTGGGCCAAAGTTTCACCTTCAAACAAGACCCTAAGCACACAGCCAATACATTAGAGGAGTAGCTTAGGGACAACTCTGTGAAGGCCCTTGTGTGGCCCAGCCAGAGCCCTGACTTGAACCCAATCAAAATCAAACATGTCTGGAGAGGCCTGAAAATGGCTGTCCACTAATGGTCCCCATCCAACCTGACAGAGCTTGAGAGGATCTGCTGAGAAGAAAGGCAGTCTCAGTAAAGGGTCTGAATACTATGGATCCCCTAAAGGGATATTGAGTACATTTTTTTTAGGCAAAAATCTCATGCTCACCACTTAGTAAGTGGTGAGCACCACTTAGTAACTCGTGAGCACGACGTAGTATTTCGTGAGCATGACTGGGCTGGTAGCCCTTGATGTAGCTGGTCCACTTGAGCAACTCTTGTAGGTGTCTTATGACTGAGCGAGTCAGTGGATGCTGAGGCACATAGTGTGCAGAGGTCACCAAATCTCTGCAAAGTCAATCACTGCAGACCTCCAAACTTCATGTGGCCTTCAGATTAGCTCAAGCACAGTGCGTAGAGGGCTTTGTGGACTGGGTTTCCATGGGCAAGCAGCTGTATCCAAGCCTCACTTCACCAAGCACAAAGCAAAGCATTGGATGCAGTGGTGCAATGCGCCATTACTGGACTCTAGAGCAGTGGAGACATATTCTCTGGAGTGACGAATCACACTTCTCCATCTGGCAATCTGATGGATCAGTCTGGGTTTGGCAATTGCCAGGAGAACAGTATTTGTCTGACTGCATTGTGCCAAGTGTAAAGTTGGTGGAGGTGGAGGTGGAGGGGGGATTATCCTGTATGGTGGACAATGGTGGAGTAAGATGATACTGTGAAAGCTGCTATGTAACACAGCTGCTACAGTGAGCTCTGACACTTCACGGCTCGGTCCAGCAGCTGAGAGTACTCCAAATCCTCTGACAGATGGTTGTGCTACTTGGCCAGCTGCTCCAGCCTCTCCTCCAGGCAAACCCTCTACTCCTGCTCAGCCTGGAGAGCTTTCTGCCACCGCTTACTGTGAGCCTGAGCCAGGGTAAGGAAGTCTTCACATGTGTTGATCATGGCAATAGATGTGATGCGGATCAGCATGGCCCTCTCCATCACCTACTGGATCTTATCACTCGTCTCTCCACCTAGTTTAATGATCTTCAACTTGGACAAGTACCTTAGGAGTGCAGAGCCATGTTTGGTGATGAGGTCGTTGCACATACTGAGGTCCTTCACTTTGCTTTCCAAAGTTCTCAGAGTGTATTGGACCTCTGAATTGCAAGCCCCAACTCCCTGACCTGCTAGCGGTGGAGAGGAGGCTCACTTGTCCCCAGAATCATATGACTCACCATGCATGCACACAGCTTTGGGTTTTGCAAGCTTCAGGGCTGTGATCCAGTGTTGTCGCTCCAACTCTGAGCTCACCTTCAGGTGATATGTCTGTGCATCTCCTTTGGAGATTACAAATTTGCAAAAGTCCTGAATTGCGATGTTGTCTGTAGCCAGATTTATAGTGCCACGACCCATTTGGCCCATTCCGTCTGGGGCCTGTAGTAGGACAGCATGCCGTTTCTCAGGATGAATTGTCTCTGCTGGTAGCCCTTGATGTAGCTGGTCCACTTGAACAACTCTTGTAGGTGTCTTATGACTGAGCAAGTCAGTGGATGCTGAGGCACATAGTGTGCAGAGGCCACCAAATCTCTGCAAAGTCAATCATTGCAGATCTCCAAACTTCATGTGGTCTTCAGATTAACTCAAGCACAGTGCGTAGAGAACTTCATGGACTGGGTTTCCATGTCTGAGCAGCTGCATCCAAGCCTCTCTTCACAAAGCGTAATGCAAAGCGTTGGATGCAGTGGTGCAATTTGCAGTTACTAGACTCTAGAGCAGTGGAGACGTATTCTCTGGAGTGACAAATCACGCCTCTCCATCTGGCAATCTGATGGATCAGTCTGGGTTTGGCAGTTGCCAGGAGAACGGTACTTGTCTGACTGCATTGTGCATTTAACATTTTAACAGCAAAGGTTTAGGGTGCATATCCAGCTCCAGAGACATTTTTTGAATGGTTATTGGTGGTTATATAGACAGTTATGAACTAGGCATCAGTGGCACTTTCACATAGTTTAAATATAACTGAATGCCTTCAATCCAAACAAATGTATGGGGTGCAAGCAATGATTGACAGTGTCTTATACACAGAGTTGGTGAAACAAAAGCCAAAGGGTGATAGACAAATGCAGGGACTGATGAAAATGAGGAAAAGTTTAGTGAAGTCCAGCAGCAAATATTTATGGTGACGTGGGCTGGGGAAGTGAGAGATGTTTTGGGTAATAAAATTTTTTTTATAAAAAAAGTCCCACATACACTTTTGAACCCTGTGAAGAATGAGGCAGCATTCTTTACTGTAGTTGATCTTGCAAATGCATTTTTCTCAAGCCGCTGAATTAGTTGCACTTTCTCGTGTTTGTGCTTTATCTACGGGTCTCAAGGTTACGATTTGTACTGATAGTCAGTATGCTTTCTCCACAAGTCACATGTTTGCTCAACTATGGGAGCTCAGAGGTATGATTAGCTTGTCTGATAAACTTGTCCATCATCATGATCTTTTGTTACAGTTTTTGGCAAATATTATGCTTTTTTTTGCTATTTGCAAATGCGCTGCTCAAACTTCCAGCTCTGATGAGGTTTCTAGAGGAAATGCTGCTGATGATGCTATGGCTAAGCATGCTGAAATACATCTCCTGCCCTCTCCCCTGTTTCCTCTTATTGCTTTCTCTTTGACATCCTTTTTAATACCCATCACGCCTGATATTCTACTCGATAATCAAAGATCAGCTTCTCCTTCTGAAAAAGTTACATGGACTTCTTTTGACCCTATATCTTCTACTCCCTGTTGCTCTTCACAAGGTAAACCTTATCGTCCTCACTCTCTTTTTCCTGTTGCAGCTTTATTGAGCCATGGGAATTCCCATGTCTCAACAGGGGGGAATGGTTGACCAAATAACAGAAGTATTTGAGGCACCAGGATTTTCAAATTTTGCAAAAAATGGCATGTCCAAAGTTGCTTAATATGCTTAAAAAATATTCCAGTCAAAATAATGTGATAATGGTTCACACTTCGTGAATGAGGTAATCAAAGACCTCTCTGCCACTTTAGGCATCTCACTCCACCACCACTGTGCGTATCACCCACAATCAGCAGGTCTAGTGGAAAGAGCAAATGGGGTTATAAAAAGTAAATTGAGAAAAACTATGCAAGAACTAGGCACAAATTGGGTTTGCCTCTTGTTGTACTAAATATGAAAATGCTTAAGGGGCCTACAGGCTATTCAGCTTTTGAGATATTGTCTGGTTGACCTTATCTCAACATGATTTTTGCTTCAGCCTATGATGGTCATGATGACTGTGTTGCTTATGTTAGACGAATGCTAGAAAAACATTCCAAAACCTACCAAGATATCATGTCTACCCATAATCCATATGTGTATTCTTGAACAGTAAAATACAGTCCAGTGACAGGGTCCTGAAAAAAGTCCTTCAGAGGAAGAGGTGGTCCTCACTGCGGTGAGAGGGTCCTTATGAAGTCCTGTTGTCCACTACCACAGCAGTCCAGATCAAAGAAAGATCAACCTGGATCCACGTCACACATTGCAAATTAGTAAAACACTGGACTGATTAAAGATGTTGTGTTGATAAACTTGTACTTGAATTTAATTACCATTAATTAACATTCTTACTGACGATCATGCATGACTATAAAATTTCTATAAATTAATGTCCAGTACAAGAATATATGTTAGAAACATCTCTTTGCGTCTCCCCAGATCCAGGACTGTAAGCATTCAATGAGGATTCTGGCACGTGTTAGCTGCAGCCCAGCACTGCAAAATATCACTAGTACATATCCAGTCTGTGTTACAGCTGCAACCAAAAAAAATAATCACCACCACATTAGAGAAGAGTCAAATGCCAGAACATCCATTGTGTATGCTGCATTATTATCTGTTTTATAAATGGATGTATGGTGAGAACACTGTAGAACACCACATTGCTTGGTTTCCAAAGAATTGAAGAATTAAACGTGATTTCTTCTGAAACTGTGTCGGCTGAAGGCTCATGGAGTCCAGTAATGGCTGGGACATATGGAGATCTTGAAATTATTCCTCTCATTGTGCTGTGTTTCTGCAGAATTCTCATTAGATATTACTATTCGAAATGACGGACAGTATCCTAAAATTTTCAGTTTTGATTTACACACTGTTTTGAACTATAGGTGTGCACAGCATCACCAACCTCTCATTGTAATGATGGCCACTGGACACGATGTAACATGGTAACACTTACCGTAAAGAATAACAAGACAGGAAATTGGTCAGGAAACATTGGGATTGATAATTATGGGACTCATTGGATAGGTAATATTCATATTAGATTAATTACTCATATACCAGCACCCTCTTCCATTCCACCTAGTGGTACAGTATCTTCAAATACCTCTAGAACTGTCTCACCTGGTACCACATCTCCAGCCTTAGTAAAGGAGGTACACATTTCTGATTTGGCAGAGGCCCTTGTAGGAGAGACAGGGTTTTCACAAAGCAATAAATGGTTAGATTGGGTAAGATACAAAGCTAGGTTGTTAAACAAATCTGACATCTATGTTTGGTGAAAGTCATTCATCCCTTATTGTTGTTCCATTTCCACTCAACCCTTATAATGACCCAGCAGGATTTATGTGTATGATTCATCTTTTTACAACTTCAAATGGGCATTTTAGTCCTAACTGTACAACGTTGAAGTATCTTTTCCCCGAGGTGATTTTTGAATTTCAGGCCCCTTTTCTCAAGCCCGTGTTGCAGTCCTGCCTAATTTCTCTGTTCCATTGGCAGGTACGTTTATATGCGTTTTCCACTCATTGACTGGCGGGAGATCACTTGGCAATTTAACTCGTTGTAATAGTACTATACACATGGGTGATAAGTCTACTTGGTCCAAAATCATGGGTCTTACATTTAACATCACAGCTCTTTCTCATCTGGTAGTACAATGCTGATGCCGATGTTTGGTGGTACCGTGGAGGAAGAATATTGCGAAATACCCTCCCAGTTGATTGGACAGGAACATGTGCTCTGGTGCAATTGGCCTTACCGGTGACCATTCCCTACCTTTCTGAGGTAACGCCTAACAGATCCCTAGCTCAGAGGAGATGAAGAGATGTTAGCTCTGACCTTGAACATGGTTTCTACATTGACGCTATAAAGGTTGAATTTGAGGCACGGAACCAAATTGCCCGGGGTTTGAATCAGTCCTTTTCTGGTGGTTTACTATTAACAAAAATCTGGATTGGATAAACTGTATTTATTATAATCAGCAGAGATTTATGAACTATACCCGTGATGCACTAGAAAGTCTGGCATCCCAGTTGGATGCAACTTCTAGGATGTCTTGGGAAAATAGTTTGGCATTAGACATGCTCTAAGTCATGCCAGGTTGGCATGGCAGAAAAAGAGGGTGTTTGCCAATTAATAGGGACTACTTGTTGTACTTACATTCCAAGTAATACTGCACCTGATGAAACAGTGACTAAGGCATTGGCAGGACTCACCACATTGTCTGAAGAATTAGCAAAAAATTCTGGTGTCGATAGTAGCTGGACAGGAGTCTTAGAACGAATGTTGGTCGAATGGGGTTCTTACATCTGGAATGGTACAATAATATTTTTTGGTTGATTGGTAGTCTGCTGTTTCATATCTTGCATAAGATCTTTAGCTATAGCCACAGCATTGATTAAAGAACAGTATGTATTGCTCAGTAAAGAGGATCAGAAAGAGTGTATGCTGCCCCTCCCACCCTAAGAGCATGTCCAATTTTGCTCTCTGATCACCTGGACTCAAATTAGCGATTTCCGGATGATAGGCCGAACACGTTGCCGTTGCGCCACTCGGGAGCAAATACCTCATTTTTAGCATTGTTTTTTGCTATCAACAACTGAAATAAGTGAGCTTTAAAAAGTCAAGAAATTAGCAGGAAATAACAAATAAGAAATGACATTGTCATGTCTACCGTCACTTCCACCGCCACGTGAGGGTGCCAAGGGCGCCCCAGGGTAGAACTACAACAGGGAACTACAGCTCCCATGTCTCGAGGCCAACGAGATTCACCTGACGGCCAAGAACACAATCAGTCCACGATCCACGCTGGGAACAATAAAAGGACTGAGAAAGCAAGACCCAGCGCAGATCAACATTGAAGCCTTGCTCTTTCTAAGATAAGTACTTTGTGTGTTTTTTGCTATTTTCTTGTGGATTTTTCTCGGTTTTTGCCTTTTTGTATTTTGCCCCATTTTGTTCCTCATGCTTCTCTTTTTGTCCCTTTTGTGGTTTTGCATGAGTTTTTGAAAAACTTCAGAGCGTTTTTGGACTTTGGACCTTGCGTTACATAGTCAGATTGACCCGACTACGCCACCTAAGGCCCTGCCCCTTAAGACTTGTAGCCAGTTCACAGAATTCCCTCACACAAACCTAACTGCATAAAAAAAATGACAGAGACTTGTACTCCAGTGACCGGGCAATGTTTATTTTCCTTAAACAAATGATATAAAAACCATATGGCAAAAAGGCATTCATAAATAGCCAAACTTGATTCCAGAGTCAGAAATATTTAAAAGAGGGATCCCACAAGCAACACGCATTCAAAACAATAGAAAATGCAAGAGTAGGGTACTGGGTGTCCAATATAGTAGCAAAGCTGAAACAGCAGCCAATGAGAGTGGTTACCTGGATGCAGGAGGAAAGAAGAGGTTCCACACAGCAGACAAGCCATGTGCTCCAATCTCTGAAATTATCATGCACACAAACACACGGCTACACAGCAAACCACCAAATAGGATAAAGGTGCTCATTAGCTCTACGCCTGGTTCACCTCAATCAGTGCAGGAAAAGGAAGAACCAAGCATCCCAACACCAGTACCACATTCACGAGCTCTGTTAACACAGGAAGGAAGAACAAAGATAAATAATACTAGCCTAATGCAAACTAGTTAGTGGACAGCCAGTACCCAAAGCTAAGCATAGTAGGAATCTCTACACAAAGAACAACACTTAATCATTGCCCAGTCGTTGCCTTAGCGTTACAGACAAAAGCAAACACGCACCACCAAAGCAAACAAAAAACAACAAAAAAAAAACTAAATAAAACTAAACAAAAGAGAAACAGGCAAAACAGCAATGGCAACTCCTGTGTTCCTGTACATACAGAAGCACACACATACATGTGCACACCTGTAGCCCCCCACTTGGAATGACAAGACATAGTCAATGTTTGTGATGGATGCTCACGCAGCGGCTGGACACTGCAGAGAATACCCACGACTCGCCGGGATCTCCATCCAATCCCTACAACCAAAGACAAAACAGAAATCCTGAACACGCTGCCCAGCTACTTCCTGGTTTTATCCTCTACAACCACAATCAGCCTAATCAGCATGAACACCATCAGGTGCGTAAAACAGGAAGTTTGGGTCTACCTAAGGCTAGCACGACGGAATGTACACACAGACACCCCGGAAGTAAAAAAAAAATTAATTACCAATAAGTAAAGTAGCCCATGTAACTCGCTGGTTACACACTGTTTTATGCAGAAAATACTAAACTCAATAACATTTTTGGATGCAATTATTTTAAGCTTGCTTATAAAAATACTAAACTTCTAATAAACTTTTCTGATGTGATTATTTCATTCTTGCTGATAATCTATAATGAGATGCTAGTAGCCTAAATTAGGCTACAGAAGTATTTTGGTCACTCATTGCAATTTCAAATCACAACAACGAATCAATAAATATCATCAGAGCGGACTTGGCCTCATTCTTGGCATTACAATACAGTACTGTCAAAAACAAATCAATGATAGTTTTTTATGTCACCAGTGAATTTGGATGAAATGATAGCTAACATTAAGCTAGCTGATAGATATGCTTACATTGACTAGCCAGCTAGCTAAGTGCACTAACGTTTCCATTGGGAAAAAAAACAACTGTCCTGTACTGTCCAACTGTCCATTGTTTCTGGGGAGGGAGCAAATATTGCAAACAATTGATCATCAACCAAGAATATGCTACTGTTACTTAAAGTTAATAAGGCAAAACTTACTCCGAATATTTCATTGTTTAGTTGATCATTTATTTATTGTGGCCTAGGGTTAATTTTGAGGGCAAATAACAAAAGAATACAGTTTTAGTGAAAGCTGGACATTGTGTGATGGCAATGGGGCTGATGTTACCTTCTCCAGTTTCAAGCAGCCTGCACCTTTACTGTCTATGCACTGACTGCACAGACCATTCACTTCACTTGCATGCGGCGAGTTGTTGTAGGCAACCCGGAAAACCTGGAGTGGACTTTCAGCGGTATGTGTATTCTCCTATCGATCAAGTGGGATGGATTCTTTCACGAAGCAATAGAAACAGCGCTGGGTGTACTAATATTTTATGTTAAATGTGCGGGGTCCAAACAAATAATTATGAAATGTGAAGGGGACAGTGCTATAGTGCCCAATGTAAATGTCATTTATTCTTTAACCTCCACAGCTAACACTACTTGCCAGTACCTGATACATAAATCTAATGAAGTAAACCATGACAAGTGAGCTAAACAGTCCAGAGCGATATAAATCTGAGGAATAGGGTAAGAATCTACCCTAGTAGCTTAGTCACTGCATTCAGGTGATGGTAGACCACACAAAATCTCCAGCTTCCCATTTTCTTTTTTAACAGAACAACCAGAGTGGCCCATGGGCTGTAAGAAGGCTCGATAACCCCCGTGGCTGATTTCTCTTTGATTTTCTGCTCAGCAGTCTCTCTCTTTGCTGGCAGACGTCAATGTCGGTGCAGCTGTATTGGTGCGGCATCATCAGTGTGAATGCTATGCTGGATGAGGTCAGTGTCAGTCCTCCTCTGATGCAGTGAAAATGTCCAAGAAATGGCTTAATAATTGCCACAGTTTTTGTTTCTGCTGCGGGGTAAGCTCCATGCTGTTTTGCACCCACAACTCATGAACAACAATTGTGTTAAGAGTACTCTCTTTCTTGCTGCATGCTGGGACTGACTGGCATGCTTGCAGCCAACAGAGACAGTTGTTAAGCTGCTGGAGTACACTACCCATGGCTTCTGGCAATATATCCACCAATGCCAGCACTGTGTGTTCAGCTTCTCTGACACTGTTGACTTCAGCCTGAGAAAGCCATGGTAATCTCGACCTGACAGTGTCATTACCAGCCCCCCAAGCTCCACCAGCCACCCATGGCACTGGGGTTCAGCTCCTCCAGGAATGACAGCTTCACTTGGGGAAGACTGAGGCACCACTACCAGGGACCACTGGGATTCCACTATTGCGATGCCACAGGCCACCTTTGCCAGTGATAAGGGTCTGTTGCCTAGTCGCAAAATCTATGCTCTAATATCCTAAAGGCCCCAATAGCAACTGAGGATGCATGGTCAATATCTGACAACCAGAAATCCACGTCAGGCCCCCCAGCTGCACACAAAGCCGCCCTTCACCCCACATGTCCACTTGGTCACCAATGACTGTCCTCAATTGCATCTCAGATGGCTGTCAACCATCCAGGTTAGTGCCCTCAGTGCCAGGAAGTACCCCAGGCCACAAAAGCGAAACAGTATTCTGTTCTGTCCATGCCAAACCCTGTAGCCAGCCTCACCACACTGAAGCCATCAGGTCAGTTCTCTGTCTTACACAGCCTCCTTGTCTTTCATTCATGTTGGCCTGGATTTCGTGATCCATGGACTCTTTATTTCTAGCTCAGATTCCAGATCGCCCTGCTTCTGACAACAATGTGATGCCAACAGGGAGCTGTCACATACATGAGCCATTTTTCTCACCAGTTGCTCTTTTTAACATCACTTTATTAGGAACAATGACACAAGGAGGAAAATGGGAGACAAAGGGAAAAGAGGGGAGGGGGTAAAACTTACTAGGTAATTTCATTATAAAACTGTATAAATGGTACCTGAGTCAGCCTTGGAATTAATAAGAGGCCCTTCTAGTACAAAAACTGTGACTGGTGTCATTAAAATGAGCCCAACTCATTTGGCCCAACTCAACCCAAAATTACCAGGAACTTGAAAGAGCAGTGCAGCACCACTTCACCTTCCAGTTAACAGGCTCGTGTTACAATTTGTCAAGTTTTAAGAGCTTGGTGAGAAAAAGACTGACAACCAGATCATTCTGAAAGTCACGAGCAAAGCCAAACGCAACACACAGTGTTGCCTTTTTGTCATGCATTAAATAACACTAGAACATCATTTAGCAGCTGTTGCCTAAGCTACTGGGTTTCTAAGGTCATAGAATTTATCACTAGAGTGTGCTTTTAAAGCATTTAATCAAAAGATCCAGAGACCACAAACTTAATTTTACAACTCCTTTTTGTTTATAAGAGAAATATCTAAGTGGGTTACTGCTTGAATGCTCTTTTTGGCACACAACTCATGCAAGACCCTAATCTTAAGGTCTCAATTAGCAAAGGTTTCAACCCTCCACAATCAGAGAGAGCAACAGCACTGCACCCCAGAGGAACATAGCCATTATCACACACTTTCCAATTTGTTTCAGCTGACTGGCTTGAGAACAGGAATTGTGCTGATGTGTCTGCCCTTACTTAACAAAATTGATTTTAACCAAATAGCTGCCACAGAGCAACACTTAAAAACTAGTGATTGAGCTCAAGGCACAAGTAACTTTTGATTAGATTTAAAGTTCAACTTATTATATGAGTGCACCACTAATGCCAAACCAGACACATATTCGCATATACTTGATCGGGTCTTATGTGCCACTATCTTACCACTAGCAACCCTTTAACTGTCTTTGAAGGATGACCTGCCATCTAAAATATAGATAATGATTGCAAGAATGCAGGGTCATATTTATCCCCAAGTTGTGATCAAAATCATTCCTTAAGGTATTGCATGGAGTGTTAAAGTACATCTTTTTTCTTTCAATGTTTTTGGTGTAATATTTTAGATAGTATATAATTTAAATACATTCTATTTTAAAACTGGTAATATAAGGTTTTAGCCAATCCTAAACTGTGATGAATGTGTCATGACCAATCAATATCCATTTTTGATGGCTAACACAAGACAACTGACTTGAGTCCTCAATGTGAAAGAAGCCTTTATCTGCATATGTTTACATATGTTTGAGGAAAGTAATAAAAAGTGTATCCTTGCTGATCGGACTTGCATATCCTCATTCTAGTTTCATAATCTGTAAATGTTTTAGCACATTAGAAAGCTAGTATTGTGTAATATGTAGCTAATGTCATATAATTTTGGCCTCAAATTTTACAGATATTAGTTAGTTACATGAAATATGCTTAAAATGAACACTGTAAATGAGGACTGAAGGACAGCCAGACAGAGTTTGGAGGGTAGTGTGTGTGTGTGTGTGTGTGTGTGTGTGTGTGTGTGTGTGTGTGTGTGTGTGTGTGTGTGTGTGTGTGTGT
>JAOVVH010000023.1:6465290-6488645 GCA_028566435.1 Scorpiodoras heckelii
CAACTGATCAGTAAATCTTCATTACCACACTAGGACCTTTTACAAACTTGAATAAACTTGTCTGGTGAAAAAAGGAATGGCCACTGTTATGACTACATCATGTTGTGAGATATGTAGATTGATAATGATAATGATATGGTGAAAATTACTGATGTTACAGAGCACTGGTATTATCTGTCAACTAATTTACCCAGTAAGGGTAACTTAGCTGACAGGTAACTTAGTTGACAATTTCCATATTTTGTTTCATAATTTCAATGGCTAGCATAGACTAGCTAAGCACCAGTCATTTTCTTGAACAGGTTAACAGCCTCTTTTGACATATAATTTAATTCAAATATTGAAACATCAAAAACCATGACTATGTGTGCAACTTAGTTGATGCTTAATTAATATACTCCAGGACCATGTGCCATTTTAGATCAAAAATTTAAGAAAATGAGAGGACACTCATCATTTTGTATTCGATCTGTCTGCCAAAAAGGAAAATGGCATCACACAGTGCTGGCCACATGGTATTGGAGCAAACCATTTTTGAGTTACAGGAGGGAGTTTTGTTGGTAACTTAGTTGACAAACAATTTGCGGACATCAGTAAATGTGAATATTTGAAATCTTTAGATCTGAAAATCAAATATTAAACTGTGCTTTTCCCTCAGTATACAACCTTCTGAAAAACATTCTAAAATAATTTTATTGACTTTATTGTTTTTCAATTCATTATTTGAAACCCAAACGCTGTCAACTTGAAATTGGACATGGCAAAAACCACATATTTCAGAAGATCATGATACATTTTAAGAAGAAATAGGCAAAAGACAAATTAGGTGTTTGTATAGTGTTATTACAGGATGTACTTTTATGCCTAAAATGTGAAATGTCAGAGAAAAAAATACAAAATAAATATAATTAACATCAGTTAACATCAGCGGACATGGAACGTACCCCAAATTATAGAATCACCCACATATGCATTTGATGAAACGTGACTACTTTGATCCCTCAGATATGTGTTATCTGTAGTTATCAGCAGTAAGTGAGATAAATAGTCATGGTTCAATGCCACATTGTAGATAATAGCAAACATAGTTTACCTGGCAAAGAAATGGGCCTCATTACATTTCATTTTGGCACGAGTACTGCACTCTTCGAAAAACAATTACACCTTTTGCATTTTCTTCTGGCACATTCACTGGGTTATCAAAATACAATCACACGCTTTGCATTTATTTTTGGCACTTTCACAGCCCCACACAGAGGAATACATGCAGTTGAGCTGATATTGCATTTTAAGGTGCTTTGTTTTTAATTCTGACATGAATTCAGAATTTAATTCTTTAAATAAAATCCACAAACATTGTTTTTCTGTTAAGAGATTAAGTGACATTAAATAAATGTAATGGATCTTTTACTTTTCATTTTGGCACTTTTTTCATGTGTCAGTGTTTAAATGCAATCTCATGAGCATTACATTTCAGTGAGGTGGGGTCGTGGTGTTTTTTATTTAATTGTGACACAAATCCAGCATGTCATGTTGAAAATGCCAATCCTCATGTATTGTTTTTCAGTAAAGAGGTCAAGCGATGTGAAAAACAATGTAATATTGGTTATGTTTTTCATTTTGGCATGTATTCTGCATGCCACGATGGAAAAACAGTACATTGTATGCATTGCATTTCATGTTTTGGCACTGCAGTCAGTGCTTTTCAATTTGGCACAAATTCCTCTCCATAAGATATAGATAGATAGTTACAATGGTATGGTTACCATATACACAAAGCAATCAGTATGTTGGAACATTTTGCATGAGAAATTTCAAAAGCTCCCCTGTTACACCAAACTTCAGACATTCAACCAAGGCAATATTTTTAACACTTTAAATCATGGCTTTGGAGAAAACAGCTAGTCCTGCTAAAATTAATGAAGATGCTTTATGATGCTTTATGAGGCTCCTAAACATTAATAAACCTTAATATTAAAACCAAGACATTTTTCTTGCTTGAATGCTGCCATGCATTTGATAATACATTGCTGATATAATTTAGATGATCATTAGATCAGCCAACTTATTCTGTTTTTTTATTCAAGCTATGTATTCATTCATACATTTTTTAAGTTCAAGAGAAATAAGACCTAAAACAAAATACTCAAAAGCAAACAGGGGTTAGTAAGCTTGCTTTGCTATTTAGCTACTATTCGATCTTAGCTAATAAGAAACTTTTTACTAGATTCTGATAAGCAAAAGATCTCATATGGATTTAGAATTTTTTTGGAAGTAGTCTGTCAACATATTTGACCAGTATTATTTTGAATTAATTGTTTTAGATGTTAATGTTCTGTTTTTTTCTGTTCTTCACTTTATGTTTTTCAAGCAACATTTTCTTGTTTAACTATGTCATTGTGTTATGGGTTACACATTTATGTTTGTTAACCTTTAAACAATTTAAAAAGGCTGTTCAATAATCTTTTTCAACAAATTGCTTTTGAAGTGGTACTTAATTCTCTGTAGAAAACTTTTAATAAATTGCCACACTATTACTTTTGGGTTAAGAAATTGTTTTGCCTTAGCAAGTTTTGAATGAAGACAAAATAATTATTCTGGTAAAAGCAATGTCTTTTGGTTAAATATGGGACATTCCGTTCTTAGCATAAAATGTAAGCATCTGATTGCAGCAGGCCTTTTGAGAATGAATAACACATATCCATCAACTGAACAAGCAGTTTAAAGTCTTCAGTTGTTTGATTTAAAGTTAATAATAGTGAAGGGCCAATTTAATTAAAGGACAGTACAATATGTTTTCTAATTTTCTATTTAGACTAATCTAAAAACATGCCTAAATGTTGACCATAGGTATATTCAAACTAAAGGTCCTTTAAACAATTTGTGGCCCTTCAAATTTGTAGCCAACTATGCCACCTGGGGAATTTCGCCCAGGAAATATTCCCAGGAAAGTTCCAAATACAAAAGAAACAATATCAATAAATCTAAACAATAGCTTAATCGCTCGTTACAAGGGTAATAAGACAACCAAATCCCAAAGAAAAGAAAGAAATACTAATAAGGCAAAACAAGAAAAATAACAATAAGAAATAATTGTCTTAATAAAACAAAACACGAAAAATAATAATAAAAAAAATTGTCTTAATAAAGCGAAACAAGAAAAATAATGATACAGAATAATAATTGTCTTAATGAAGCAAAACAGAAAAATAACAATAAAGCAAAACAAGAATGGTCTTAATCAGAACAGCAGCAGTTCCAATCCAAGGCTCTGCTTTAATGCATTGGAGGCCACCTAGGGTTGCCAAGGGCGAGCTCCACAGCAGAGCCTTGAGGTAAAAGTTACCATATCATAGAGGTGAATGTGCTCTGCTGCCTTTAGTTCAGCACAGTGAGGGCTTCACGGGGACCTGTATTCTGGCACGCTGACACTCAAACCCACCAATATTCCGGCACATAGAGACTCAAGCGCACCCGTATTCTAGCATGCCAACATGCACACCTGCTGGAGTATAATAGCCTGGCAAACACTCAGCTGACCACCGTAGCAATGTTATGCTGGTGCTAACTTAGCCTGTTGCTAATACGTGAGGAATGAGAAGGGGTGGATAGTGCGCACCCTTAACCAGGCAATCTTCTGAGCAAACACCTCTCGGCAACAAGACACTGCAGCACACATCAAGCAGCTATGAGAAAACAGACTCTAGGTGTGTTTGTGTCAATTTATACCAGTGCCAATCATGAGTTTCACCTGGGAGAGAGATGCTGGAAATAACAGCAGCACCCAAGCTACGGTGGCCGTCCAAGCCCATACAGTACAAGCGGCAAAGCAAAAGCTCTGCCGGTTACAAATTATTTATACTACACAAGTATACTATACAAGTCTTTTCCTCTAAAATTAAATATGCCTTACTAGGATTGGCAGTGTTACTCCTTATGTAGAATAATGCCTGACTCACACAATATGCACCCAAATTCTAAACTGTCAACAGAAAGTTGCACTTTCTCCCTTGGTCTCCTGTTCACATGGAAAATGGGAGGGAAAATGTGTTGATGAATGAAGCCTTCATACAAAGTGAATAGCTGACAGCTCCTGAGACTTGGGGACCAATTCATTTGCTGCAGAGCTGCGATATGCTGAGATCATTCCCTCAGATATTCCCAAAGTACTGTGGAGGAGGCACAAATTTCACCCACATGCCTAACAAGCATCTCTTCCCCACTTCTCTCTCTCTCTCTCTCTCTCTCTCTCTCTCTCTCTCTCTCTCTCTCTCTCTCTCTGCCTTTCTTTCTCTCAATCTCTGTGAGAGCTATGGAAACAGGCAGTGGAAGAAAATGAATGCATAATATAAAGTCTCCTTATAAAAGCTAGTGTCTGTTAGAAGTAACTGCAGATTTGAGGTCTATATGTATGGCATGCAAAGCAAATCTTGTGATACTTATAATGATTTTTTAGTAGTTCTCTTACTTCATAAATACTGGAGTAGATCCGAATTCAAGTTACTCTGAGCTATGATACTGCGTGAAACCAGTGAAGAATAAGACATAATCAATACAATAACTGCTGTAATTGCAGTTAGAGCTTTGAAAGATGCAAAGGTAGTGTTATACAGAGTTAGTGCTCATTTTATTTTTTTAAAAGGAATTAAGAAAATCTCATTTAACTTTCCTCAGTCTCATAACTTTCCATCAGTCATAGCTAGCCAAGAGATCTCTTACCAAATGAGAATCACACAACTTCCTTAAATTGAATAGGAATAAATGTTTATTAATATAATGATAAAATGAACAGAGATTAACGTATTAGGAAATGTGGGTCTTTAAGGAATTTTTGGGAAAATGAGAGATGTTTGTATGCGTAGGGAAATTAAAATCTAAGAAGGATATATAATTACTAGACTAATGTTAATAGTAAGATGGCTTAGAGGTTTGCTTATATGAAATCCTGAAGGGAATTGATAGTGACTTAAGTCATGGATAATCTATACCCAATTTGTTGCGAATAGGAATGACTATATTTATCAGCAATAGTGAAGATAATTTAAAGAACTCGGGACAGTACATGAGCTTTTAATAAAGTGTACCTGCTGGGTCCAACTGGTCCGAGGCTCGTTGGATACAGGAATCTTGGAGAATGACTCGCAGGTTTTGGCGAGTTGATGAAAGCGTGTTCAGCGCCTGGGTGACGTAACTGTCGCTGGTTGCTCATGACTGGAAAAGCGTATTTCGCATTTTTGATTATCAGTGTTGGTAAGAGAGAGTCTGTAGCAATCGTTGCACACCCATAGTGTGAAGATGAAGTCTTCGCAGGACCTTGTAGCTATGGCCTTTATTACCGAGAAGTAAAGGTATCTATAATGCACTAAACACAAACTGAAACGCTCTGACTTGTCTAAACGAACAAAATAAAATTTTCAAAACTTCTGGAGGCTCAAATTTGGGTAGATGGTGGTGGTTTAGAGATTCTTCCAGATTCGAGGTTTTGAAGGTTTCTTCTCTCTGTTACTCGAACTTTTTCCACCATCTTTTTCCTTTTTTCAACTTCTCTCTTCTCTCTTTTTCTCTCTCTCTGTGTCTCCCCCTTTCTAAAAATCATCCCTTATTTATAGGTCTGAGCCTGGTTTAAATCTAAACATGGTGATTCTGTAACTTCTAAGCCAAGCAGGTTTCAGTCTTGATCCTTAGGGCAGTTCCTAAACCTTCCTGTGTTCCTTACGCCACCATAATTTATGAAAAAAAAAACAGTCACCTGGAACCTGTTGGAGCCTTATCAGCAAAGGAGGGGAAAAAGGATGTGTGTCTCTATGTGTGTGTGTGGGGTACATGTGCGCTGTTCCATGGTCACCCCAATCATATTCTCCCCGTGTGGGATGGTCTAATGTTTTTGGTTATCACTGACCAAAAAGATTCAACATAACAAGAACATATAACAATATAACAATAACTGGGCAAAGAATATCATCAAGTAATAACATCAAAACAAAAAGAAAAGGAAAAAATACATGAACATTAATAAGATCTTTCAAAATACTTCGTGAATCGTTCAAGTATCATAAATGGAATAATTAATGTAGGCAGACAGAATGTTTAGTCCTAGATGCAGGGATCTTTGAATGATGTCTCATTCTAGTCCATATCAAATTATGTCCATTAGAATTCTCAACAGTTTGTCAAGATAGCTTCTTCCTTACTTTTCCTTTGTGGCTAGGGGTGTAATAAATTAAAGAAAAATGAATTAAAGAAACTGTTGGAATGTAGGGACTTGGAGTCTGTCCTCTACCAGTATCCAAGTCAAGGTTTCCAGGTCATAAAGCAAAGAAAGAAAACAGTTCCCAGATTCCTTTGTATGGATTTGTTGACTCAGGTGTCTTTTACTCCACTGAGGGGATCTCGTTAGCCATAAATGATTACCTAGGTTTATCTGGTCTCTTAGACTTGCTGGCTCCAGGGGACATCTGCTGGGATTATGGACATTTCTTGATCAACTACATAATTTTCATAAAATTGATAATTTCCATGGTTCTTCCACTACAGTGCTCTCAAAAGAGGGTCTTCAGTTGGCATTTGAAGACAGCAAGTGATTCCACTGTATGGATACTCAGGGGAATTTCATACCAACACCTTGGTGCCAGGATAGAGAAAACTCTGGACACTTGCCTCCCATGCATCCTGGATGACTGTGGGTCAAGTTGAGCCATACTTGAGACACAAAGGGCTCTGGGTACGCATTGGGCTTTGACCATTGCCTTCTGGTAGGGAGGGACTGGACCTTTTTTGGCTTTGTAGGCCAGCATCAGGGTTTTATGTTTGTTTTTGACTTCTACAGGAAGCCAGTGAAGGGTACACAGCAAAGGGCTGAACTTGGGAAGCTTGAATTCTGGGTCAGTTGCAGGGGCCTGATGACACACATAGAAAAACCAGCCAGAAGGAGTTGCAGTAGTCTAGTCTTAAGATGACAAGAACCTGGGTAGCCTCCCTCGAGAGAAACTGTCAAATTGTAATCAGATCAGACCTGAGATTGGGCACCAGAGGAGTGATAATTCTCCACTCAGCCAGTCATTTCTTAGAGCTAAGTAGCACAATGATGGATAAGGAGGTCTCTCCCACAGCTCACAACAGTCAACTCAGTGGTTGAAGCTTGTGTTTGCAACAGCTCCCATTTGGCAAATTCATAGATTCAAAAGGATACTAAACAAAAAATGTGTGTTATTAGTGAATTGATTTAATTATTTTTTACCTTTTTTTTGTTGTTGTTTTGGCTAAGCTATATCTAAACCTTAATCCCAATTTCCCCTGTCTTGGCCCTACCCCTCCATTTTATACACTCCCACAAAGGATAGGGTGTCCTGTTTCTTTTGGAAATTGAGGGCATAGTGGTCATCTAGCATTTCACCTACAGCAAAGCACAGGCTTAACTATTATTTTGTGGTCAGTGGGAAAAAGTTGTTCCCTTGAGATTTCTAATGAATTTTCTCATTATTCCAAGACAACAAAATTTCACTGTTTTGTGACAATAACACAATGTTGATAAAACAAACAAACAAAAAATAACATTATTATCATGAGAAAAGGGAATCTAAATTAAATGTAAATGTATGGCATTTTAAGGCTACTATACAATTGAAATTTAAAAGAAAATTTGTGAGTGACAGTACAGTTAATTCCATGAACCATGTATGATGCATGAAAATTTATCCAGTAGCAAATTTGCTGCACTTCCCTGCTTATCTAATTTCAGTGCAGGGTACGCATTTCTATAGGCAGACCTAAAGTGAAAAAAGCTGATGTGTAATACCACACCTGTTGCCATCAAGATTGCTGCTACAGTTTTTATGGTGGCTATTTGCATTAACTCTAGATTGTTATTAACAATGATCAGATTAATTGCAATTAATTGCAAAGTCATTCCTTGCCATGAAAATTTACTTAATCACAAAAAACCTATTTCCACTGCATTTCAGCCCTGCCACAAATGCCCCGCTCCCACCATTTCAGTGATCTTCTCATTAGATCAGTGTTAACAAGGACAAGGCAGATGACTTTTTTTTCATCACTACATATATAATATGATCTGTGCAGGATTGCATGTTCACTGTTCACATTTTACTAGTTATTAATACAGTACCTCAGTAGGTGCAACAAACTGTGAGTCGCACTATTGTCAATACAAAATAAATGAAAAGAAACCTAACCTCTTCCCGTTCACATAACATTTACCAAATTTTGATGTCCAAACTGTGGTGTGAACTGAACTGTAACTTCTGTGTGTTGCATGGCAATGGATGTTAACAATAGCAACAGCACCTGCCACAGCAAAGACGTAGCTAATCTCAACAAGCTGCACAGATTAGCTTTTCTTTGTCTAGCTTTTGTTATGTGTCATCCATGTTATGGTTGTTTCTCATCTAGAGTCTACGTTCATGATTATAGTCTTGTTTGTTTATTTATGTTTTCACTTAGCATGAATAAATTTTGTCTGCACTTGTATCTGCATTCACTACTAATTCCTGACACAACAACAGAGGTCATAGAGACTGGGAGCCATTTTTTTTCAAGAATGGCTGCATGCATTTTCAATATTCTTTAAAGGTGCCACTGATACTGTTGTAGTAATAAAGTTCTTATGATAATCATTATTGTTAGAGGAAACGTTGCTTCTTCAGTTGTTTGAGTGGTAATAATTTTGTAAGACCTTAATAAAAGCAGCTATAATAGTTTGTATGATGTAAAGGAAATAGCATAAATAACCAGGTTATTTAAGAAAGGAGACTACAGTGATCTGGCTTTGCTAGTTTGGAATGAAAGTGATGTGAGGAAGAAAAACACTGGGCATGGCTACTAGTCACCAGATCCAAAAAAGACAAGTAATAAAATTTAATGTCAAATCTGTGTGAAATGTCATTCAACATCAATAAACATGCAAACACAATCATGGTTGTACAAAGGAGCTGGCTGATACCATTCAAATTTACCTTAACATTCAAAATGCCATTCTACAGTCTGTTATGCTAGGTCAAAACAGCTGTGTGTGTATCCACTGGAATAGATAAATATCACGTTTACAATGGAAAAGTTTAGCAGTACCTAGGATTAAACAGCTCAACACCGTGATGGTCTTGTCCATAGTGTAATGTTCATAGAACCTCAAACTCCAACTATCAAAACTTGGAACAAGTGCATCAGATGGTATAAATGTTTGGTGGGTCAAATCCTCAGCTGGATTTACATTTCATCTCAAATTAATGGTGAAAGTGAGATGCAACAGTTCTTACAAAGAGACTTCATATGTGTGCATTTTTTCATTAGTGTAAAGCCTTTGCAATATGACAGTACTAAATGCAAGGCTAATAACATGAGTCTTTTTTTTACAATATATATCTTTTCAAATATCATTATGGTACTGTATATTGCTCAAACTACAAGTTAATATAAGCTAACAGAACATAACAATGATTGCACTGTTTATGGCTAATGGTTAGTGTAGATTGAATACTGTATATGTTTACAGACTCAATAGGGCATGACTAGATGCTTACATAGTCTTCATTTTGTCTTTGTCTTCTAGTCTGCATACTTTTAAAATGGGAAATAATTTAATGAACAGCTTTTTGTACACATATTTAATTACATTTAATGAATGCAGATTTAATATAAATGTCAATAAAATTTGCCTAGAAGAAAATAAAAGAAAAAAATGTTCATACTCTAACAGGAAATTTATACAAGAAGACAAAACCAAATATTCCTGGCAGTGTTGATAACATTTAAAAAAATATAAAAAGAATATAAGACATCTATATACAGCTGAAAATGACTGAATGATCTGTTACAATTTGTGTGAAACTAAGCCTTATAAAATAACATAAGCAAGAGAGCATGATAGACAATAAACACATGACTTACTGTTTTTTAACAAAAGACATATTTGAAGGGATTATGTCAATGTTTCCCTTTTTTCCCTGTGCCAAATATGCTATAAGCAATATCAAATAAGAGTTGTCTTTTCATGCTGTGCTCTGAGACGTTCCTTTGATTTCCATGGACATTCTTTCTCTCTGTCCAGCATATTCTCCAATAAAGGATCCATCCTCATTAAACTGAGCATCCTCATCACCATAGTCCACTATGCTGTCCCCACTCTCCCCTCGCTTCAGGTCTCCAGACAATGAGTGCTGGCTGCCATTCAGGGGCTTCTCATCATTATCACTGTATTAAAAAAGAATAGAAAAAAAGGAAAAAAGGGAGACAGGTGACCCTACAGGACTGCTGTTTCTGGACGTGTTTAACTCCTTAAAATACCAGCTTAATTCTCAGTTATTAATCTCAACTATTTTTTGAATTCATTAAGCACAGTTTAACAAATAGTAAATTTATGAAGTATGGCATAACAATATCGCATATTTATGCTAGCCTACTAGCAGATGCTAATACCATTCATAGCTCCAGATGTACTTAACAAACTCTTGTTGTAGTGGAGAACACAGAATTGAAAAAGCTGCATAACTTTAAATATGTCCCCTTATAAGAGAACAACAGGGCTGTCAGGGTTACTGTTTTTTTTTTTTTAATGGCAAATTTGGATAATGAGGTTGCAAGTGATCTGCCGGTTAGCTCACAAAATCTCAGAAAAAGAAGAAAAAATTTGCCTTTCTCTTCCAATACCTCAGTTTCTTTGGGATAGTTTCAGGTCATTTTGCACAGTTTTAGAGTAGGTGGAGTGGAAATTTTGCTGAGGTAGCAACCCTGAACACCAGGGAAAGCCTGGACAGAGAGCTAATGTTTAATCAGCCATGTTTAATTTCGTTACATTCTAATGCATAGTTTTTAGTTACTTATATACTGCTAATAGCCTAGATCTAATAAACAGTGTCATTATTAAATTTGAATTATTGTACTGTTAGAATGTTGAATGCTTTAATCAGTGGCAAAGAGAAACCTAAGGCATGTACTCAAGAAGTCAATGATTATGTTTGCTGTATCAAAACAAAATTATCATATCAAATTTACATTTAGTGTATGGGTTACTAACCTACTATGTAGTTGATAGAGAGTGAGGAAGTCCAGATCCACAGAAGGATCTTGAGAGTTTTACTTGTTAAAGGAATTATATGGCGCTAAACAATAAGGTTAACAAGAATTAATGGGAAAACTTGGCATAGTGCAATTAAGATGATGCCTACTGGCAACAGACTGCAATGTTAACCACATTATAATGTTTGGCTAACTTTTCCCTTTACAATCTTAGGTTGAGTTCTGCATAAAGAATATCTTTAAATAGAATGTTCCTGTGCTCCTGTCTTAAAATCATAGATCATAGTTTGTTTTAATCCTTTACTCACACATCCATTTCAGACTTAGGGGAAAAGGTTCTAAATGAAAATGAATGCATACTCTTCTTACTATTATTACCCCTTCCCTTACTACTATGCATACCTCTAACACAAACTTATCAAAAAAATGATTGGATAATCTAGATTTTGTGATGGTGGGGCTGTACACACTGAGCTCTTAAAGTGACTGTTATGAAATGGATCACTAAAAGATTAATGAAATGAACACATACTGTACATCACTGCTGTGGAGATAAGAGCCTTTCAATTATATCAGATTGTTCCCACATTATCTCCTGCTGAGAACTGGACATACTCCATTTCATTTCATTCAAAAAAAAAAAAACCAAACAGATAATTTAAATTAAACAGTGATGCAATTATGCCTAATGTTGTTCACAACACTTGAGCAACATACCAAGCATTCAGAAAGCAAAGATTTAACATGAGCAATGCACAGTTGTTGGGCCATATATGTATTCATTTTTTTTGAGGGCACAACAAATACAAGCTGTATTTGTTGTATACAAGCTTATACAAGCTGTAAACTGACTACTTTACATTGTATCAAAGTGTCATATCTTCAGTGTTGTCCCATGAAAAGTATAATAAAATAATTTACAAAAATGTGAGGGATGTACTCACTTTTGTGAGATACTGTATATATGTGTGTGTATATATACATACTGGCATATACATCAATCAGCCATAACATTAAAACCACTGACATGTCAAGTGAATAGCAGATTATCTCACTATTGTCTGTCAAGAGGTGGGATATATTGGCCAGTGAATAACAGTTGGCAAAGTTGGTGAGTTGAAAGTGAGAAAAATAGGCAAATGTTGGGCCAAATTGTGATGGCTATACAGCTGGGTCAGGGCATCTCCAAAACTGCAGGTCTTGCATGGTGTTCCCAGTATGCAGTGGTTAGTACTTACCAAAATTGGTCCAAGAAAGGGCAATAGGTGAACCGGTCACATTTTCATGGGTAGCCCAGGCTCACTGATGTGCATGGGGATTGAAGGCTAGCCTGTCAGGTCTGATCCCATAGAAGAGCTACTATAGCAGAAATTGCGGAAACATTTAATGCTGGTAATGATAGAAAGATTTAGGAATACACAGTGTATCACAGTTTGCTGCATATGGGGCTGTGTAGCTGCAGATCACTCAGAGTGCCTCAACTCAATGTTGAGCCCTGTACAACACTGAAAACACAGTAAAAACATGAGCATCAGAACTGGACCATGGAGCAATGGAAGAAGGTCTCCTCGTGTGATCAATCATGTTTTCTTTTACATCATGTGGATGGTCAGATGCTTGTATGTCAATTACCTCATGAAGAGATGGAACCAGGATGCACTATGGGAAGAAGGCAAGCTGGTGGAGGAAGTGAGTTGCTTTAGGCAATGTTCTGCTGGGAAAACTTGGTTCCTGGAATTCATGTGGATGTTACTTTGACATGTACCACCTACCTAAACATTGTTTCAGACCAAGTACACCCCTTCATGGCAATGGTATTCTCTAATGGCAGTGGCCTCTTTCAGCAGGATAACACTGCGAACATTGTTCAGGAATGAATTGAGAACCATGACAAAGTGTTCAAGGTGTTGACTTGGCTTCCAAATTCTCCAGATCTCAATGAGGTGGCAGAAATCACATTGGAATTCAAAGCAGGAGGCCCCACAGGCATATCCCACATGTCAGTGGAGCATTCTTTAGCTTCCATGGGATATGCACCAGAGAACATACCACTTCACATGGGCTTGTGAGTGTGCTAACTGGACCCTAGAGGACTGGCAAGATGTGGCATAGTCCAATGAGTCATGGTACCAATTGTTTCAGGCTGATGATAGGGTTCATATGTGGCAGACAACATGAAGCCATGGACCCCAGTTGTCAATAAGGCACTGTGCAGGCTGGTGGTGGTTCTATGCTGGTGTGGGGTGTGTTCTCATAGCATGGTGCCCACTACATTTCACTGCTTGGTGACTATTTGTAGCCGTTCATGGACTTCATGATAGGATGACAATGAAGGGATATTCCAGCAGGAAAATACCCTGTGCCATCGGGCCCAAGTTGTCCAGAATTGGTTCGAGGAGTATTTTAGAGAGTTCTGATGAATGATGTGGCCTGCACAGTCATCAGACATGAGCCCAATCAAGCATTTATGGGATGTGGTGGAGAGGTCCATTTGCACCCATGATCCTGCACCTATAAATACTACAGAGCTCTGGGTGGCTATCCAGACAGCATGGCTCAACATCACTTCAGACATCTTCTCACCACTTGTGGAGTCGATGCCATGTCAAGTTGCTGTGCTTCACCATTTTGGGGGGTTCTTACACAATACTTGTTCCTGTCTCATGACTTTTTGGCATGTTTGTGTCTATATCCTTTTGCTTTTCACAAAAGGTCAGCTTTTCAGTAAGTCGTAAGTCTTATAACACACCACTGGAAGTTGGAATGGAAACTTGTAGATCCTGTCAACTTTAATGCAAAAAGGGAATATACTAAATACTAACAAAGTCTGAAATTCATGTATATGTAAATAAATTGGGGACAAATAAAAAAAAAAATCACTGGCTCTGTTATGCTTTGGGGATGTCTATTTATTTTGCTGGCATGGTTTGCCTCCACTTGTCCCCTTAGAATGTTGCATAACTGCAAATTATTCTGAATGATTACTTTAATTCTATAATGTAAAATTTTTATTGTTAATAATACTGTTATTGTTCCCGTTGTTCTGTGATATGTTGACACATTAATTTTGTAGTATGATTAAATTGCCTCCACCAACATTGTCAATCAACAATGCTTTCTTCATATATGTTGTCTCGCCCGTTTGATATTGCCATGGGTTATATCACCGTTTCTAGATTTTGCCTTTGTTTCTCTGTGTTTGTGGATCATTAATTTTTCTTGGACTTTGCTATTTTTGGACTGTGCCTAACTTTGTTTTTCCTGTTTTTTCAGATCCGTTTGGCCAGAGTGTTGGAATGCCCCATTTGGTTGCCCCGTGATCGAAAAGTCCTGGGTTCGATTCCCGTGGCTGACAGGACTCGGCTGAAGTGTCCTTCAGCAAGACACCTAACACTGCTCCGGGCATGCGTGTTCACTGCCCCCTAGTGTGTCTTCACTAGTGTGTCTCACTGCACGGATGGGTTAGACGCGGAGGTTCAATTTCGCTGTGTGCAAGCACAGTGACAAAAATGTGTCACTTTTAAGTTTTATATCTTCTGAGCGTTTGTTATTCCTGTGTTCTAGTTTTTGTGCTTTCCCCATTCTTTTGCCTCCACACTATGTGTTCTATATTTTGTATGTTTTTTTGTGTTGCTTGTGTGCAAACAATAAAACTGCACTTGTCTCCAGCCATTCGTGTGGGATCATTACAGTATTTATGGGTTTTCTTTACTAATAAAAATACTAGCCAGTTTTGACCAGGAACACAAAATCTGTTATTTTGTGACACTATTAAATTTTTTTAAATGGTTTCAAAACAAATGTCCTTGTTAAACTTTGACGCAAAGTAGTCTGTGATGAATAGCACAATATGTTTTATCTGAGTATTTGTTATAGTCAAAATAATTCAGATATTATGTTTTTTTTTGTTGTATGAGCTCAGTTCAATGAGGCCTACAGGCCATAATTATTGTAATTATTGTAGCCAAATATTGTAATATTCACAAGGACTCAAGATAATAAAAAGATTTATCATAATAGTAGGCATTATTATGGATTTATAATTGTTACGTTCGTGTTCACAAGAGGGCGCCAAACACACCCTAGTCTTGAACTACAAGCACTAACTACAGCTCCCATGAACACGGTGCAATGATATACACCTGCCAGTCATGAAAGCAATCAGCCCGGAGTCTGGGGAAAATAAAAGAGCTGAGAAAACTCTCCCCAGTGCGGATCAACAGTAAGCTCTTTTCACGGGTGCTTAGCATCTGCCTCAAACAATCCCAAGTTAAGTACTTTGTTCCTATTTTTGATGTTTTGTGGACTTTGCCGTTTTGCATTTTTTTCCCGTCCTAATGAACTCGTTCTCATGTTAGAGTTTTGTTCTTTGTTTTCTTTCCAGTTTCCACTGCCAGAGCGTGGTGTGCCCTGCCCTGCTTTCCCTCCATGTTTTTTGAAAATTCTGAGCTTTTGGACTTTTTATGTTTTTGCCTTTTTGTCCCTTGCTGCCGTTTTTGTTCACCATGCTGTGTGCTTTTTCATATTGCATGTTTTTGTGTTTTTTGTCGCCATCCGCGTGTTACAATAAAACTGCAACTGACTACAGCCTTTAGTGTGGGATCATTACAGGTTGATCCGCCAACACTATGGAGTCAGCAGACAGTGCTAGAATGCAGCAAGCGCTGCTACACAGCACACAGCAGCTGGAGGAGGTTTGCGCCGCCATTCGCCACTGGGAGGCACTCAGGTAGTGTGGAGAGGTAGCTCCCACAACGAAGGCCCACGTTCCCGGTGCCTTACCCGAACGATACAGTGGCAGGCCTGATGGGTGTAAGGGGTTCCTCTTCCAATGCGAACTCTATTTTGCACTGAATGATGGACTGACTGATCAGCAGAAAGTGGCCATTATTATCATATTGCTCAGCGGCAAGGTGCTCCAATGGGCCACAGCCATGTGGCATCACTCAGGTGAGCAAGCATGCTCCTACATGAACTTTGTCACGTTATTTCGTCAAGTGTTTGACCCCTCCGCCAATGGCCATGGTGCAGGGGAGCAGCTGATAACTGTTTTCCAGGGTAGCCGAAGAATATGCCTTCGGGACTGGAACGAGCCAGCCTTGAAGGCTGTTTTTGTCGAGGACTGATCATCGATGTCCAAAGAGAGTTGGCCTGCCGTGATGCAAGCATGACGCTGGACACCCTCATAACCACAGCAATCACGCTGGATGATCTCCTGCGATCCAGACCACCCAGCGTTCACCCCACTGCCCAGATGGAGGTCCCAGAACCCAAGATCCTGGGTCCTCTGCGCTTGTCGTCCCAGGACAAAAAGCGGCGAGCCATCCTCCATCTGTCCTTCTACTGTGGTGAAGAGGGCCATGCCGTATGTCACTGTTCCAAAAGGCCTGAAACTACACGACGTGCCGGTGGTGTGACTAAACCCCACACCCCGGTGCACACGGTAAGTAAAGATGCTCCAGTCACACTATGAGAGCTCATAGTTCCTGTTCAGATTGTCTTTCAGAAACATGTTTTCCCCTTTCTAGCACTCATTGATTCAGGAGCGGCTGCCAGCTTCATGGACTGAGCCAACACAGAGGCCTACGACATTCCCATCCACAAGCTGCAGCTCCCATTCAGGATCAGAGCTGTAGATGGGGGCCCCATCGAGAGCAGTTTTGTCACTCACCAAACCGTCCCGTTAAAGATGAGAGTGGGCCTACTCCACGAAGAAGAGATCACATTCATGCTCATTGATTTGCCCAAGCATCCTATTATCCTGGGGATCAACTGGATGAAGCTCCACGATCCCGCCATCTCCTGGAAAGAAGTTGAGACCCAAAGCTGGTTGCCTTACTGCTTTGAGAATTGTTTAGAACCCAGAGTCTGCTTAGTAGGTACCACCAAGGTTGAGAGCCCAGAAACCACCTTCGAAGTACAGGTACCACCAGATTATCATGAATACCAAAAAATCTTTGATAAAAGCAGGGCCAAGGTCTACCCCATCGGCCCTTTGACTGCACGATTTGGCTATTACCAAGTTGTGTTCCACCAAGAAGTAAAGTTTACACTCTCTTGCTGCCTGAACGTCATGCCAGGGAAGAGTATATTCAGGGAGCCCTGAAGCTTGGATACATCCGACACTCCTCCTCGCCTGCCTCGGCAGCGTTTTTCTTTGTCGAGAAGAAAGGGGGTGGTCTTCATCCTGCATTGACTACAGAGGTCTAAACAAGGTCTCGGTGAGATACCCCTATCTGCTTCCTCTTGTCCCTTCAGCGTTAGAGCAGCTCTGAGAGGCCACAGTCTTTACCAAGCTAGATCTGAGAAGTGCATATAACCTAATCAGGATCAGAGAAGGAGACGAGTGGAAGACATCATTTAGCACCACCTCAGGGCACTACGAATATTTAGTTATGCTGTACGGCTTAGCCTTAGCCCCAAGTGTGTTTCAGCATTTCGTTGATGAAATTTTCAGAGACTTGTTAGGCAAATGTTTTCTTATTCACATTGATGACATATTGATCTTTTCCCCAGATTTAGCCACCCATGTCAAGCATGTTAGTCTGGTACTACAACGTCTACTCCAGCACCAACTATTCATGAAAAAGGAGAAATGTCAATTGCACCAGTCACGTATAGAGTTCCTGGGTTACCATATTGGACCTGAAGGAGTAGCTATGAACTGTCAGAAGATTGAGGCTGTCACTCAGTGGAAATGCCCCAATGCCGTAAGAGAGCTGAGGAGATTCCTGGACTTCCCCAACTTCTATAGGCGATTCATCAGAAACTTCAGCATCCTAGCAGCTCCCCTCACCAAACTCTTGAAAAAAAAAGCCAAGTCTTTCAAGTGGAATCAGGAGGCTGATCTTGCCTTTGTATGCCTGAAGGAGATGTTCACCACAGCCCCTGTCCTAAAGCAGCCAGACCCCAACCTTCCGTTCATGCTGGAAGTGGATGCCTCCAGTAAAGGACTGTATCCCAAATGAAGGCAGTGGCAGAGGAGGGGAGCCACGCCTGTCTATCAGCCAGGTGACCGAGTTTGGGTATCCACCAAAGCCTTCGGCAACCACATGCAAGTCAAGAAGCTAAGCCACAGGTACATAGGTCTGTTTCCTATTCTCAAAAGAATTAATGATGTCTCTTACAGGGTCCAGATGCCCTGCCACAGCAAAGTTCACTCCACATTTCACATTAGCAGGCTCAAGCCAGCCCTGTTGGGACCCCTAGACCATGAGGAGGAATCACGCCCTCGCTCCAAAGACACACCCAGGTCAGAAACCGATACGTATACAGTTAAAGACATTATTAATTCCAGGAAACACCAAGGAGAGATCCAGTACCTGGTGGCCTGGGAGGGGTATGGCCCCAAAGAGAACTCCTGGGTAGCTGCCAGAGACATCCTAGACATCCCCTCCTCCTCCAGGATTTCCATGCCAGGTACCCACACAAGCCCACTCCACAGAAGCTAGGACATCCTAAAAAGAGAATAAGGGCTCCCGGAGTTAGCCCCTTGGAGGGGGGCTCTGTTACGTCTGTGTCCATGAGAGAGTGCCAAAAACACCCTAGTCTTGAACTACAAGCATTAACTACAGCTCCCATGAACAATGCAATGAGATACACCTGCCGGTCATGAAAGCAATCAACCTGGAGTCCGCGCTGGGGAAAATAAAAAAGCTGAGAAAACTCTCCCCAGCGTGGATCAACAGTAAGCGCTTTTCATGGACGCTTCGCATCTGCCTCAAAGAATCCCAAGTTAAGTACTTTGTTCCTATTTTTGGCGTTTTGTGGACTTTGCCATTTTGCCCTTTTTCCTGTGTTTTTGAACTCGTTCTCATGTTAGTGTTTTGTTCTTTGTTTTCTTTCCAGTTTTACACTGCCAGAGCGTGGTGTGCCGTGCCCTGCTTTCCCTCTAAGTTTTTGAAACTTCTGAGCTTTTGGACTTTTTATGTTTTTGCCTTTTTGTCCCTTGCTGCTGTTTTTTTTTTTCACCACAATCTGTGCTTTTTCATATTGCATGTTTTTGTGTTTTTTGTCACCATCTACGTGTTACAATAATACTGCAGTTGACTCCAACCATCAGTGTGGGAACATTACAATAATCAGCTATAATGGCATGCTCATTTTATATAACTTATAAAGGACATAGATGACAAGGTTGACAAGGTTACAGTGACTTGACAGAGATTTGGCCTACCTGTTACAGTGACAGAGATTTGGCCTACCTGTATTCACAGAATGTGTCATCATTTATAACTTGAGACTCCATGTCTGGGTGGAGATCTTCCTTCTCTTTCACTACAAAAAGGATAATACATTTAGTTATCTTAATTTCATTAGCAACTATTAAGGTAAATGAGCCAATAAATTAAAGTGGGAATGCTTTTATGTGGATAAATCCATCCTGTATAGTCAATTACTGTCAAAAGCTATACTGATAATAATATGGTCGGGCTAATACCTAGCACATTTGTCCAATTTGAAATATAATAAATAATAGTAGTTTGTAATACTGTTAATAACCATGTGACCATCTGCCTGTCTCTTTCCTATCCTACTATGTCCCTGTGTAATTGGTGGTGAATGAACACAAAGATGTTGATGGAGAAGCATTAAATGTAGGTCCATACCCGAGTACTTCCCTCCCTTGTTCCTGTTTACAAAGCAGGTGATGAGCACGATGAGTGTGAGTAAAGCCACAGCACACATCAGTCCAATAAACCAGCCCTGATTTGAAATTCCACTGTGGATGCTGGCCAAACCTAAGGAACATAAAAAACCCCACAAAATGTTGCTGTACCTTCTCATGCTATTGACTGTTTATATTGAAAAAGCCTTTCTGATGCCAATAAGAAATATAACAGTTAATTAATAATTTTAGCCAAGCTGCTTGTACAGTGAATCAATTTAAGATGCTGGGGGATAAAACACCTAATTCCTTTTTAAATAGCTAGTGACATTTAGAGATTAATATGTAACAGATCAAATATGAGAAGTTTGTTCAAGGACAATGAAATGGTGATGGGACGCTTGCTGGCAGAAAACCCCTCCCCTCACCTTTCGCCCTGGTCCTGATAACTTCTTCAAAAATGCTAGACCTATCATGCCAGCTTTTAGCCATAACGCGTACTGTATATTCTGTCCCAGGCTCCAGCTCCTTAATGACCAGGAATGTTTTAGAGGAGTTAATGGCCTCAGATATCTTCCAGTTACCTTCACCTACAGATGGTGCATAACCAGGAAAGGATTAGGAAGGGGTTAGTAAGCCAGAAAGATGAAGTTAGTATTAATTAGAGGGGTTAGTAAGGTGTTACTAAACCAGAAACAATCATTTATTATTAAATTATTAATAATTTAATAATTATTAAAGTGAACATTAGCACTAAGAAAGTCCAAATTAAAGTAATACCTAAATAATACATTTTATAATGGTGTTTTATAATCATTGCTTTATATGTACTTTGTCATTGTGACTTGTATTAACTTATACATTACGGTACAATATCAGCCTTTTAAGCTAGGAAGAGTGGTAAGATGGGCTTACGGTTTTTCATATATGCAACATATAATTCTGAATCCATTTGTTCATTCCCCAGAATCCAGCTGATATTTGCAAAGTTGTCGCTAACTGAGGCACTAATGTTCAACACAGCAGGTGCTGGCAGGAAAAAGAGGGAAAGAAAAGTAACATGGCAAGACAGAGAACAAAAAATGGTTAGTGTATGTCAACAGAGATCTTGTGTTCAAGTGTTTGTTTGTTTTTTCAGCTGGGGAGGAGAGCATGTTTTCTGTATCTGGCCCTCTTAAAGAAATGACATGAATAAAATGGATTTTTTTTGGTGTGAAAGCATTGCTGAGTGCATTAGGAAAAGAAAAAAGAAAGATAGACAGGATAAACTACTTTTAGAGTAACAACAATAAAAAAGGCTTCATAACACTGAAGCAAAATTGTAAACCCTGTTCGCAAGGCATGTTGTTTTGGAGTTTCATTTAGATTCTTTATTGTGCCAAGTACATACTGGAAGTTTTAGCCTTCTGTTAATAAATTAATAATTACTTATTTGTCTCAGAGCTTACTGACTGACATTTTAATTAACAACCAGCTTCAGCTAAGTTTCAGGAATCTACACCAACCAATAAATAGTAAATAATAAGGAAGCTATATTTCACAAAATACAAAAAGAAAAAAAAAAAAACTTAATAGGCAAACACTGAAAGCTTTTTTAATGTTAGGCACTACAACATATGTCTATCACCAGCATGCTGGCTAATTATTTACACCATTTTGGGTTTTCCAATTAAGCAAAGAGTCTTGAAATGTCAGCTTTGTTTAATCTACATATCAGTCTTGGAAACGTCTTCCCTCGTGACCAGACATGATAATCACATCTATCACACTTCCCTCAGGCTGAGTGTTTCTGCCTTACATAGATTCTGGCACACATTCTCTCCCATCACACCAATCAAAAATGTCACTCGCTAATTTCAGACGTGTTTCTTTTCCCCCTGTCACAGCAGGAATTCACGTAAATCACAGTTCACTCTGATGCTTTCATGTCACAAGTTGAAAAAATAAATAAATAAAGTTGGGAGTCAAGTGCTGCTAGATGGGTCTTTGTCATTTGCTGCTGGAGAGTGGGATTAAATGAGACAGGAAGCATCTGCCAGCACAGCAGTATAGGAGAAGCCTCTGCAGTCAAGGAGGAACTATGGCTACTTCCCACAAAATAAATATTAGAACTTTTTGTTAAATACACACATCATTCTGACATACAGAAAATCTCAATTTCTGTTCTATTTTCTCTTTTTCATAACCTATTTTGTCTTGTTTAGCTATCTATTTTGGACAATGCATGACTAATTTTAAATATGGAGTCATGTTTAATACCTATAGAAGAAAGTGTGGCTTTAACCACAGGGGAGACAAAAGGTTTTCTTGGAGTCACATGAGTTCTGGACTGTCCTGAAAAGAAAAATAAGATCTTGAGTTTGTCCACTACAGTTTTTTTAAAGTAAAGTTTCTGCTACGCATAAAATTAATTAATCCATGCATGCTACCCTAATGGACTCTAGTGAACTGAAGAACTATTCAAGACAATGACAATTTGAGAGTTATTTGATGGTAAGTAGGACTCTGTCATGTGCAGTATTAGGTTTATTTCAGTGTTAGTTGATAAACATTTTGTGATCAGAGGATATTTCAAAACTTACTGGCCTTTCACCTCTATGAAAGAAGAGCTGTATCTGATAATTAGGTTTGTTGCCCGTTTTTAACACAATAATGATCTTTATGATTGACAACATACAAAACTACTACTTTAATTGAACTGCTGTTAAATGGCAATATTATGGTTATGGTTTTCTAAGTAATCTAAAGTATTGCTAATGTTACCTCTACTATCACTTAATCTACATCTATGGAATAAAGAAGACTTCATACTGATGGTGAAAATGGGAGCATCTGTTGAAGCTGGCAAATAAAAAAAAGCATGAAAGAGACAGCTTGTTAAAGACATATACATTGAAAGTAAATAGCATCTACTGTCTTTGAAAGCAAAGCAAATTACCAGTGCCTTGTATGGAAATGTACCCTAGCAGCAGACATGAAGAAATGCTGAGGTCTTATAAACTGGGATGTTCAAATCTTTCCTGTAATACTGCTGAACACTGAGTTTACATTACAGTGTGCAAGACTTAAAGTCCAGAATTCCTCTGCTCCTGACAATATAGAGTCCCACAGGCCATCTAATGGTCTGTTGATGATAAGCGAAATAAGCTATCAAACAGCATATGTAATATGAAGTTCAATTTGCTGTCTGTTATTTATTACTATGCCATATATTAATGCAAAGCTACAAGCTTATGGCCCTCATAACAGCTTTGCTGCAACAATGTGCATCCTCAGTCAAGTAAAAATAATTAATAGCTTCTTATCGATCATTGTTCGTTTGTAAGTAGGTTAAAACACATACTATTGTATTGTATTCCACACAGCACATGTTCTGGCACATTTAGTTGATCACTACTTAATTAAAAAAATTAAAAAAAAACCAAAACAAAACAAAAAAACAAAAACCAGCAATTTTCTTTACCATAGCTAACAGCTAAAATTGAAAAAGATTAAAAAACCAACAACAAACAAACAAAAAAAAGGAAACTTAAGAAAAGTGAAGCCATTGGAGTCAGTTGGGGGTCGGGTACTTTGCTTACTGGTGCTTCTGTCATATCATGACTTGTCTTGTGAACCCACAATCTTTCTTAACCACAAGCCCACAGCTTAGCCACTACTGGCATTATAAAAAGTAAAAATATAAAAAAAATATATAAAAATATAAAAAGTATATA
>JAOVVH010000023.1:6488745-6502457 GCA_028566435.1 Scorpiodoras heckelii
ACACACACACACACACACACACACACACACACACACACACACACACACACACACACAGACACAGACACACATACACATACACACAAAAAGCAGGAGGGTGATAAATAAAAGATGGAGTTCACTGCCGTGTGGGAGGGAAGTGACAGACTGAGGAAAAGAAAGAGAGAGAGAGAGAGAGAGAGAGAGAGAGAGCAAATCTGTATTTCTATCACATCTCTGCTGAAGAAATAAACACATACGCATATGTGCTGAAACACACACACACAGGCTCAGGCCTATGCACTTGTAAGTACAGGTTAAATGTGTGTGTGTGTGTGTGTGTGTGTGTGTGTGTGTGTGTGCGCGCGCTACACCCACAGTGCTCTGCTGTCACCATCATAACAACCAGTGACACTTCTGCACTACACTGGTTCCCAGTCAGCTCAAAATCTGTATTCATCATTTATAAAGCACTTATTAACATTATCCGACTCTGTAGTGCCTTATGAGGACCAAACCCTTCTTAAATCTTAAAGTGCTGCTAATTACACAAACAACAACACAATCATCGATACGGTGGCGTTTTCTGTAAGTTGTTTACTTAAAACGTTTACGTAACGTTAATAGAAGGAGTCTCCAGTGCCACTACGTGTTCCTCCATGACAGAGTCTTTCTAAAATTAACTTCAGAGGTGTTTCTCAATACAAAGTTCTCCAGGATTGGACTTGCGTACTTGGTAGTACAAACTTAGTAAGTTCGACTCACCAATACAAACTCCCGAAGACTGAAGGATGCTGTAGGTCATGGTGCAATTGGAACAGCAGCGTACTTGGCGTACTTGACGTCACCTGCTAGCGTGACCGCACATCTCCAAAAACGTCAGAGCAAATGGTCACGTAGCCTCTTTCTTGATAAATTAACCACATAATTGAAGTCTAAACAATGACATCATATTATACCTAAAATATCTTATAAATTCATTTCGTGACACAATGGTAGTATTTCAAAGATGTTCCAAAGCTTAACACGTAACTATAAACGGATAAAAAGTTAGAAATATAATTCATGAATGAATTCATTACTTTAGGATTGTTTCACCAAACATCGATGGTTTATTCCTTGTCTTTGTTCTTTTCCGTGTCTTCACTAACTGTCCTCATTTTTCTGTATTCAAGAGCTGCACCAGCCAGGAAAAGTGTCATAAAAACGGCTATTACTAAAAAGCTCTGGGGTTCAGATGATCCCAATGCCCTAATCCTCCAGATCATTTGATCGAAACACTCGTCTTTGTCTTTCCCTTTCCTCTGTGTTTACACTTCGTCTCTGTAAAAGCCGAGCAGGATGGCGGATAAAGTGCTGCGGATGCTTAAGTGCGTCTTCGACCGTAAACGCTGTTTCAGCGAGACGTGTAATGAGGGTGCGCTCGGAGGTTATAAAGCGCAGCTCGTACATCATGTGTAACGTCGCCGGGTTTGAGGGAATTACGCTTATTGCATTGAATTTGAATAAACCGAAAGAGTGATGACATCAGTCTGACCTTCCATGCGCCCATACATGGGCATGGATCAGAGGCGTACAGCCTGGCAGGGTGTTAGTGCAGACACACACACACACACACACACACACACACACACAGTCAGCAATCACTGCTTTTCTCAGAAGAACATGTGCTCCAGGAACAGACCAGATGGATATCCAGTGAGTGTGTGTGTGTGCGTGTGTGTGTGTGTCTGTGTATGGATGATCTGGACCTTGTGATTTTAATCCAAGTCATCAAACGTCTAATGACCTAATAAGGATCTCACTGAGCTATGTATATTTTACTTTATAAAAGATAACCCATATATACACACACTGAAGTACCCGAAAAACAAGAAATGACACCTTCTTCTAAGCTCAAAGGTCCTGTCTGAGCTTCTCCTCCAGGCACTGTGTGTGAAAACCCAGTCTAGCACCTTTTATGTGATGGACTGCAGGGAAGACGTTACTTCCTGTTAGCACTCGTACCTACTGTTTCTTTGATTTTTACTCTGAATGCATTATTACAACCGGGCTGCGAGGAAGGATCTGTTCAAATACACAGGGACAGTAAAAGAGTAGCAGCTTCAGTCTGAACAGACAGACATAGTGTAGACAGACGTTCAGCTAAAATGTCAGGTTTTTAACATCATCCACCTCTAACACATACAAACAAGACATCTTTGAATATTTTAACACTTTGACCAAACCTCTGAATCTTTCCGTATAAAATATTTGCATGTCTATATCTGTAACCAGGGAGCCCTGTTATGACTATATCTCTTTATAGCTACTAAGCAACAACTCATGCACACAAACATTCAGAAATTATGGCATTTACACCCAGTGCATTGTTTTAGTCGTCACTGGAACAATTAGCTACCTAATTTAATTAGCGTATCAAAATAACAGCTGCTAGAATAGTAGCTTTGAACATGCGATAAATGGCTTTGCTGAGTAAACTGTGGCTTTTAAATAAGCTACAAAGGAACAGACTTGTCAATTCATCATAAACTGATTATTAGAGGCATTTAAAGTACCGAACCATTAATGAACTTTTTGACGTTGGCTGGCAAGTTCGTACTAAACTTTTATTAAAGTTTACTACAAACTTACCGGGCACTTCATTAGGTACACCTCCTCGACTGCTCATTAACGCAAATATCTAATCGGCCAATCACATGACAGCAACTCGATGCATTTAGGCATGTAGACCCGGTCAAGACGACCTGCTGAACTTCAAAACAAGCATCAGAATGGTGAAGGTAGCTGAATTAAGTGACTTTGAACATGGCATGGTTGTTCGCACGAGACGGGCTGGTCTGAGTGTTTCAGAAACTGCTAATCTACTGGGATTTTTCCACACAAACATCACTGGGGTTTACAGAGAATGGTCCGAAAAAGAGAAAATATCCGCAGTTCTCTGGGCGAAAATGCGACGTTGATGCTGGAGGTCAGAGGAGAACGGATAGACTGGTTCGAGCTGACAGAAGGGCAACAGTAACTCAAATAACCACTCGTTACAACCGAGGTATGCAGAAGAGCATCTCAGAATACACAATGCGTCAAACCTTGAAGCAGATAGGCTACAGGAGCAGAAGACCACACCAGGTGCCACTGCTGTCAGCTAAGAACTGGCAACTGAGACTACAGTTGGGAGAAACGTTGCCTGGTTGGACAAGCTTCAAGTTTTGCTGTGAGATTCAGATGGTAGGGTCAGATTTTGGTGTAAACAACATGAAAGCATTCCTCGTATCAATGGTTCAGGCTGGTGGTGGTGGTGTAATGGTGTGGGGGATCTTTTCTTGGCACACTTTGGGCACCTTAATACCAATTGAGCATTGTTTAAACCCCACAGCCTACCTGAGTATTCCCGCTGACCATGTCCATCCCTTTATGACCACAGCGTCCTAATCTTCTGATGGCTACATCCAGCAACTGTGTCACCATGATCCAATCATCTGAGTCTGGTTCCTTGAACATGACAATGAGTTCACTGTATTCAAAAGGCCTCCACCGTCACCAGATCTCAATCCAATAGGGAAGCTTTGAGATGTGATGGAATGGGAGATTCCTCAGAGAACTCTGCAGCAACTGCATGATACGAATCAAGATCTCTGGGGAATGTTTCCGGTACTTTGTTGAATCCATGCCCTGAAGAATTAAGGCAGTTCTTAAGGCAAAACGGGGTTTAACCCAGTACTAGCAAGGTGTAGCTAATGAAGTGGCTGTGAAGAGTGTACGTAAGTGTACACACATATATGTGGAGAGATTTAACTCTTGGATAGTGCCATTATTTACATTTCATGGTTTCATGGTTAAGTAATTAGCCACATGGTGGTGTCAGCGCCCTGGTACAAATATGTCAGATGCTTCGCAGCACCTCCACCTTGAAACATTTGCCTTCCAAAACGTGGGTGTGTAAACTTTTACATTCATCTGTATCTCAGTGTAGCGAGTAAACTTAGAGACAGAATTTATTGAGGAAAAAATGGATGCAGAAAGTCAGGCAAGGAGGAAGCAGATCCTTGGCACTGTATTGCAATATACTTGCAAGATGATGCAATGCCTCGGTGAACACTTGGCTAAAGACAACGGAATTGCCGTTATTTCTCAGAACAATTACGGGACACGGCGTACCCTAAATTAGTTTGCCAGTGGAAATTGCCGTCATTTTTCAGAGACCTCTTCAAGTGATAACTTTGGCTTTTAGGTGAAAGCTTCATTTTGCGACATCGCCCATTTTCCTTCAAGGAATTCATCATCTGAATGACTTTTCTGAGCTTGTCGATGAAATAAAAACGGTGAAAGAGACTGCCATAGAGGCTCTATTACTCAGCAGACATTAAAGTAATGCTCCAGAAATGGTCTGGAAAAATCCCTGAAGAGAAAGAAAAAAAAAAACAATCTAGTCTCGTGCTTGTGAGTAAAACGTGTTGAGGAAAAAAGAAACAGATTCCTGTGTGAAGGCTATTTAGCAGTTTCTGCTTTTTTTGCTGACCTAACGGACCCCAGTGACACCATCTTATTTTCTCTTGGCTCACAAGATGATTTCACAATCACAAAGTTCACAAATAAATGCAACTGCGTCTCTTTCACGTTACAGCTCCCTAAATTATACGAATGCCCGCCATCTGAATATCTCCACCTACTACATGAGTATCTTTACCCATTGCTTGAGAGACACATTTGTGAAGGGCGCCATTTTTTTGTGTTTGTTAAGCTGTTGCAAGTCGTGGATACTCAAACATTAAGTCAAAATTAAGGTAAATGCACAGGAAATGCACTGCTGTCGGCTCCCGGCTTCAGAGGACAGAACAACTGAGTGGATAAACTTTATTTTTGAGGGCAAAGTCTCGAAAGTCTGTTCGTCAGCAGAAACCTGTTCGTGTGTGCTGAAAACTTTGTACCTAACTGCTTTTACAACCTGGGTCAGTACAACGTATGATGTCACGGGAATAAAAAAACAAACAAACATTTTATAATTTGTGTACTTTGAATGCAAGTAATTCAGTTCATTTAATCCAAAACGCACTCCTCAACTATCTAGCAGTGATTGTAGTCTAACTATTGAGATTCAAAGTAACGGGAGATAAAAACTTTTTTCATACTCTACATAGATCATAAGCCCTAGAATATCAAAACATTAAAACCGGTTGAGAACTGTAAACATTACAGCACTTTTTACACCCCCCCCCCACCAAATGAGTTATACTGTATATACATACACATATAACTATTTGCTTTAAGATCAATCAACACTGCATACAATGCACACATACTGTATTGACTGTGCATACAGTGCAATATTTATAACCAGTCTTTGCTTAGTAACGTTCTTGAAACTTGAACATACAGACATTCATTTGTTAAATCTATAACACTGACTGTATAGTTCACTGTTCTGAGGCGGTAAATATACATTGCCATCATTCGTTACAGTTAACTGGCTAACTTGTTGATAACAAAAAAACAAACACAGAGGACTCCATGGCTATGTAGCTCGAACTTACGGACATCAAATATGACACCATGCCAGGTTCCTTAGTCTTACGGGCTACGTGCTTGGGCTGTGTCTTCCTGCTCACTACTTCCTTTCCCAACCATCAGAGCTCGGAATTGCATCATTGTTAACCTCAAGATGTAAAGACACTGAAGAAGAAAACACGTAGCCTCTGTGCGTGTTTGTCTTTTGTTAGCAAGCTATACATAATTAGTAGTGCTGTCACGTGATAAATTTTTTTAATCGCCCTAATCGCGCGATTAATTTTTTTAATCGTGCCTTAATCGTGGTTTTAATGCACATTTTTTTTTGTGTTGTACGTGCAGTTCGGCAACGTAGGGCCATTGAAAATGCTGTTGCTGTTTATCACTGGTCTATTTTAAAAGAAACGACTGCTAAATGTTGCCTCATTATTCACTTGACTTTATTTGATAACAGTGAAATAATCTTAATTCAATTTTTTATTTACATTTAATGGGACCTGCACGGTGTGTAGGAAGCGAGGGAACATGGGTATATCACTTCAATTTCTTCGTTCTCCATTGTTCCTTTCAATGTTTATGATAGCTAACGAGGTAGATCAGAGCACTATGCATGAGAAGAGACAACCAAAAATACATTACAGAGTTAAAATACATCACCCACAGTTCATAAACGTTTCATCACATTTATTTCAAAAGTGCCTACAGCATATAAAATGAGTCTGAACAGTTCTGATTGATTTATCATTCTGTAAATTATCTGTAAATACAACCGAGTGCTGAAAAGAAGGCGCGGTCCCAATGCTGTCCGCTGTTGATGATGTTGCAGGGCGTCCAAAGAGAGCCGTTTTAGTGACCGAGTTCCCTATGAAGAGCCCTTGGGATTCTGTACCCTTTGCAGTGTGTAGGGAGCAGGGATACAGATTAGGAACACTTCCGATTTGAATGCAGCCTAAAATGAGTAACGTAACGGTAACACAGTTGTGTTCGCTGATGGCGCCGCTGGTTTGCGTAATTTAACTAATTTATAATCTGCGTTAAATTTTTTTAGCTGCGTTAATTTTTTTAATCGCGATTAATTCTTTAAAGCGTTCATTTGACAAGACTAATAATTAGTGATGTATATTATTTCCGCAAAAATAGAACCAAAGTCTAGGCTATAGATTTTACAAGCAAATTTGTCTGTGTTTTTGATTGACCTAAAACAACTGTTCACACATGCAATCTAACTCATTTAAAAAGTAAAGAAGTGCTAATTTGAAGAGTCACGATTCTCAGACTTGAGACGTATTTTCTTAGATTCATTTCCTAGTTGAAGTTTAAAAAGTACAAGCCTCAGAAGCAAAATTACTGCCATTTCATGGGGGATGTAAAAAATTAGTAGAAAGGCTGAAACGAGCTCAAGAACGATGTTTTGATGTTTTGAACTGCTCTGTGCTGCTCAGCAGGAATGAAGGCTTCGAAGTGGTCTTTAATGAGGCTAATAATGCTATGCCAGCCTGAGCAATTTTGCTGGTCTTTAATCTCTCCGCTCTCAGTATTACGCGTTACGTGTCAGCTCGAGTGGGGTTCGATCTCTCAGGAGGCTTCATGACGTCCATGCGTGGCGCACGACTCTCCATAATGACGCTAAACAAAAAAATCCGGCACCAACATGACATCCTCTCCTCCTCACTGCCGTTATCCTCGTGATCAGTGGTGTTTATCACAGCGGGGCCTCTGACATTATTCACAGTGTTTATAAGAGACCTGCTGAGTGACTACGTTCGGTTATTATGCTCCGCCTATGCCGTTGTGATCCGTTTATAGAGCCGGCTCGCTCCTAAATGGGTTTGGATTGCTATAAAATAAGGAAATAACTGAGCAATGCACGCTCGTCTTCTTGCTTGCACTGTTTCTGCACTGGTACCCGTGGCGTCGGAGGCGATCTCTCAGCAGGGCTCGTTACACACAGCCTGAAACATTACAGAGCCATCTGCAGCCTGTGGTTAATCGGGGTTTATTTTCAATTCAGCTACTACATGATGCTCCCTGAGAGCCCGGCGCTTAATCACACGCCGATCACGTCTTCACGTATGGAGGGATGAGGTTCACTGTATGAATTTTTATATTCGATTATACATATATATACATACGAGTTAATGAGTGCAAATCAAAACAAGCTTTTTCTCTGCAAATAAACTTTCCTCCTGTTACTGAGGGGGCAGGTTTGTGTTAGACAGAAATACTAAACACACAACCAAAGCTTAAACTGAATTGAGTAATTAGCTACATTTACACAAAAAGGATTATAATAATGAACCTTCTTCTAATACGTTTATATTTATATAATATTATATGGGAGGAGAACACACCAAAATCTAAGGCATAATAATAATAATCATCGGGCGAAGGCGGGGTACACCATGGACAGGTCGCCAGTCCATCACATGGCCAACACACACTCACGCACACATTCACACCTACGGACAATTTAGAGTGATCGATCAACCTAATATGCATGTCTTTGGACTGTGGGAGGAAACCGGAGTGCCCGGAGAAAACCCACGCAAGCACGGGGAGAACATGCAAATTCCACACAGAACGGCCTGGCCCGGGAAACGAACCCAGCTATTAAATGTATTACTTAATGTTAAGTAGTTAACACTTCATATGCAAACATTAACTAATGCAGTTTTTTTATCGTAACATTTAATTACTTAAATAATATTACATTAACATTAGTTAATATATTACTTCACACTCTTGTTCATTTTAACTAATGCATTACTTCATGTTAGTTAGTCAACACTTAATGTTACTGACCATTTTATACATAAAACAAACAAATAACATTTAATTTTACATTTAAAAAGCCCATATTTAAATTAACTGTCAGCTGTAGTTGTTTTTTTAAATACATTAATAAACTGTCAAAAGCATTTACTTTCTTTAAATGTAGGTTAATTGTACTCCTACATCAGGTAAATTACAGAAAATGCTGTTATTTTTCTCAATAAAGAATACAGTGTTTTGATGATTAGTTTCATTAAAAGTGCCATAGATTTAATGTATTCCATTTAAACATTTTTTGTTAAATCACATGACACATTTTAATAAACAGTTTATTCTTGTATATTTGAATAAAATTTACTGTCATTTTGAAATAGCTATAAACTATAAGTTTTACTGTAGAAAAACTGTAATAAAAAAAATAGTTTTACAGTGTACATATTATTTCCCTTCCTGGAGGTGACACATTATTCTTTTTTCCCATCTAAAGCATTCACCCTTCCCCCAAATCAATAAGCATTTGGTCTTCCTTGACAGTGATGAATGTTCCTGCTCCCACACTGCTATGATATTGTTTAACAATAAAGAAGCACATAGATTGGCATATGAAAAGCATGGTGGAATGAGATTGTAAAATGAACATCCCCCGGCATGGACGGGTGACCAGAAACCAGTGACTCAGCCATCCATATCAGATGACCAAGATCTGTGGCATGTAAACCGGGATCCATACAGGAGTCTGATTCTCAAAACTGTTAAGCCTGGGTACTCACGTGCTTCTGGGGTGGTGATGTACTCCTCACTAGTCGCTGGGCCACAGCCTATTTGTGTGCAGTAATATAGGTAGAACCTGTACCGGCTAACTGGCTCCAGGTCCCTGAGATGCCACTTATTTGTATCTGGGTTGGTGATGTTCACAGTTTGGAGGGGTCCTACTTCCTCTGTGTTGTTAACTAAACAGAAAGATGGAATAAAGCACAGATATTCAAGATGAATGAATAATAGATTTTGTCTACTTTTGTGTTTTTCACTCCCAGTCCTGGAAGGCAACTTCATCACATGTTTTGCTGATAATGTTTTTTGTTATTGTTGTCTGAAGTGACTTAATATTAAGATAGGATACTTGAACTGAGAGTTAATGGCCTTTCTTAAAGACCCAAAAGTGGCAGACTGTTGATGCAAGGATATGAACCACAACCTTCTGATCCCTAGCAATTGAAAAATGATCTTATTGCATTCATTGGGATTGATTACCACAAACAATAAATGACTCCATCTCACAATACAAGGAGATGACCTCTAGACAGGCTTAGATAATGTTTCTCATTCCCATAGTTTGCTAGACCCTGTAGACCCATGTGGTGACCTTTCACATGCTGGGCTGACTGATTAAGCTCTTAAAAGGTTTGATGATCACATGAGAGGAATATAGTGGAATATAGATGAAACCACTGAGCTGTGCACAGCACTGATATTCTGATAATGTCAGTGGTCTGGAAAATTCCAAAATAAGAAAGAACATATTTTATTTAATTAATTAAAATAATTTAATGAATGCATATTATTTCCCTGAAGGTGACACATGATTTCTTTTCCCTTTATAAAGCTTTATCCTTTCAATTGTGTGTGTGTGTGTGTGTGTGTGTGTGTGTGTGTGTGTGTGTGTGTGTGTATGTGTGTTAAAGCCCATGTGGATCACAGTGGCTAAGAAGAGTTTTGTATAAGGGTTCAATTAATTGTAAATCTGGACCACTAATAAACCAAATTAACTCTGAAATTCATTACTGCTTTTAATTAAATGTAGTTACTGTTAAACGCATACACATTTATGGTTAATCTCAGATCTCATAAAAGTTTAAGATACAACCATCCTCACATCTCTGTAAAAGGTAAAGGAAAAGTTATGCCTTTAGAAAAAAGCACGTTTAAGCAACAGGACCAGTTTCTTAGCTGTCAACTCTGAATGGTTTATTGGCAGACTTTCTGACCCAATTCTGAAACCCATATAAATAAATTTCTGCCATCACTTAGGACCCAAGCTGAAATTTCAGTTTACTAATCAAAATTATTTTTCCACCAAATATTTCCTCATGTGCCCTGCCATGCACCAGCATCCCCCTGATCCAAGCCTAACCAAGACAACAGTACTTATAATTCTTTATATGAATTGATTTATTCAAATACATTCACATGAGAATTTACACAAGAAAATTGGCATTCAAGAATATTGTGATTTTGAAAAAACTTTTGTATTCTACTTGTGCTCCTGAGTGTGTCTAAGTTTACACATAAGGAGACTAACTAATATAAACCTCAATCACTCTGCTTTAAATCATATAAATCATGACGAATTTCACACATTTATATATGGATTACAGTATCAAGTTTATGCATTTTATTTATTCACACAAACATAGTGAATATTTTGTAAAACACAGGGATTCATATTAAAAGCATTCAGTAAAGAAATAGTAAATATAAAAAAAAATGAAAGCAAATCAAATATGGCAGTGAGGGAGTGGTTGAGCATCAGCTGCAGATGGAGAGGTGGTGCATCAGACTGGCAGGTAATGTGTGATGATTCCATTCCTTATTACCACCAGCCAACTTATTTGTGTCTCTTTCAGTGTTGGCTGTAACTTAGAGACAGTGAGGGTTTGAACTGGCAGTGTGTGCAATACACACAGACAGGCACACACATACTCACACACCGAGGAGTGTGAACTTGAACTTGAGAAGTTTAAAAGCCGTGAGTTCAGGATGGACCCTTTTCAGTTTTTTTTTTTTTTGTTTGTTTGTTTTTTTTTAATTAGTGCAGGGAATAAACACAAGCCCAGAGCTCTGCTGAAATTTCTTCTGCCTCCCAAGTCTTAACTCTCACACACTAGGTTCTACAGCAACACAAATACGACTAGTCTTTAAAGTTACTGATATACTGTAATGACCTAGTATATCCTACGTTGCGGTGTGTTGTATACTCCAAAGTGTATTGTGGACCATTTGTTTCCTGTAGTCGCAAGCCCCTCTGCTATTCTATTATAGCACTGGGGAGGAAGTGAGGGATTTCTGGCCATGAGTCACCAAGACATGTCCTTTGGATATAAATTAAAAATAGCAGTTTCCCCATATAATGTGATAGGTGTCAATGATCACCTGGATACAGGATGCTAGATATATATTGTTTTCTCTGTTTTCATGTCAAACCATTGTCTTTTCACCTCTTCACCACTTAATTCATCTTTCTGCTAGTTTACTCCAGATTTTAAAGACATTAAATCATATATATTCTTACTGGCATAGTATGACAATGTGAGTCAAAGTAACCATTAATTTTTGCCTTGGGCTTTTCATGCATTGTCTTTGTATTTTTTTGAGTTTCGTGGGCATCATCAAATCAGCAATCAGCAAAACAGCTGTGCCATGCATGAGTCTGTTATTTTACAGTTTGGCAGATATTTTGAGTACAGTTTGGCTTACGGTAACATTTCAACACATCCTTAAACAAAAGATATATGATGTAATGAGGCTAAAAATAAATGAGGTCCAAGGATTTTAAAGTTTTCTTCAAAAGGTCCAATTTAAAAACTATATAATGCTGACAAATCAGGTCTCAGCATCTCTGGATTCTAAGATGCATCCATGGACATGTCCCACTCTCAAGACAGCTACACTGGAGTAGACTTGTGCAGCATATACTCATTAAATGCATCATCAGAATGTCAGAGCATGTTGTGAAATCATAAAACAGGTTCTTTAAGTGACACATTTTGTCACTGTGCTTGCACACAGCGAAATTGAACCTCCACATCTCACCCATCTGTGCAGTGAGACACACTAGGGGGCAGTGAACACACGTACCTGGAGTGGTGGGCAGCCCTAGACAGCGCCCGGGGAGCCATTGGGGGTTAGGCGTCTTGCTCAAGGAGCCCTGTCAGCCACGGGAATCAAACCCAGGACCTTCCGATCATGGGGCAGACACCCTAACCTCAAGACCACGACTGCCCCAAATTCTTTCAGTGAGACTGCTTAATTTGTCTCACAATGAGACATCTCACATCTATTCTCTGAATGTATAAAGCACTATCTCTAAATATTTTCATGAAACACGCAATAAGCGTGAAATATTGACTGTGTAAAAGCTTAGTGCAGCCAGGCTTAACCATGCAATGTGGGTGCTTTTTAAATTCCAGGCTGCTGTGTGCCACATGGACAGCTGGATCCATTATCCCAAACATTTCACACACCACTTCATGTGCAGGGACTTCAAAGGGCACAATGAGGCTCTTGCACAATCTTCAGATTAAAATGTCCCTCCTCTTAATATGGAGCATGGCACTTAGCCACAGTGATCAGCTGCACTGTCAAATACATGAACCCTTCCAGGCTGTGTGTGTTTTATTGCCTGTTTGGACACCATAGATTTATCAAGTACTGAGTCCTAGCTGATGATCTATGCTGAGAACAGGTCTCGAGATGAGAAAAATATTTGTTTGAACCCCCCAAAAATCTTACATGATTTACAGTGAATGAAAGCTATGCAGCGAAATAAGCATGAGAATCACATTTAGATTGCATTTGCCTTATTGCCTGTTTGCTTTTCTTCAGCTTGACATGTTCTCTATATAAGCAGTCCTAGTCATCATTGTTCATCCACTGGCGTACTAGCATATAAGCAGTAACATTACGTAGATAATTAATATAACTAACACGTTCCTACAATAACCATAACCAGGCTGGATACTGTCTTCGCCACAGACTAATAAAACCCCAAATGTGGGTGATACAACAGTGACTCCTAGTGGTGAGATTTGAAGGAATGAGGTAGAGCATTATAGGGCATTCAGACAGGCTGCATTAATATTGACATACTTAGCTGGTATTGCAGGACACAGCTGGTGAGAACTCCATTAGCTTCTACTGGGGAAGACCAGCTAAGTGTGAGAGCATGTTTCTGAACATCTGTAGCCCTGAAAAGCAGAGGCTGATCTGGAACTATTGGAGAGATAAAGGAGATTAGTTGAACAAAATGTCTCATTTAGGGCAATAAGCACATATTGGTATTAATGGTGTCACACAAGACCTTTATTTCCTGCTCTATTCTTTTTTCAAATAATGATAAAAAATGTATAGCTACATACTACTAAAATAGAGTTGATAAATTATTGAACACTGTCCCCATAAGAACATAAAAAACAGCATAGATTTTTAAAAATCAACTTGATAGAAACATTTAATGTCAACATTTATTTTGAAAATTATAGCTATAGGAGATATTTTAATTTGTATATAAATTATAAGTTTATATGTATTGTACTGTTGATTTATAAATTATCATTGAAATTATTTTTCAAGAAAGAATATAAAAAAGAATGAACATTATTTTAACATATATACAGGGGTTAGACAATGAAACTGAAACACCTGGTTTTAGACCACAATAATTTATTAGTATGGTGTAG
>JAOVVH010000023.1:6549213-6560922 GCA_028566435.1 Scorpiodoras heckelii
CAGAGTGTGAAATTTATTTGTGAGTTTTTCTCTCGCGCGTGTGTGTGTGTGTGTGTGTGTGTGTGTGTGTGTGTGTGTGTGTGTGTGTGTGTGTGTGTGATGATTTCCAGGACTGTAATATTATTGAATCTTTTCTCCTGTCTCCTTTTTCAGACTCTCAATTGGCTGACTTGATCACAGATGGCACTCCATGTGATTATGGCAACAACCATTATGTGATCAGCTTTCCTGATTGGCATCCTTGCCAAAGGTCTTGGGAAAACAGATAACACTTGCCATGATAACACTTCTAGCACCAAATGTTAGGTTCATTCACACTGGCTGCTGTATAACTTTGAGGATAAACAAGCTGTCAAGGAAAATATGAACAAAAATAAACAGTAGGAGACAGGCTAACTGGTGTTCTAGCTTCCTTACACCATGCTTATGCAACTGTTGCTGTAGAGGGGTTTTAAATGAAGAGTCTTGTTAAATCCATTTTAATCATTTTACCACAGAAATCGATAAGCTACTTCCCCGATATTCAGAGTTAACAAATGTCATATGCATGCATAGCAATGGAGCACCTCTGAAACCTATATACAAATGTGCTCTGAGTGGTTTAAGAGAGCAAGAATGAAAAAAGCAAGCTGTGCCCTAGCTCAAAATTAAAGTAGTTCAGTGGTTCGATAATAATTTAATGTAGCACTGCTTTAGGCACAGAGCTCTGTGCAGATCATCACCATCATCTTCCCACCTGCCAGCAAAGGAAGTCCATCGCAGAGGGCTGCAGGCGGAAAGTGTGCCGCCAAACAAGCGTCTCCTGTGCTGCAAAATCAGATTTACAGCTAGTGAGATTAATGTTTCTTGGAAGCATCCATATCCGAGCCTCTTCTCCTCCTGCCACTTTAATGAGATAAGCCTGGGCTAATGCTGGTTAGCTGGCCAAGATAAGGTCTCAGCATCAAGCTGATGCCTGTTAAGGAGAAACAAACCTGAGGACTAGAGTCAGTGTTGGGAGACGGAATGTTACGTTTCATACGTTTTCATTGCTTGTGAGTTGCTCACAATAAAAGTAAAAAATCCTATGGACTTGAAGGGGGAAAAATCAGGTGGGTTTGAATTGCAATGCAGGTCACGAACACACAAGGCTACAGAATACTGTGAGATATTTCTACTGAAATGAGGATGCAGATATTTATGTGTGTGTGTGTGTGTGTGTGTGTGTGTGCGTGTGTCTTTATCCCCAGATGAGAGTGATTGCTCATGAATAAACCAACATTGTATAGATGATCTTGAAAATGCAGGAATATTACATAAATGATGACTCATTCCTTGCATCAGGAGCACCAAGTAAATGAAAGCAACCCCAGCTCTTATCCCAGAGCTCTTGAAGTTAAGGCATTAGTATTGTATAAGTGATCACACCTACATACACAAAAGAAAAGAGCTGGTGGTACAATTTGACACAAATTAAATAGGCCAGGCAATTATTTGTGTAAAAACATGTTATTATTTTCAGACAGACTGAAAATAATTAGGAGATACTAGGTACAGGGACCTGTAGGCAAAACTGCATAAAATGTGCTGGGAAATTCTATTATTATGTAAATTTCCCTGCTAGCTTTGCAAAATTGATTGCGTTGGTTAATTACCAGCACTCATAGGTGACTGCTGATGGAATTTCCAGATTGAAAAGTTAGGTAATATTATCAGGCACCCATAAGCAGTATAAAGAATATCAATAAAATTTCCATTAAATACTTTAAGGCAGATTCTGATGCGTATAGTAGTTTGCTGTCTTCTAAGGGACTTCCCTTCAGGTCCAAATCAACTTTACATCATTTATAGCTGTCTGTATTTCAGTCAGTTCCAGGATACCCTATACACAGGATACACCGTTTATAACTATAAGCACTCTCATTTTACGTTGCAGTGACCCGTACAGTCTCATGATCTATTGTATAGCAGCACCTGCAGTGCACATCTGGTGGCTGTGAACCCACTAGGCCAATAATGTGAGCAATTTCCTTACAGCAGTGTTTCTCGGTCTTCTAAAAACCATCAACCTGCACATTTTGGGGTTTCATATCCTCTAACGCACCCAATCTGTGTCAAAGATGTTTATTAGATTACAGTTTGAATCAGGTGCGTTAGGAACAGGAAAAACAACTAAATGTGCAGGGCGGAGGCACTCAAGGAGCAGGATTGAGAAACACACTGAATGCTGATCATCTAACTATGTCGGTTGAGCAGTCTTGCAGTTTTCTAATGTGCATGCTGCTTTGCCCCATACACTAATGTGAAAATTCAGTGTTATATTGTCTACTATTGTGGGACTGAATAATTCATACCTCCATATAGGGGAGACCGGGGATGGTTGTAACATATGGTTGTACATAGTTGTAACAGCAACAGGGAAAAGCTGTGTTTTATGATCAGTACTGAACACTCCCAGATTCTTCCTGATCTCTCATGTGCAGTTTCACTGTTCTGTAAGCAAAGCTGCAGATTTTAGAGAAAAAATATAGGTAAGAAAGTAATTTTTGGGACTAGTTTTAATTATATTTTAATCAACGTTTAGATTGTTGAAGTTAAAATGATGAGAAACCTTTTTTAGATTAAAGAGTAGTCTTTCAAGTTATATATGATGTATTTCAATCATACTAATCTTGAAGTTTGGACGTCAAACTTGACTGGTCCTGACTGGTTCTCAGACTTTATGAAGAGGCATCTCAACCTGTCCATTAGAAGCATAGAGACAACGAGTCTGCAGCGAGATACAGGTATTTAAGTGAATTTAAGTGAATTTAATTTAAGTATTTAGGTATTTGAGAAGCACAGTGTCATATGAGTAGCTTAAAATGTTATCAGCCTATGTATATGCAGTACATAAAGAACATTGACTGTACTTTGGTCATTCATTCAGCTTTTTATATCAAACATTTAAAGCAAATGGTTTATCTGCTAAGCCAGTAAATGTGTTTGTCTTTTGGGTTGGAGAGATGAATCAAACTGACTTTCATTGATTTAAAAAAAAAAACAACAGCAACAAAAAAAAAAAAGATCACAGAGCATGTGAACATAATGAAGCTAAAGAGACCAATCAGCATCAAGCACTGATTCTAATGGATACCTATACTTCACTATTTGATTCAGTGGGAGTGAGAACAGGCAGGTTTAACAGAATCAGCACTGACATATTAAGACACACACACACACACACACACACACACACACACACACACACAAACACACAAACACACACACACACACACACACACTCTGCCTGACAGTCACAGATGTTCTTTCAATAAAGTTTTTCTAATGCAAATTATATTACTTTATATTACATTTATGGCATTTGGCAGACACCGTTATCCAGAGTGGCATACATTTTACTCATTTGATTCAGCTGAGTAGTTGAGGGTTTAGTGCCTTGCTCACGGTCAACAGTGGCAGCTTGGTGGTGCTGGGATTTGAGCTCATAACCTTCTGATCAGTAGTCAAATGTCTTAACCACTGTCTTAAATTGTACAGCGTGGGCTCAGTTTGTGCTTATCTCTTATTGTTACAACTTACCTAAGTTATTGTTAAAACCTACTCCAATATTCGGTTGGTTGGTTGCTGGTAACAGTCGAACTCCTTGTATTTGACCTTGTACAAGACTATGATATTATAACAGGTTGAAATAACTTCCATTTATATTAGAAAAACATGAGACCTTAGTTCCTAAAATTGTGAATGTTAACACAAAACTTTAAAAGTTACAGGTGCTGGCATGGAATGTGTTACAATCATCCTCACCTGTCTGTTCTGATCATGTGGATAGCTTGCATAACATGGGCATATGTTCAGAGCTTGACCGTATAAGAGGTGCTTTAACAGCTGACACTGCTGACAACAGCAGTGTGTGTTCCTGTTGAAAATGCTAGGATTTTGCATTCTGTTCTAACTGAATGCAACAATTTTCATTACAAAGTATATTATTGATAACAACATGAAAGAAAAGTAAAATCTTAGTATCTGGTACATCCCCTTTTTGCTTTAATGACAGTGTGTACTTGAGCTGATACAGACTCCACAAGTTTGTACAAACACTTATGATCCATTTTAGATCAAATCTGTTCACTTCATCTGTACACATGCTTCAACAGAAGTGATTACGCATGAGGATAACCTGATCTTTTGTACAAAGTAGCTAAGATGATCAATATCACAATTACAGTGATAATTAGAGTGTAAACGTCTCCCTGCTTTGACTCCAGCAGACACCACATACAGTTAAACAGGGACCTAGAAATAGTGCAGAATCTAGAATATTAAATACTCAAGATATCAAACATTTACTTCTTTGTTTTAAATTTTTCCAAATTCTAAAACTGTTAAGTTTTAAATGTCAAAAATCCCAGATTTTTAACATGGTCTCAGACTTTTATACCCCACTGTTTATTGCACGTCATAATGAAAATGATATTGTTATGCTTCTGAAAGGTGAGAAAGGACATTACAGAGCCAATTAAACATGTTTCTAAAGTGGTGTCTTTGCCTAAAGCTTCTGTCACACTGAAAAATAAGGAAATCTGTATCATTCAGTCTTTCCATTAATTTTTCTTATACAGGAAGTGACATTTAACAAAACATTAAATTTGTTGATCTGTATGCTTTGAACATTTTAGTTTGTCCAGCTATAGCGTACAACTACAGCTTACTGCCATATTCTCTGTGAGGCAGATTTGCTCACAAAAGTTGTAGCCCATACTATAACATTCATCTGACGAAAGATTTTATGCTTGGTATGTATGACTGACAGCTCTTTCTTTTCTGAATGGCTACTTTTGTTCTGTTACTGTTTCTTTGTCTGTTGCCAATTTATCACTGAATGTTTTGCATCTTTGGGATTGGCAAGTTTGGACTTTTTTAATAAACTGAGGTTTATTCCATAAAATAGAGTAATAAAGTCTTAGCTTTCCAATTTACTCACATGTAAATGATATGAGCATATTTAAAAATGGTTTATTCCAGATTTATCATAGTCCTCTCTGCCTTCAGCCACCCAGCATTAAGACATAACCCCTTCCTGTATGATGTCCATTAAATTTCCTGAGTGCAATCTATTTGTACACTTTACGTATAACAGCAACCATAACATTCACATCAAACCAGAATTCTAAACATAGAAAGCAGTGGTTATCATGTACACTATTACTCAGGGCAGCCGCATAATTCGCTACTACCCTTTTGAACTTTCATCTCACCCGAAACGACTGTGAACTGAATTAACAAAGAGTCTAGCAGTGCTTTTAGTGTGCATAGGTATTTAGCAGATGTTTGAGACACTCTCAGAAGACTTCTGGTGACTCAGATGAAAGAGACCAGCATCCTTTCTCCTTTATTGTACATTTCTATTCATCCTTTGCTCTATGATGTGAGCCTGGCTGTCGTAACCCTTGATGAATTTCACTGATAGAACATTGCTGCACTTGCTTAAACATGACTTTCAATACTAATCAGTGACAGTGGTTTCACATGTGAGGAATTGGCATTTCTCTTTCAATGTGTGATGTGTTAAATTAGATTTTTGTCCTGTTTTATCTGAAATACATAAAATCCACACATGTATACAGCATCTTGAATAAAATAAAAATATACATGTTTAAGATTCTAGTAAAGTTTAAATAATATTTTCTGATTAAACTTTTGCGTTAAATGATAGATCCTTTGTGATTCAACATTTTTGCAAGCTCTTTTATGGGCATGCCAAAGAAACAGATGAATCTTATTCTGACAATCCTTTTGTTTGACTCCACTCTCATCTATTGACTGTGTACAGCTGAGCAATCAGGCTGGTTTGAACAGTAAGCATGCATTGTGTACTCTGGACAAAAACTTCAAAGGCGAGAAGAAAGAAACAAGCAATGGAGTGTAGCAGATAATCTCTTATAAGTTGCGCAGCAGTACATGAGTAATATTCCACTCTACAGAAACCCATGTTCATACAAAGGAAGTAAAGGAAGTGTCTGATCCAAGCATGGTGAAAAGGCAGTGTGTGTGTGAGCGAGAGAGAAAGAGAGAGAGAGACTGCAAGATGCTCACATAGTTTGTTGAATCAGTCTATCTCACTGAAAATTGAAGTGAGCGGCTTTTGCCCAGAGTGTTCTGGAAGCCACACCCCAGACTCCAGCTGCCTTTAACTCGAGCTTTGTAAACACATCATCAAATGAAAATATGTCAAAATGCTTTTTCTTTTGAGTAGCATGGCATTGTTGGGGAACAAGTGAAAACAGGATGAGAATTCGAATGAAAATAGGCTATGTCCCTAGATAGCGCTGATGAAAATTTATATCTGGTGAAAGAATTGGCTTTGAGCAAATTTCTTCAGAGAACTAAAGGCTTTTCTATGTAATTGATTGTTGAAACATTTCTGCCAAGTGTATGACAGTATACTGTAGTAGATAGACAAAAATAATATACGTTATATTGTATAACAGGTTACCTCAAAGTCTTTGATATTGACTGAATTGCCTTTATGTTTTAAGCTTAGTGTTTTTTCATGACATGTCATTAGAACTGTTTTTTTTTTTTTTTGGAAACATGATCATGCACTTGCATGCTTCTAAAAACAGGACTTGCCATATGAGTAGCCATCACTTCCTAATGTGATCATGCAGGAACGTTGATATATCCATGTGATCTATATCCAATTTGGGAAATAGCTCTCTTTTAAGGTAAAGTAAATTTTAGTACGAAGAACTCAAGGGGCAAGACTGAAATTTAGGCCAGCAGAAGCTGGAAGCAGTCAGTGTATGCATTTGATTCTCAACTTAGAAGAGTAAAGTGGCCTTGCAAAGCCCAGATATGAGCATAATTGCTTTTGCTTTCCACATTGTGACAGCCAAATTCTCATTAGTGTGCAAGGCAGTGCAACTGCTGACCGCAGAGAGCAGGAGACTCTTTGACTACCTGTGTTTCAGTTCCGTCTTCAGGATTTGATTTGAGTCAAAACAAAAGCCCCGTTTAAGTACCTCTGTTTGGACTGTGACGGAAACTTGGTAACCTTAAAAAACGGTTGACATGCCTTACTTCAACTGGTTCAAAGAAAAGATGTTGACGGGAGCTAAGTGCTCAGTCTTTATGGTATTACAATTGCATCCTGTACAGTTTATAACTTCTTTTCAATGTTTCCAAAGATACAAAACAATTACATTCAATGCCTTTTAATGAATATGTGTAGTATTGCCTACGACCATAATATCCTGCATCGTTATAGTAAGATAAAAACACAAGAAAATAATTAACACATAAATTACTGAGAATGTTATCATCAATATCACAGGGATAAGTGATGCATTTACACAATACTACATGGCGTAAATTCATAGTAATTACGATGGAAGGTAACTGAAAAGTCGAAACCAATTGAGGAATACCCTTAAACTTCATGGTGCCTTAGGAAACCCGAACGATGTTGTTTTCTGTCTGGAAAACTTTAATATGTTCCACTGCTCTGATGCAGCACACGCAAAAGTAGGCACTGGTGCACTCTATGCCATATTGTGACATGGGAACCTCAATAAAAAAAGTGTTAAGGGCCAGGGGCATTTGCATTTTGGAAGGCACTGAATGAAAGCATTTGTTCATCATCCTGTGCCTCTATGAAAGGCTCTATTAAGAGAGAGGTTTTCAAATCCCCCCATTTTGCTCATATTAAACTTTGGAACAGAAAATGGGAAGTCTGACAATTAATGCAAGGTTTTTTTGTTGTTGGCTGTTTTACTGGAAGTGAGAAAGCTGTGCATTTCACTTTTACGCTTTCAGTTCATTGGTCAGCTGCATTGCTTGGCAGCATTCTGGGGGTGTCTTGGAAACAAGGCTTTATCTTAAAATTATGAGGGTAAAATCACAGGACTCATTCACAAACAAACTACCTGGAAGTTATGAGATTGCAAATGTCAGGTCCTTTAGCTAATAAAGACTTTCTTATTGGTGGTGGAGCTCTGAACTTTACTGATTCCCACTAATCCAAAGTTGACTTGATTAAATCAGGATTTAAATAATGCAGGGGGTTGGGCTGAAAGGGAAAAAAATCTAGGATTTAGAAGGTTGGGGGCCTGTAGGGAATAAAGTCTACTGACCTCTTATTTATAACAATATATTTCTACTCTTAAGATGTTTAAGAGAAATACAATCAAAATAATCTCTGAAAGTTAATCTGACCTTATCTTATAGTGTGACAACCTAGCAACAATACTTCAAAAACATCACTGTTTTGAACTAAAGAGGGATAGCTCTGTCAGCAGTTGATAGATTATTTAAAATTTAACACTGCTGTGTTGGTGTTGATCATTTTAATTGATGTTGTGGGATAAAAAAAAGAACTAGAAGCAATTGCCACAGGATTTAATAAAATGTATGGGTGTACCAATAACGATAATATCACAATTAAAAAAATGCTATGGCTATGTCGTTATTATGTATAATGTATTTATGTGGTTCTTTCACTATACCCATAATATTTGCACTTTATAAGGGGTCTGTGTCTTCAAGAACTCCTTAAAATGAATGTCAATGATGTTTGTCAAATATGGTATATAAGAAAACTAAGAAGGTAAGAAATTTTGTTCAACCATTATGACAAAATGCCGAACTAGTGTGGTGAAATGCCCAGCTAGTCCTGACAAAGTCCATACTAGCGAAAAAATCTGAGAGCTGATATCAAGAATATGCAATAAATTCTCAAATGGCTTTCCATAAACCCAGGCTATGTCGATTCACCCAGACATTTGTTCAGTTCTGCACTTCCAAAACCCCACCCCCTACACTCACACCAACTAGTGATGACCCTCTATGTCAGCAAATCTGCATTTCTGTTTTTAAATGAAATACATACATGTTTTGAGTCATTCTTGATCATGCAATTTACTCATTGCACTGAGCATATATTTAGTGTATATATTTCTGTAGTAAGAAAAAAACCGTCACAGCCATTTTCCCTCTACAGAAGTGATATGGGGTGTTAAGGGATGTTTCCTCTGCTGAGAACACAAAGGTTGTTGGGGGAAGGGAAATTGATCTGAGTGAATATGGGCTTGTTACATGTTCATTTAACAGCCTTTTAGTTTTGAATGCTCCACGTTCCATGGTGGGCCTTTTGTTGTGAAAAGCAGATTCATGAATGATAAACAGGTGTAGCAAATTTAACCAGCTAAGCTAGTTATAGTATAGGTAGATATTTTGGAAAACTATTTAGTTTAGATCCATGGGGGTATTAGTGTATTTGATATTGGGTAAATATCAGAGTGCTTTCTGACAAATTGAGCACAGTTAATATTAACGACAGCTAGCACAAACACTCCTAGCATGTTACCACAAAAAGACTTTATAAACAAACCATTTTCATAACTATAATTAGCTGTTGTTGCAGTTCATCGTGCTCTCGTTAATGCCCTGAAATTCAAAGCTGTTGAAAACTAATTTCACAAACCAGATGCTCCGATGAGGTACACAATGATGGAGGCCAGTGAAGCTGGCGATTGGAGGATATTTTTGAACAGACACCTCAACACAAGCTTTAACAAAGACTAAAAGAAGATCCAGCACCACCCAACACACAACACCGCATGAAAGGCAAAGTTTGTCTGATTTGCTGCCAAAACACACTAACTTATCCTGAGTTTCGCACTTTCAGAATAAAAGTTACAGTTTTACAGTTCCCCAAACTTTGACCATATCATATATGAGTGTACAGCCTATTAAAGACTCTATGAGTGTAGATCTGCTGAGAATAAATGTACTGATACAGAATGAAATGAGAAATGAAAGGAAACACTGAGAGATGACTCACAGAGTCAAATGAGTCATGTCTCTTCTGTCAGTAAAGATCAGAGGTCCTGAAGGGCAGGAACCTCAGAAACACAGTATAGCACTAATAAGATTACATCTAACCACTGGTGTGAAATCAAAGGGTGAGAACTCTATTAAAACAGCGTCACAGTGTCATGAATCTTCACTTTTACTAATGAACTGATGTTCCTGTCTGTACTTTCTTTGTGTTCCTAAAAAGGTAATCCCATGCAGTTCCTTTGAATATTTTTTTACTAGGTGCTTTCAAAAACAGAGACTGCAAAATGCTGGTCTAATCAGAATAAAAGATGGATCCAATTATACCATTTTCAAAAAGAGAAAGTGCTTGTTCCTTCATTTTTAAATCCAGAGGAAATACTACAAAAAAGATTTAAAATCCTTATCAGTATAAGCACACATGGTTCTTATTTAGCACAATTAATAGACCTTTGACATCCATTTTCTTAAGAAATGCATAATCTTGTTGAACCTACTCAAATCATAACTGTAATCACCCTGTTCACAGTTGATCTAATTCTTAGTGATTGTTCTGAAAACAGCGACTAATCACATAAGGAATCTGACCACAGTATTTTCTGCTCTAAGATAGGATTTCAATGAATAAAAACTCCTGCTGGTGTTTTAATGTTCCTCCATGCATGGCTCCTAGTCGCTCAAAACCATTGTCCCTTTGATCAAGATTGATTACGCTTTTAGCTAGGAGATACAGCAATAGTCTCTCACCATATTTGGAACTGAGAGAGTTAAATCAAATAGTTATTGATCGAACTGGGTCCATTGGAAACAGGCAGAGCAAAGCTGGCGAGCATGGAGACTGCTCAGTTTGGTGAAGAAAAATCCATATCCCCAGCAAGACACCAGAGACTGTGCTCGGAAACATGCAATTGTGAACACTGTTGATGAGACTCACAGAAATATTTTGGTAGACAGTTGATTAATTGTCATTGTTGTCTTAATGTATTGATTCATGTCATTTTCAGCACCACCACTGACAGCTTGATGAATGCAGATTGCAACATGCTGTATCTTCGAGTTAATGCCATTTGTGGCTGTAGACTGAAAGAGATTGCAAGAATGCTTTGGTGTAATTAAAGGTCTGAAAGAAAACTGCACTGGTGTCTTGAGTAATGTCCTATTCCCCACCAACAAACACAACCTTTAGTACTTATTGCCTATCTCTACTGAATTTTGTACTTAATGCAGTAATTGACATAACATAAATGAGTTTCTGTTATGAAGAAATCTTGCTGCCTTAGATGCCAAAGAAGGTTCTTTCCTTCAAGGCAGTGCAGGTTCCATGCAAATGCCCCACAAGCTATATTTCATTGGCTTCAAATGATCTGGTAGAAAGTGCAGATACAGCAGAAAAATACAGTTCATGTGGTCTCTGGACCTCTGGTACATAATGGTGGTGAAATGCGGGATGGGGTGGTGTTGCTACTCTCTGCAGTTAATGAAGTAACACCCCCCATCCCCCAAAGGGCTTACAATGTTGCTGATTGTGCTGTCTGTCATCATTCATTCCCCCAAGCATGCAAGAAAAGGCTACATCACAAAATATTCCAGCAGCACATGTGTAACATAGCCCGCATATATAAATTAGCTTCCCTCTTTCTGTCTCTGAGGATCTCAAACCAGTTTTGTGTTTATTCTGTGTTGATGCTGACCTTGTTTGTTCCACATGAATTGGCGCTGAGCTGCTCCCTCTAGTGACTGGTGTACTTGAAGCAAGAACTTATCTCACTATATATGATACATTTATTTATCTTGTCAGTTAGATAGTTTCTATATTAACTGCTTCTGCAGTCTACAGTTTTTTAAATTATTCATTATCTTCCGCTTTATCCCGCTAGTCGGGGTTCGGGG
>JAOVVH010000023.1:6692878-6706642 GCA_028566435.1 Scorpiodoras heckelii
ACATTAAATATTCAATATTCATGATTTTTCTTGATTCTTGTTCACACTGTCACTAATGCAAATTAAAGAAATTCTAAGCTTCTACTTTTTATTCAAGTTATTACTGATAATAAAATTTCTTCTAAAATTAAAATAGCAAAAAAAAAAAAAAGCAAAACAGAAGTGTTTTTATCACTTCCACACTATATCACTGCTGTAACTCCCTCAATACTCACTGACTTGCACATGCATCTTTAGAAAGTTGTACAGTCTCCACAACAGTTTGCATCATTGTAAGGAAGGACGTAGGCATAAACTGCAGATATGATTGACAGCATAGACACAATGACAAAGATTTAAAAATAAAGCCAAAATGTATTTGATGTTCTCTGTTGGCTGTCTAGAGTAGAAGAGCTTTTTCCTCAATTATTTTTTTAATTATATGATACATTTATGATAAATTAATTTTAGAGACATTATTTGACCCTTTTTTCAGGCTGTGGTTAATGAAGGGTTTGACAGATAAAGGTTAAGCTGATTTACAGCTAACAGATGATCATGAATCATGGCTGCACAGGCAGATTTCTCTTATATCTAGTATTATACTGTATACCATCCTTAATGACAGAATACAGTTGTGTGGTTAAAGGTTGGACTTTACTCTATAGGCTAAGTTTAATCTTATGGACATGCTCCCCTGCCTCCATATTCTGCTATTATTATGCATTTTACTGTATAAGCATTGGCTTAAGATAACATTAATAACATTAATAACATTCAGAAATTTTTAGGATGTAACTTACACTGTCTGAAATCACTCCCTGCTCACTATGTAGTGCACTATATAGTAAGTTCACAATTTTGTAGTGCTGTCCGATTGTATAGTGAAAATTAAAATACACTCCGGATAAAATGTACTGTATTTATCAGAAAAATATGTGCTGGTATTTATTATGGACAGCCCACCAGCCGGTGTTGATCTGGTATGTTTTAATTGTGTGCCAGCAATGATGTAATTTATGGAGCAGATAAAATGACCTGAGTAGTGTCTTAAAGTGTTCATTCATTTTGCCAGTGAGCTCACTATATTGTCCTCTTCATAGAACTCCCTAGGCAGTGAGTAGGGAGTAGTGAATTAGTGAATATTTCAGCTTTTTTTTTTATTTAAGCTAAATATTCACTTACCACTTTTATTAGAAAAGCCTGTTTATTAGGAACACCTGCACATTCTTGCAATTATCTAATCAACCAATTACATGCCATCAGCACAATACAAAAAAAAAAACATGCAGATACAGCTCAAGAGCTACAGTTAATGTTCACATCAAACATCAGAATGGGGGGAAAATAATCGGTAACTTGTGACCACGTGCCAGATCGGCTGGTTTGAGTATTTTAAAAACCGCAGATCTCCTGGGTTTTTCTTGCACAACTATCTCTAGTACATAGAATGGTGCAAAAAGACGGAAACGCTTTGCTGATGAAACCGGGCAAGTGGAGGAAAGTGGTTAGATCTGACAGAAAGTAACTCAAATAACCACTCTTTACAACAATTGTGAACAGAAAAGCATCTCAGAAATCACCAGATGTCAAACCTTGAACTGGATGGGCCACAGATCATATCGGTTTCCACACCTGTCTGCAAGAACAGGAATATGATGCTAAACTGGACATCTGATTGTTGATGTGTGCATTAACTGAAACTCTTCACCTGTTTGTGTATGATTTTATGCATTGTACTGCTGCCACATAATTAACTGATTGGATAATTGCATGTATTTGCAGGTGTACAGACATTCCCAAATCAGTGAACAGGAAGTAAATGGTATCCATCATAAACAATTGCCTTGAACTGAAGTGTTTTTCATGCAGGGCTCTTCAAAAAGCTTAAGTGTAATTAAATCCATGTAATATATGCTTTAACAGCACTATAACAGGTAAACCCATAAAAGCCCATTGAGTGGACACAGTGCTCCATCTCCTATCTCTACAGAACAGGTCCTGACTCTATCGCTTACATGCAAACAAGATGGCCTTTTTCAGTGAGTCATACTTTTGATTCAAAAGTAGCACAATGGGAATCAGTGGTGACGTATCCACACTAATATGAATCCACACCAGTGGTATCACATGATTGCACACATTTGTACTAGGTGTACATATATTCAGTTCAGATTCACCTTTCAGTTTGGACTCCTTACCATGAAATAGTGATGCAAATTCAAAAAGTAACTGTTTTATAATGTTTCACCAGACCTTAGAGAATTAAAGAGTTGAGGTTCAGCTTCTCAGAGCTATTTCCTGAATAGTAAGGTTGCTCTGCCCTCGCTCTCTCTCTGCCTCTCTGTGCACTGTACTGCCTTGCTATTGATTAGGTCTCTGGCCAAAGAGAGCTTCCTACTCTCCCCTTAGGCTCCCACTATCCTCATGGGTAGTATAATGAATCTCACTTCTGGGGATTGGTTAAAAGGAGCTGCTTGACATTTATTTCCCTTATTGATTACTGGTTAGTTGAAGAGGGAGTGGCAACTGTATTAGGGCGCTATTTCTGCCAGCTTCAATTACCTTCTGATAAGGTGAGTATTTTTCATAGTGATTTATTTAGTTTGCAAATAAATCACAAGCAATTCCAAGGTGCCTGATATCTGTTGTATTGAAAGTTTTGCCATAACGATTTTTTGCTTAGCAAGCAGTTTTGCTTGAGCTTCATTAGTGACTTTTGAATACTTCTTACATGGCTAATAAGGTTAGCTAATGGCTTAAATCAGAATGTCGAATTTGCTGGTTTCAGGTTTGACCTGGTAGATTTATATGAAATAAACACAATACGCAGAGAGTATCCCACAGCCTCCAGGTTCCAGCTCCTGGGTTAAATTGTTTGACCTTCATGTCAGGGCTGATATTAATGTTCTTCATTACAGAGCACCTGGACATGTACAGGCGCTATAGAACTGCCTGGCTTCTCGAATCTACGAGCCAAGCCATACAGATTCCAAACCAAGAGCTCGTTAATCATCCTTAGGGTCTCACTATCTCAGACTCTGAACCTTTCATACTGTTATTGTGAGCTGACCAAGTCCTTTTTCCACCACCTCCTCTGTTGCAGTGTAGGACATCTCTTTCTTTCAGCAGGGTCTCTCATTAGGTGAAGCGCTATCCACCACCCCCACTGAATTCTGTTTTCTTCACCACCTCTCCCCTTGTGCAGTTTGTCTTATCAGTCACACTGACTCATTTTTGTTTGGCTTGCTGAGCTTGAGGCCCAGCTGTTTGTTTGAATCCTTACAAGCTTCTTAGTCTTGTAACACATATGAGGATTTTTATCAGGCCAGGTGGCAAACGGCTGCCTGCAGCCTTTTTTTTCCTCCTTGTGATAATTTGATGTGCATGAATGGTGCAGAAACACATTGACACACACTGGGAATGATGTTTTTAATTTTAAAGATTAGGGCATGTCTGATAATAATGCTGATGTGTCGCCACCGATGACAGCTGACCCTCATATTCTTTGCATTTGTCTCACCAGCCACACTTTATTTTATCCATCACATATTCGCACTCTCCCTCAGGAGCTAATCACCCAGTCCATGTGGTGTTTTGACACACTTGCTGTATGCTGAAATCCATTTCACATCACAGAAACAACAATCAGCCTCTGGATATACATCTGTTTTTCGAATACATGTTAACATGTCCACCTTTTCCTGACCACTCATATCACAGGCTTCACTGCTGTTTAGTTAAGTAATATGGCATGACAGGGAGTTCTATTATACTGGTGATTGGATCATATCACAATATTCAGTATAACAGTGCAACCAGTGTGATATTGCTTTTATACAGCCATTCTACAAGCACCATTTATTAGTTAACAGTAATAAGTGATAACAGATTATGGCATTTGTTTATTTAATTTTTTTTTTGGCTCCACCAACACAAATACTCCCGCAACTGGACTGAGACTAGACTGTTGCCAAGCAACACAAACATTTTCCTGCACACTAGCTTGCTATTTTGTGTGGGATTATACGTTATCTCAGAGATAAAGCAATAGTAAATATGCTACATTAAATTTAATACATTTAATTCAATCACTGTTTGTGGAAATATGTTCTGCTTTACAGTGAAAAGTTTGTTATAATCTAAGAGAGAAAACGATCTATAATGTCATCTAATTAACAGTTGATGGAAAACAGCTGTATAGCAGAGTGATGGATGTGTAGTTAAAAATCCCAGTGCTGTTATACTCTAATATCAGCACTCATGGAATGCTATACCTAGAGGAAAGTAAAATTATAAGTTCTCTTGTTGTCTAGCCTATTTCTCCTTGCCATAACGGAGCTCAGTTTAACATCAGTATGAGATTTTCTCATACTTCTTAAGTTCAGCTCCTGAGAAACAGCCTTCCTCTCGTCTCAGCCCGATCCCAACTAAAGATCTTAAAAAGCTCCTTGTTTTTCTTGTACTGCACTGATCTTTATTTGAAATAATCAGCTCCTGAGACAACAGCACGATCCAAAAGAAAACCTGATTGGCTTATTAAAGAGCGTGCACAGTATCAGAAGTTAATCTTACTGATCAAAATTCTTTATATTCATCTCTGAGAAGACTATGAGAAATTCTAAAGAACTCCTGCCTTTCTTCTGTTACTCCTGCTATTCTCAAATTGTCAAATCGTATGTTAGATTAATGTATTCTTTTGCTCATTATTTCTCCCAAGGGAGGTTTAGGAGAAACAAGTCAGAATTCAGTAAGCTCTAAATAAGAGATGATTTATTTCTGATGAGATAAATGTGAGCAGCAAACTTTTCCACTTCAACAGTTCAACTAACTGTTGTATACAAACCCCATTTTTGGAAAAGTTGGGACACTTTCTAAAAATGCAATAAAAATTTAAATCTATAATTTGTTAATTCAGTTGAAGCTTTATTTAGCAGAAAAAAGGACATAGCTTTTCAGAAAGATTTCAAAGATTTTCAGTGTTTTCAATGACAAACTTAATTCTATTTGTTAAATATAAACACTTTTATAAAATAATTGCTGAAACACACTCAAAAAAAATTGGGACAGACACAAAATAATTCTGAAAAGGTTACAGGTGACACTGGAAGAAGGTTTCACAATTAGCAGTTTAACTGGTAACAGATGAGGCCATCAAATTTGAGTATAAAAAGGAGCAAACAGCGAAGGCTTAGTCTTTGCAAGCAAGTTCATCACTGAAAACAATGAAAATCTTTGCCTTTTGTCTGTTAAATACAGTTTCAAGTGAATTAACAAATTACAGATTTCAGTTTTTATTGCATTTTTAGAGAGGTTCCCAACTTTTCTGGAAAAGTGGTTTGTAATATAGTATATAATATGTAAGGACTAAAACATAACGGGGTATGCTGTTATATGCAGCGTTTGCTATAGAAGTTCCTGTGAATTAGTTATTTTTATAGAAGTACATATAAGAATAACATATACGAATGTGTGCATTATTACAAACAATTATTATACATTTGATTTTGCATATTTTTTCTGGTACTTCAGTGTAAGTTTCAGGTTTTTTTTATTCAAAACACAAAACTTTACTGTACCTTACTGTACTATCTGTTCTATAAGTGATACTGTATGTGATATAATATCTGTGTATTATTTCATAGATCTAGAGAACTTCAAATCCCAGCCAAGAAGTGCTGTAAATGTGAGGGAAGGCCAAGGTGTTGTTCTGTTATGTGGAACACCGATGCATTCTGGAGGTAAGGATGATTATTGGCATATATTCACACTTGTGCAAAATTGTGATGGCTTAGGCATGTATCCAATCCATATATCATGTAAAACCCATTACAGAAAGAATATGATTGAATAACTATAGATGTTGGGACTGCTGTTTGGCAATGCATCTATAAAAGTATGGATTATCTACCAGTAAGATATACTGGGTATGTGAAGACTGAGGAAGTGAAAACTCCTGGATGTGTTTTGGATGTTGCCAAATTAATGAATAGAGATTGAAATCAGAGCTCAGACAAAAGAAAAGCAAAAGACCATTATGTTGCATCCTGATGTGTTAACTGCGCTTCATCATCATAGCTTAGGTCTGAGTCACAGCTGTTTTACTTTACATGTTCAGCATCTTCTTGGCCAGCTGACAGAACTTAAAAACTGGGACTGTTATTCAGACATCAGTAATTAGAGAGGGGTTTTAATAGCCTAAATGGAAATGACAGATCAGCGGTGTGAAACATTCATTTCAATTTGAGATTGCAGCAATTATGGGAACAGATGAGACTTCAGAAATTAGAAGACATGGGACTTGTTTCATCGGACAGCAATTAGGATTTGTAGAGATAATTAGTCTGTGATTAATCATGTGCTTAGTTGGAGGACAGGAAATCCAGGATGTAGTGTAATATACTGATATACGGTGGTCATGTTTTAACCATTTAGCCAAGCTCAGAGTAGTATGATCATGCCAGCAAAGACAAAAGAGATTTTTTTTCTCAGAGCACTTGTTACGGTAAACTTTATACCTGCTATAGATTTTTTAAATCTAAGCTCTCACTCTCCTCACGTATCTATTCTCCATTTAGTGCTTCATTTAAATCCCTTTCTTTTCAATTATACCTAAATCTGTTGGTAAATGGAAATACACTTTCTGATTTGGAGCCCCAACTCAATCAGAAAGTAATATATTTCTCAGCAGCACACATTCCCTGCTCCAAGCAGGCAATCGATAAGTTTGTCATGTATGAAATGAAAGAATGTTTGTTGGATACACTGCCACTAGCGACTTTACATTCTTAGCCTGAAGAATGGTACAAATGTATGGTAAAAAAATTTAAAATCAGAATTGTATGGTATAGAAATATGAAACAAGTGTTCAAAGCAATTAATTAATCTCTAGAAAGCCATATAGATGGTTATAACATAAAAGAGATGATAAAGTATTCGATAGTGTTCATTTTTCAGAACAAGCTGTTATATCAAGTGGTGTGTTATAAATTGTAGTTCAGTGTCAATGCTAAAATAATATTGAAATGAACCTAGAGCTCTGTTTTTACGCTGATGCATTCGCATGTGCTTTTTTTGTGATCATTATTTAATGCACCGTGTGGGTGGAATGGTGCAAAAGAGGGTGTGACATTCAAGACTTGCTGATGCAGTAGAATTTTTGGACCCATTTTGTTTCAGAAACGTATGGCCACTGCCACCTCTCGAGACCCCGTTAGCACAGATGCAGGGAAACGACTGTAATTTCCTGACTTCAAGTCAATTTAAATCAGCCGACTAAAAATAAATAGGCTGCTTCACCAAAATACAGCCTAACAATTCAAGTGAAATGCTGGTATGAAGTTTCTTTTATTCATGTATAAGCTTCATTTTTTAACTCTATTTTTAAATCGACACCAGCTGAATAAAAATGTATGCCCATTTGATTTTAGTGAAGCATGTAAGTGAAGCATATAAACCCAGCCAAAAACATTATAAATCCAAAAGATCATCACTTCAAATCACAGTGAGCCATATATATCAATGATTTTATCAATGGCATTTTCAGTCAGTTTTGCACTTCACTCAATTTCAGATTACCCTCGCGCTTGCTTAACTCTTTTTTATAATGCTTATTTTAGGCTCGTTGATTGCCACATCTTCAAAAGATCCACTAAGTGTGCATATGCATACGAATAAAAATCATGTAAAAGTGTTCAAGTTGTCTTTTCACATTTTTAAAGGTGGTCTGAAGCTGATCATCTAGATAAATCTGTTTTGCCCAGGACTTAAATTCTATTTTCATTTTATGTAGTGATTAAAAAAACAAACAAATTAATTTCCTACTCATTAAAGAACGTGTGGGCTTGTAATGTGACAAGATGTATTTAGTATGTCCTATCGCATAAGCTTTCAGTTTAGATGATTATAAAAAAAGTGTTGGAAATGATCATGCTTTGGAATTCTACTATTACATATAGTTTATGTTTGAAATGCAAGTGTAGGCTGCATAATATAGCAGGAATTTTGCATTGTATAGCATTTATAGCTATAGCGATGTAGCAAAATGTACTACATATCATTCTCTTTGTATTCCTCCTTGGTCAGCTGCATATAACAGCAGTTTGCATATAATCTCAGTATTAGTCTGATGTCTGTATGTACTGAATTTTGGACTGGTGCCATGCAAAACAAGAATGTGCATAATTGAATACAAATCTCCATGTTTATCATGCTCCTACTAAAATATTGACAAAATATTTGGTGACAGAAAAAAATCCTGAATAAAATGTGTTCACTATATTAGTCCTGTCAGTCAGTTAATGACTAATGCCATTCAAAACTGATGTAAAATCTGTAACTATAGAAAAAAAATATCATTGTCATGCTGCACACTTAGTACTTAAAGGGAGTGAGAATTAACTTGATTTGAAATCACAGTATCAGGTTTAACCCTGTGAACCCTGGGCTAAGTTTCATGGTCATTTTATTGCCTTTATTTTTAAGCTCTTGGTCATTATGAGGACTACCCATACATGCAGTAATAGTCTATGGTATCCAACTTCATTTGATATGAAAGTACTTACAGATTGTTTTTGAATTAGTCTTTATATCAAGAAAAAAATGAAGAATAAAAAGATATCTTTTAATAATTGTATAGTGGAGATACTCTGTGACTTAGCACTTTATAATATTCCTCTGGTGGAGACAGTGCGGGAATTTGCTGTGATTTCAAAACTGGATTACTCAAAAACATTTTTTTTTGCATGTTGAAATACAGGTAAGTACTGCTGTTTAATTTGATAGGCAGTACTTTGTGAAGTGACAGAGATATCGTGACTTATTCAACAAAGAATCAGGAGTGTGAATTTGGATGCACAGTGTCCATCAGAGTTCTCCTGTACTTAAATTTGATGCAGATTCAAAATACTTTGTCTCACCAGCACTTTGTTAAACAGTCAGGCTGCTTGAAACAAGAAAAGGTCAAGTCATGCCGTTTTATTTAATATGCATGCCACCTCACTGCGATGAAGACTTCATGAGCAGTTCGTCCAAGAAGAGGGGATGTGAATTTGGATACAAAATGCATCCATTCAGCTTGTAGGGTTAACCACACCTCTTTATAATATATTCACAAAAAAATCAACCTCTTTTTTTTCTTCTTTTTAACATTTGTGCAACTTTGCACCATGTTACCACCTGCACTGATATAAAAATATTTGGTGTGGAGATCTTATATTTTCGCACACTAAAAAATGTCTGGTGTTTATTCCAAACACATCTGTTCCTGCATACTTATGCATTTATTTAAATATGTTTGTCAGAAAGATCTTCTCAAATCTTTGTAATGTAAAGCAGTTTTCAGTTAAGATAATCACAGCAGTGGCACTTTTTTGCCCTCTCTTTGCAAGCCCTGAGTTGACTGCTGAGTCATTCTGTCAGTAATCAGAATAAATCTGACACTGAAACCGAAACTTTCATGTCAAATTCTGGAGGTAATGACAGGCAAACCACACAACACCATGCACCTACTACTCATGTCTGCTGCCAGAGCTTGATTTTCAACTTTTGGGTTTGATTTAAAAAAAAATTCTCTCCTTGCTTTTCTTGTGCATGACACAGATGCACTAATACACCATGACGGTTCTCTCGATCCTTCCCACCGCTGCCTTTTTTTTACAGGATGAGAGAAGGTAAGTCAGCCAGGCATGAACAAGGCCAGGCAAACCCAGGCCAGTGTCCTGAGAATGGCAGTGAGGAACTTTTAATTTAGTTTGTTTCTCACCTTTCATTCTGTCCTTTCTGAAGAGCTGGTCCAGCCTGCCCAAGACAAATGGGGAAGTGTAGGTATTGTGCATGTGTCTCCAACACAAAGATAACAATGGCCTGTCTAAAGGTGTCATTTGTTTAATATTCAGGTTCTGCTCACTACTCTGCAATTATTACACACTGTCCATCAAAAGTTTGGTGGCAACTTGGAGAGTTATTTGAATTTTTTTAAACAACCTCAAACACATGCCAAAGCCCTAGATATTGGGAAAGAAGGGGAAACACTGTCTATAATAGAAAGGCTCATCACCTGACTTGAACCCAGTCAAGCTACTCTGGGAAGAGGTGTAATAAAATGTCCAAACAACTCCAAGAAGCACCACAGAGCAGCTCTGAGAAACACTGTTTCAATTACAGCTGTTCAGTTTCAAGCTGTTTCAGTTACAGCTTTTGATGTGGAGTTATACATTAATCTATAAAAATTAAATAGACCTATGTGTACCCAAACCTTTGAAAGCTGGTGAACCATACTTATGTGTAAAATAATGTATACATATTTTAAATACCCAATATGTATCTGTTTCTGTTGTGTGAACATTTAACGTAGAAATATGCATACAAAACTCCTTCATATGTACAAAATGTTCAGGGGTGTGTTTCCTAAAACGTTCGTGAGGCTAAGTACTTTTAACCTCATACTTAAGAACGTTCTTAAATTTATGAGCATTTTCCAGAACACTTCGTAAAGACAGCAGTACTTAAACTTGTTCGTACATTTAAGAGTACTCTGTTAAGTACTTCTTAAGCTGAAGTTCATGTGCAGTCCTACCTCAAAAATGAGGCTGTTAATTTGCCATGAAAAAAAAACAACAAAAAAACTTACTGATGTGCTGCTTCTGTCCACAGCGACAGTACGCTTACATTAAAATGCAAATTCATAAAAATGAGTATTTATTTTAAAACATAATTGCATTTCATGCATTACATCCTATGCCAAGAAAAATCACATCTACTAGCTGAAATTATGCACTTAGTATTTTCCTAGTATGAAATTAAGTCTTAGCAAAAAAAAAAATATATTATATATATTTATATATAATATTTCCTTTTATTCCAGTGTTTAAATAATTTCATTCACAAGAAACAAACAATTTAACCTGATTGAATATGAAATTATTTGTTGATGTAAATGAAATATTTACATGAAATAAATTTTAATGAAATAAATTAAATGTAATTCAAGAAAAAAAAAATTATTTAAATGAAATAAATTAAATCCAATGCTTTTTTCAGTGTAGAAGTAGCAATATTAAATTAATACATGTATTCTTTGCAAAGAACTGGCAACACATTGGCCTACCAAGATTGTTATCTGATTAATCTGATTAATCATTTACACAAATAAGTAACCTAGAGTAAGGCAAACAGTGGGGCTTGTGTGATGAATAAGGCAGCTCATCAGGCACGTCATCTTAATGCAGCTCACCACTTAAATATGAACCCCCTTGATTTCAAGTTATTACGAGGGGGTGAGTCAAAAATTATCTGCACTCTGGCTGTAGAATTTATTTTAATCATCTTTCAGAAAAGACAAAAACATAATTTTTCAACAAAAAACCTGTTTTTCAATACACTTCATCCCTCTGTCAACAAGCTTTCGTACTCCCTTATTATAAAATGTTTTAGGCTGAGCTGCGAGCCACAATTGCACCGCTGTCTTCACCTCTTTATCAGACGTGAATCTTCATCCTCGTAGGGCTTCTTTCAGGGAAACAAACAGATGATAGTCCAATTCGACCAGTCCAAGATCAGTACTATAGGGAGGATGCTTTAGCACCTCACAATGAAGTTTTTGGAGTGTGTCGAGAGCATGGGTAGCGGTGTGCGGATGTGCATTGTCATGCAACAACACGATGCCTTTGGATAGCAATCCTCTGCGTTTCGTCTGAATTTTAGGCTTCAGCTCTTAAGTGAGCGTCTCATTGTATCAAGTACTGTTGATTGTTGAACCTTTTTCCTGATAATGTTCCAATACTGGCCCCTGAGAATCCCAGAAAAATGTAAGCATCAATTTTCTAGCTGATGGTTGAATTTTGAACTTTTTCTTGGTCAGAAATTAAGGATGTTTCCATTGCATACTCTGCCGTTTACTCTCAGAAGTCTTAATATAACCGAAGTGCAAATAATTTTTGTCTCAATGTCTTAGTTTAATAATTAAAAGTTATAAGTTTAATATAATAATTATTTTCCAAATGGTACTTTTGTGGTATAGTAATGAGGAAATGTATGTAAATCAATGGTTCAGTTTTTGACTGGTGGTGCCTTTCTAGCACAGATGCAGAGGCGGAGTCAATAAAGAGATACTTAAAACTTGTTCATAGTTTTGGAGACTAGGAAGACTTGTGGGAAACACTAAAAAGTGTTTTTAAACTTACTTTTTATTAAAGTTGTTCATAAATCGCTAAGATTAATCGTTATTGGGAAACGCATCCCAGAACAAAGTAAGTTTGAGCAGTTTTTTGTTTTTCCAAAAGTCTTCTGGACCTGAACAGATTAGTAGGTTAAGACTAATGCTTTTACATTTGTCTCTTTTTTCCAAGAACTTACTTTTGCCTGGCTCTTCAATGACTACCCAAACTTTGTCCACCAAGACAGCAGGCTCTTTGTGTCCCAGGAGACTGGAAACCTGTATATTGCCAAGGTGGAACCATCTGACGTGGGCAACTACACATGTGTCGTCAACAACAGCATTACCAAGGATAAAGTGTTCAGTTCTCCCACACCTCTGGTCCTGAGAAACGATGGTACGATCCGTCTACATAGCAGACGATCCTTGATGGCTGCCTTTGAATAGGATACAATCTCAGATTTAGAGGAAGATGCCTTTTCAAGAAAGGTCGTTTTTTTTTAAAGGTTGCTTGAAAGATGCTTTTTTTTTTAAATGCCAGACCTTTGAAGACTGAACTGTTGCCTTTTAAGGAAGCTACCATGTAGCCCTGACAATGACACAGATAGGCCACATTTCCATTTGAGATGGCTGTTAGTTGACTGAGTGCATGCTCTAAATCTTTTATAGACCTTTTTGCTGTTGCTTATATTTAATTATTTTTCCTGTGCTCACTTTTCTGGTATTTTCTTTGTGATAGTGCTCTTGTTTTTTTTTTTTTTTTTTTTTTACTTCATACATTAAAATAAAGAGCATATGCCATAAATCACTGATGAACAACAAAATATATATGTGTTTGTGTGTTGTTTGTCCATCACAGGTGCAATGGGAGAATACGAGCCCAAAATAGAAGTTCATTTCCCAGACACTGTTCCTGCTGCAAAAGGATCGTCTGTGAAACTAGAGTGCTTCGCCCTGGGGAAGTGAGTGGTGTGTGTGTGTGTGTGTGTGTGTGTGTGTGTGTGTGTGTGTGTGTGTGTGTGTGTGTTTGCTACCAGTAAAGTTAATCTGAAGCTCTAATCCATGCCTGGATAACATGTACTTTTATTCCTTTTTGATACCCTCCTGCAGGAACTTTTATAATTGAAGATCATTCCTTTAGGTCATTTCCTAATGTGATTAGCCATCTGTGATGAGCTTTTTTTAAAAAAATTATTTTAAGTATTTTTTTTACAGGAGGCTCCTTGTATTAATGGTTGCTTTTCACAGAGCACTAACCCAAAAGATTTACCTCTTAAATAGTGCAGAAAACAAGCCGGATGTGTCTTCTTGGAAGCTGTGAAGAAAGGGACTCATTTAGTGCGATAAAAAGCACATTTTCAGAGAAGAGGGGATTAGAGTTTTTGAGAGAACAAAAAGCAATATTGCAACAGTCATGAGCGTTAAAAAGGAATGTTCAAAGCAGAATCTGCAAAAGCAGCTACAGTCTTCAAAGAAAACAATAAGGAATTTAAACACGTGAACCACTTGAGACATATCAGCAGCCTACCATAAACACTTGAGCTTCAGCCAAATCTGCTCTCTCTCTCTCTCTCTCTCTCTCTCTCTCTCTCTCTCTCTCTCTCTCTCTCTCTCTCTCTCTCTCTCTCACA
>JAOVVH010000023.1:6714351-6727922 GCA_028566435.1 Scorpiodoras heckelii
TGTGTGTGTGTGTGTGTGTGTGTGTGTGTATATATATATATATATATATATATATATATATATATATATATAAAGCAGAAGCTAATTTTGACCCTGCAATGAATTGTATTAATTCAGTTCTAAATATTCACTCACGATTGTAAGCCTTTTATTCCCTCTGTACAGTATATATATTTGCAATCAATTTTCCACCTTCAGTTTCTGTGCAGAGAATCAATAGTTTTTCACCAACCTGCATTTGTTTCTTTATAGCCAAACCTCACTGGATGCAGACCATGACGACCACAGCCTTGTCCATTGAGGAGAACTTATTTTGGGAGTGCAAAGCCAATGGGAAGCCCAAACCTTCATACAGCTGGCTGAAGAATGGAGAAACGCTTATGTCTGAGGTATAGTGGACCTGTTAGGGGAAAGCAAAACATGAGCTTTATTCTGAACCATTTCAAGGTCAGCAGTAACAGGTTGCTGGATAATTGAAAAGATTCCATGGCCCAAGTAAAAAGAATGAAAAATGACTGCTGTGAGAAAGCAAGGAAAGAACATTTGAAAAATGACCTAGGAGAAGCATAATGGGAAAGAACTATTAGTAAATCATATCTCCAGTGATCATTTATTTTTATCTAGACTACTTTCTTAATACATTTATGCATGCATTTATTTATCAACTTTATTACTGCACATATCAGCTCTTTTTAATTTATTCACGGATCCAAAGACTATTCCAGGAACACTAGGCATGAGGAGGGAATGCGCTCTCAATAGTTAGTCAGTCCCTCAGCAGTCCCTTACAGAGAACTTTGCACATAAGAAGAACCCAGAGGAAACCCCATACTAGTGTTAATAAAGAACCATCTATCAGTGGTACATGTTATATAAAATCCAGTCATAATCCTGCAGCTCTCATGCACTATAAAATGTTTTTCTTTTGTTGTTGGGTTTTTTATTTGGTCCCATGAGATTTACCATGTTGTAAAGGAGGCAACAAAATACCAGTAGCCACATTGTGGTTTGTATTTGGACTGGGAATGACCTCTTTATTTATCCACCCCTTTCTTTCTCATGCTTGTATTGTGCTGACCCCTGGTTTTAAGAATGCCTAATGGGCTTAAAGCTCAGCTGTTCCATTAGCCTTCGTCTAGCTCAATACTTTTTCAACCAATCCCTCACAGTTTTCTGACCAATCACTAACAGTAAGATGAATTGCTTATAAGTGTGCCACAGCTATTGTCAACACTGCTCTTCTGTCCTCCAAACCTGATGGTCAGCATTTTGTGGCTCCCAGGCTATCTTTAATCCAACACAGCTCTATCCCCCAACTCAGCCTTAGGCTACAGTCCAAAGATCTATACAAAAATTGAGTGGAACTATAATTGGAGAGCATCTCTCTCTCTTTTTTATATTCTCTAGTGGTGGGTGATACTACTGATTTTCTTTTGGTGTCAGCAGCAATTACTGCTAAGGCTAGCATCCAGTATTAGTGCATTTTTATATATATTTTTTTAATGGAGAAATATCTTTTTTTCACAAATATTAGGCCTAATTTAAATTCATTCAAGACATTACTGATACACTCATCCATGCTATTCTTCAACAGAGAAATGAAAGTATGGTAGTGCGGCCCTGTTGACATACATGGACACTTCTGTGTGTTTTTGTCTGCATGTGTTCCCAACAGGGTCGGGTGCTCATAGAGAATGGCGCTCTCACCATTTCCTCACTGACCCTGTCTGATGGAGGGATGTATCAGTGTGTTGCAGAGAACAAGCATGGCATTATTTATGCCAGTGCTGAACTGGTAGTACTTGGTATGTTTCCATTTTTATTTTTTTTCTTCAGTTTTATGCCCTCAACTAAATTACAAACCATAGTACATAAGCAAGCATGTAACTGTTATTATTGTTCCCAATTATTATTATAGGCTAATGAATTAAGTTCACCTGATCATGATAAGAACATCCACTGATTCTATTTAGCTGTTCATTCAGTTCTGCCATATGCAGCATTTTAGTGATATCAGTGTGACCTACAAATTCCTCACCGGTTTTCAAAGTTATATCTCTAACTTCCACCTTTACAATTTCATTCATTGTTACCAGCCAAACTAACCTGGTAGCTGGCTAATACGCTGACGGAGAAACCAAAAAAGAAATCAAAGTTTAACTTTCTGAGTTTCAGAAGGTTATTATACCAGTCCACCTCACTACAATCAGTCTCAAATTTGTATCTCCTGTTTCAGTGTTTAAACCTCTAAATTTCACCCTAACCCAAATCTTAGCATCATGCCACAAACCGACACTCTAGACATCAGAGACTCTATCCATCTGAGTGCTTCCTTTCCAACATCACTTTTTGCCTCATATTGATTTGGACCCTTTGACCAGCTTTGCGCTGTAATCTTTTATTTCTGGAGCTCATGTGCGTAAATCATGGAATATCGATCAGTGCTTTTTCCTATGCAACTGAATCCTACATAGCATGTTATGATGACTGATCCAAGACAGCTAGGTCATAGCTGAAGTACAAAAAGATGCAGAACAAGCTTCTGTAAGTCAGTGGCTTCATTTAACTTAAATCTCCAAATTCCTAAATGGTGGGAAGCCTGTTTTTGCCAGAGACTGCAGGGAATTAAGTCGTTGCTGTTCACCATTTTTCTCCCAACAATGTGTTTTCTGCTGGCCAAGTTCTCTCTCTCTCTTGTGCAGCATCTCCACCCAGTTTTTCCGAGAGCCCCCTGAGGAACGTGTTGAAAGTTCGTGCTGGCAGTGAGGTGACTATGGACTGCAGGCCACAAGCTTCACCCAAAGCTATCAGCTTGTGGAAGAGAGGGAATGAGATGATCCAGAAAAATGAAAGGTAAACTTAAACAGATACAAGAAAGGCTCCAAATGGCAGCAGAAATACATCACTCTGTCATCTGGAGATTGTCTGTTTGAATACCAAAGATGCCACAGCCATCTGTGGCCAGGAGTCAAGGGAGCATAATTGGCCATACACTCTGTCTGGGAGAGATGGCATTCTCACTTTCCCCTGTTAATTACAGCAGTACTAGCCTGTTGTGTGAGCTCATGTATGTGGAAGAAGGTAGACAGCACTTTATTTCCCTTTTTATTATTTTCCCTTTTTTCTGATGCACTGCCATGAGCAGCAGTTTAAAAAAATGTGGTTGACTGGCTTCATATGCCACAGAGGAAGGAATTTTGTCTTATTTACTGGCCATTTGTTTTACACTGTATGTCAGACATACTGTATATACAACATAGTATTTTTATACATATTTCCCACTAGTAAACAACTAAAAAATATTAGAAAAGGCTTAGGAGGTATATGCGCAAAGCTTATTACAGTAGTACATATACGGTATAAAAGTGTATTTTCTGGCCAACCATTGTCATCTCTTTCAGATTCTCTGTCTTCCCCAATGGTACACTAAAGATTGCCAATGTGACTAAGCAAGACGGGGGCATTTACACATGCATTGCCAGAAACCAGTTTGGCAGTGCAAGTACGGCAGGCCGCCTGCTGATCACGGGTGAGTCGCTCCCAAATGTCATGCTTTTCACAATAGCTCCCGAGTTTTTAAGTTTGTGATTTGAAAAGTATCAAAGAGTTTTTGTTGTTAATCCCCTGGTGATAGTTACCCATTATTTATTATTTATGCACGGGTGGTGTCCTTGCTTACTTTTCTAGTGCCATGTTCAGAGGGATGTGAGGCTGCCTGTGTTCCATTATAATCCACTTAATGAGAAAGTCTCCTTGGTAGCAGTCAAAGTATGAAAGCTTGTGATATGGGATGGCTTATAGGCTTGCTGATATTTCAGATAATGAAAAGAAACAGCTTCCATCCACATGTGCCTACCTACAAACTATGTAATAATTCATATCCTGCTTATCAAATTCTGGCAGAATTTCCTAGTTTATCTCTTCTCTTCTGTTTTGTTTTGTTTTTTTTCCTAATGAGCTTTACACAAATTTCCCCTTACTCCATATAGTCATTACCCATGAAAGGGAAGCTAATAGTGAGCTTTTAATGCTTGCATGCCTACCACACACTGAGTTGAGACTTTTTTGGTAAACAATTGATTAATGAGTAATAAATGAGTAATTAATAGACTTGCTAAGGTATATTGTTAAGATAATGTACAGCATGCTGTCATCACAGTGTTTACATAGCTAAAAAAATTATAAAAAAATTGTGATGCAGGATTCTAATTAAAAGCAGCTGTGTGATGACAAGGGCAGTACAGTGGACAGGGCCGGCGGAAGTGCTAGACAAGCTAGGCAATTGCCCAGGGCACCAGACCACTAGGGACGTGGCACCATGGCAAGCTTTGCAAAAATAAGAGCTTGATCATTGAATAACTGATGGCTTTGCAAGGGAAAAAGTAAATTTTATGAACAGTTTGTGGGGTGGGATTGGCATTTCCTGAGAAAAAAGGGCAATGTTTGCGCAGGAAAGTTCAGGAAAGTACCAGAGGACAACTATAAGCAAAAAGCCTTTTCTCCACCTGATTAATGCAGCTTTAATCAGTCTTACTGAGGGATATTTTTACAAATTGTTCAGATTTCTCATCAACGCCAAGAACAAGCAAACAGTGATCAGTGACATCACACTGCATGATAAGTGCCTGCATCTGCAAAGGAAGTTGGGAACATTCATGCAGATGATCTGTGCTTCAAGATAAAACTGTCAAGAGCTATCCTAGTGATGTATGCAATTCACCCATTGACATGCATAGGGATGACTACTGGGAAATGTTTGGGATTTGTATGCTGTGCTTGTTGTGCTTATCTGTGCCAGTAACCATGGCATCAGGAGAGCGGAGTTTTTCACATCTCAAACTTGTAAAGAACTGTCTTTGATTGAAAGTGTCAAATGATCGCTTGAATGGATTGGATGAAATTTCAGTTGAGCACCAAATCTGTAACAAATTGGATTACTCCAAGATAATTTTAAATGGTAGGTCAGTTGTATTAATTCATTACACCTGTCTTAAGTCATAAATAGGGGTCAATATGTGATCAATTGTCATGTTTCCACTTAGAAATTTAAATATATGGGCGGTATATTCCTGTTTGGCCCTCAGCGTTGGACTTAGTGTGTACACTGAAGTACCAGAAAAACTGGTATAGCAGTTAATACTTGGTAGGTTCCCCAGGGGATCTTGGAGGGAACACTGCACAGTCCTAACGCTGATGTTTGTTGAGGCCCCAGCATTGAATTCTGGTGTTACTTGAGGCAGTGTTGCATGCCTATCAAGTGAAAAGATTCTTGCCAGTCGACTTTGGTCACGTTCACCCAGAGTCTTTTCACGGCCACACTGCTGTTGTAAGTTCAAGGTTTTGCCAAAATTCTTGTAGACACAGTACACTCTTGAAAAGCTAATAGGTGAAAATCCAAACTTTGCTTCTACGTCCAAAATGCTAAGGCCCATCTCATGAGCATTGAAAATCACCATTGCCATGACTTGTCATTCTAACGGTGGAAACAGCACAGTAGCTTCCACATGTCTGTTGGTTTATATACACACTGGAAGACACAAACAATGATGTGCAGAGGTGGCGTTGCTATGTATTTTACATAGGCTCCAGTATATTCTCATATTGTGTCCAGTATTTCAGGGATAAGCTCCATATTCACTAAGGTCCAAACCATGACAAATTTCTTCCATTTTGATCTGCATCTTTACATAGGCTTATAAAATATATTTTTTATGCCGTTTATCTCTAACCATCTAACTTGCTTGCTAGCTACATTTGTCTTGTAGCTCCAGGGCAAAACTAAAGCATTCAGTCAGGCCACTATACATGTCTTGACTACTAAGGGTGAGAATTTTATTTTTTGTTTGAACTATTGAACTGTCACAGCACACTCATATTCATAGAGAGGCTGAGTAATGTTTAAATCCCTGACTATTTCCTTCCTATATGCACCCCTAATAGTACTCTAATTGTGCTGTTAATGTCATCTTGATTGGTGTGCTTATTAACCTCTAATCTGCTATTTCCTTATTAAACTGCATGGTGGATCAAGTGTTTCCTTTCTTTTTTCTTCCTTTCCTCCATTAAGTTGAATATGCAGTTAATTGGTGGTTTTGTTAGACTAAAAAGTCACATCCAGTGTTTGTGTGTGTGTGTGTTTGTGTGTGAGTAACCCTGCTCATGAATATTCTGCTAGATTTAAGACTCCTATTTGCCACCCTTTATTTCTCATTTTCTTTTGTATAATGCACCAAAAGTCGACCATCTTTAATCTACTGTAATTTAATTAGCATGATTTTCCTCTCAGAAGACTTCCACAGTCCACTGCAGTCCAAACACTCGAGCCACAACAATCAGTCTCCTGCTTTAAATCCCACTACAGTCACCACAGATGAGAACAGTAGCTCTTAAACTATTTAATATAAGTATATAAGCATAAACCAGTTCAATCCATAAACAAAGAAAGAATGAAGAATATGATAATAATGTTCTCATGCCACAGGGGAGAATTAGACATACAGTACACATGAAATAGCTTTCTGCTACAGTAATCTCACATTGTTTACCTGTGTGGCAGAATGGATCTGATCGCTAAATCCCTACACTGAAACACAAATAAAGCTTGTTGAGTACATTAGCACCGAGGGGTTTCCTCTTGCTTTTAATATTTAATTTCCTTTATTTCTTTTGTTCATTAGGTAGGGGGTTTGGTAATTTGGTGGTACAGTGATTTTCCACACAGTTCTCCATTTCAAATTCAGATGGTTTCAAATACCTTTCTTTTGTTTTTCTCATTATCATTATGACAGACAAAAGAAAGGAGTACACAATAATGTAAACAAATCTGAATCTTAGTGTTTAGTATAATATAAAGACTTTATATTAACTGTAACTAGTTTAATATAAAGACTTATTAACCAAGTTGCAGAACCTGATGGGATTCTATAGGGTGTCTGAAAAGACAGGAACCAATAAGAGTAAATGTACATATACATATACATATACAAGTTTATATTAATAATTTGCAACATATGCTCTATATGTTCATTCTTATACTCTGTGCATTTTCCCATTTGCTGCCTGTAGCTTAGTGTTTTAAAAAACATTAAAGAAATAAACAAATCTGTTAAACATAGAGATAAAAGATACAGTGCTTGAATGAATTAAATTCCATTGAAGTACCAGAAAAACTGTTAGGTAACTGGTAACTTGGTAGGTCCCCCATAAGATCTTGGAGGGAATGTTGCACAGTCCTCACGGTGTTGTTTGTTGAGGCCCCAGCATTGAAATCCGAGAAACAGTGTTGTAGGTCTATTGCGTAAACGATTATTGCCAGCTGACTTTGGTCACGTTCACCCAGAGTCTTTTTATGGCCACACTGCTGTTGTAAGTTCAAGGTTTTGCTGGAATTCTTGTAGTCATGGTACACCCTTAAAATGCTCATACTCGAAAATCCAAACTTTGCTTCTACCTCTGAAATGCTATGACCCATCATCTCATGAGCTCCAACTATTAAACCATGTTGAAAATTACAAAATTGTGATAACTTGCCATTTCGTGACAGAAACAGCTCTAGAAGCTTCCATACATGTCTGTCACTTTATATCTGGCATATGTGACCAATGATGTGCATAGGTGGCATGGCTATGTGTTTTATATAGTTTTTCTGGTACTTCAGTATATATGGTGTATGTCAAAGTAGAAGGCTCAACATCTCTGCCTATTCCAAAGAGACGTAATTGTTCCAGAAAACAGATATTTTTGTAATGCTGTTATTCCTTTTATGAATTGCTCCTTATATTAAGATATTTGCTCTCTGAACACTGGTACCCGCACAAATCTATGTCTATTGCATGTTATGTAGTCTGATGTGAAAACCCCAGAGTGTATATGCCTCTATGAAACCAACACAACGTAACGTAATAGTGGTGTGAGCTGTATGAAGCTGATCAGATGCCTCTGTTGTACTGTGCAGAGCCAAGCAGGATCACTCAAGGACCTAGCAGCATGGAGATTATGGTGGGCGAGAGCATTGTGCTGCCCTGTCAGGTAACTGTGGATCCAGCACTGGACGTGAGCTTCTCCTGGGCCTTTAATGGCCAGGTTATCGACTTCGAGCACGAATCAGAGCACTTCGAGAGAGTTGGCGGAGTGAGTAAAAACCAACGCTGTTTCCTGGCAGATCCAGGAAACAGCCTAGTATCATGAGAATCTGTTTGGGCAAATGCTCTGCTTTGTTTAAATTTCCTGAAATATCATATAATGTAGTGTGCATGGATGGAAATTAAACTTCTAAGTAGCTAAGTTTAACTTTGGTGGTTAACGTAACACAGGGCTGTCCAACCTTATGAACAAAAAGGTACAGGTCTTCTTTCCAATCAAGCAAGAGCCACACCTAATTTCACATGTTTAATTGATTAATCTTGGCTTTCAGTAGAATAGAAGGTGTGGCTTCTGCTTGGTTGGAATGAAATCCTGCACCCACACACAAGCGTGCTAGCATGGGTAACAGTGAATAACAGTTTATACGAATTAGTGTCCTATTACGATGTTACTATTAGTAGTATGCATTTTCAGGTTAATGTTGTATTTAATGGTATTTTTACTTAACATTACATCTGACAGCTTACTGTCTATTGTATTACAATGTATTATTTTGCATCATTCAATGCAAAGTGGTCTTATTATCCCTGTCACTGAAAATGAACATTGCAGATGATTTTATTTTACGTGTTCTGGGTCACTCAATTAATGACCTACATTGACTATAAATTAACTAACATGATTTGGAACAGTCATTGTGTTACAATTTTCAAAAAAAGGAACGGGGCCATATCAGTTCTTTCCCCCCTCCCCCACCTTCTCTTCTGCCTAACTTTTCATTTTTGCCCCTCAAGGGAGCACATTTCTTATCATCAGGCTTTGCTGTAATTGAATTTGCATACCTATTTATGTAGCCTGAGCCCTGAAATAATTTCATAATGGGTTTGCTGGCATGAAACAAAGGCAATGATGATTTGAAATCCCGCCTTGAATTGTCCGATAAGACACATGGCTTTTTTATTTAACATGCTCTGTTTTTAACAAAGAACTTTTTTCTTTGGGCAAAAACAGCATTGAATGGGATTGATTATGTGTCTAGTTACAGATTTCCTTTCCATTATGCCCACTGAATGTAAAAAAAAAATATAAAGAAATTATGATAGGTTCCTTATTCACATGATGAGATCATCTGATCAGTTGCAGATGTCAGCGACTTACACCGACACTGCTTGTAATGAGATGCAGATTTTGTGACTTGGCCTTCCTCGTACTTTTTGAGATTACCACTTCTCATCTCAGCTGCTTTGGCTACATACATTACCCTAATTAAACAGGGCCCGCTCCCTGTCTGAGAGACAAAGCTGAAATTTTAACCTCTCATTCCTCATAGCCAGCTGCCAGGCGTCTTCTTAGACTGAGACATGTTTGTTTGGGACGAGAGCTCGTCACAGATGGGAAAACCTGTTAATGATAGAACATCCGTGGCCTTCGTGCATCACTGTAGGGATCTGATGTGTGCTCTGGGAGGATGGGGGCTCTCCAAAAGCAGAGGAAGTCTTCTCTTACTTGTGTGTTGATAACCCAGATTACCCTTGAGTAAATCATCCATCTATAGACTTCGTTTTTTTTATAGCTGAATGCCCCAAGCTTAATTTTGACAGGGACTTTAGGAAAACATGCGGGCTTCTTTCTTCTTTTCAGCTTCTATTTCAGTTTGTTTGTTTCTTATTTGATCACTGTCACCAGACATAGAAGGAAAACTGTCCATGTGTTAAAATGCAAATATAGCTGTATATGGGTGTTTTGCTGTCTTTTAATTGTTTCTTTTGCACATGGCTGACAGAATTGCTGTTTTGTAGCTGATGTAGTCACAGAGCACGAGACAGCCAGAGCCAGGCATTCAATACGGTCAAATTTAATTATTGAGTGCTAGAGCACAACAGAGTCGATTTAGATTTTTCTGCATCGTGACATCCGCAACCCTGTTTTATATGTCCTACTGGTGTGACATCAATCTCGGAAAAAAAGATGGTTATGGATACCCATGCAGCCTACCATTGTGCCTGAGCTGTTTGTTCCCTGTGGTGTTCATGTGCATTGTGGTTTATTTGGAACAATGTGAGTCCCCCCGCTTATATAATTATGAAACAATTAGTGTCTTGCCAATTAGCTGGAGCATGTTTGTTTTAGTGGGCTCTCATGCATCTCACAGAGCTGGATGGGAAATATTACCTGAAGGCTGTAGTCACTGTGCAGTCTCTTCTGTCTCACAGAAATGCAAACCAAACTTCTTTTGATTTATAGTAGAATAACTGTATAATGTGTAATAATTGACAATATTCATTCAAGATGTTGGTATTACAAACAATATCTATGGCAAAGACACAATTCCCATGCATGATCACAGATCCTCCTTAGCAAAATGGAACAGAGAGGGACTAAATTACATTTGTATATTTTATTCAACCTTGTTACTCGCAGGCTAAAAAGACCTAAACATAACCTTTGTAGAGGAGACTCGGCACAGTTGTAATATATTTTGGTTTGAATTATATTACCCAACAGTTATTTAAATCACAGACGTACATAACATCATGCATGTGTTTGATTCTTTTATCGTGTACAATTTTCCCCATATCATGCTATGCACTAAAACCAAAAAGAGTCTTAAAGGTCTAGTGGTACAATTGTAACATCACTCAAAAATCTACACTGTAAAAAATACTGTAAAAAAACTGTAATCTTCTGGCAGCAGGGGCTCCAGAATATGTATTTAAAAATACAGTAATAATCTTTACCATACACTGGCCAGAAAATGTCTGAAAAAAAACATTGTTTTTACCATAGTTAACATCAAAAGTTAGTTAACATCAAAAATGTTGCATTACAAAAGCCCAAGTTTAAATAAACTGTCAGAGATTTTGGGGAAAAAAATTGTCAAATGTAGTTTATAGTTTATGTATTAAATATATTAATAAACTGTCTAAATAAACTGTATATTCTGGGACAACTATACTCGTTCGTCATGTAAATTACAGAAAATGCTGCTACTTTTTCAGTAAAGAAAACTTAGGTTAGTTTTGTTAAAAGTGTCATCTAAAAGCTGTTAAAAACAAATATTTAATGAATTCCATTTATACTGATTTTTTTGTTAAATCATATGACACATTTTAATAAACAGTTTATTTTTGTAATTGTAATAGAATTTACTGTCATTTTGAAATACAAGAAAAAAGTATAAGATTTACTGTTGTTGTTTTTTTTACGGTGTACACTAACTCATTATGTATTTATTACTCTGTGTGAAGTAATTAAAAAGGATCACTTCATATGGATTGTACACATGCTGACAGCATGAACACAGAACAAGTACACACTTGAACCTGTTTAGTAATGGTGATGGTTCAGAGCTCATAAAGGCATTGTCCTTTTTATATTGTTATATTTATACCATTATAACATATTGACCATGATTGCCATGGTATGGTATGGTCTGCATTGATTACAGTTCATTCTTGAGCAGGAGAATATTAGCACATGCATCTTTTCTGTCTCAGCGATGCTATTAACAGTCTGAGAGGCTCTAAAACAAGATGCTGTACACCAGTAACAGGTGTTACAATTATAATGCAAAGCTGCACACACTATCTCTCACAGGCTTGCAAACAGAACACACTGGCACAAATTGAAAACGATGGAACAGTTAACCTAGAGTGAACGGATTTCGGTTGCTGAACATATAAGGAAAAATGTATGTGGAAGAAAATGGGTTTTACAAAATAATAATAATTTAAAAAAAACTAAATCAAAAGTGGGCAGATTGTACTAGTTTTTGAAAACAGACATGGATAAGTCATCTGTACAACATATACATGTAATTCAGTTGCAGTTGCAAGTGTGCATTTAGATTAAACAAACGTTTCAGTTGTGCTGTGTTACAGTTGTGCCAGCTCTCCTCTAATAATCATTACTGATGCCTGTGCCAGCAACTCCAAACTACAGATCACATGATCTTCAGCCCACAAATTTAAACTCATGACCCCTAGTCACCCACTATTTTCGGTCAATGTCACCTGATTACTAATAGCACTCACCGCTTCCTTAACAGTCTTGCTATTCCTTTTAAATATACCAGCTTTACCATTGTCACTCAGTCTTTGTTATCAGTCTGCTGTGATAATGTTTTGACCTCATCCTGCCTGACATTTATTGATTTAGTCTCATCTAGTTTATGCCTGTTTACTAATACCTGAACATTTGCCTGCCTAATGTATCTCTAGCCCCTTTGGTTTGTTTGCTGTTTTTAAGTAAGCCAAAAAAAAAAAAACACCTACACTTGCATACACCTGTCCATTTCATGACAATCAGTTTGCTGCAGGCACTGTCGTTCATGCTACTGTTAATATTATGTTTTATTCCAACACAAGAGGGAGTGTGGACATGTGTGCACAGCAGACACAGATCTACTTTAGAGTCAAACTTTTAAGGGTTAAATCAAAGACTGACTCACTGACACCCACAGTGTTAACAAATTGTTAGCAGATGCCAAAATGCCGCCTCATTTATTTATGTTGCCATTATTCTCCTCTTCCTCATACATGTTTGTGTCTGACCATGTCTCTGTCAAAGCGAATAACTGCCACATCAAATTCCTTGGAATAAAAAAAAGTTAGGCACTGATAATGAATACATATTTACCCATAATGCTATGTGCTAGACAGCAGTTAAGAATGCACACTAAGAAACAATTCGAAGGACTGCCTTTGAAGAGATGCCTTTTGATTTGTTGTCCAATACATAAGGAACCATGCCGAGAAGTCAGATGAACACTGGGATCTTCCTAAAGACTGGGAGGGATTGATTTGTTTTCACTTTAATAATGGATGTTCATGTTTTCTGCTGTTCTGTTATGCTTTTTGAACACAGAAGTTTGCTGGGGACCTGATGATTCGAAATATTCAGCTTAACCATGCTGGGAAGTATGTCTGTATTATTGATACAGATGTGGAGAGCTTGTCTGTGGATGCAGTCCTGATTGTGGAAGGTACTGAATCCAGCTGTTATATGTACTATATGCTTTATGATTCATTATTTCTAAAAGCTGGCTAGCAATTTACTAAATGACCTTCATAGGCTATATCTGGCAACTAATGTAACCCTACGTTAAAAATAACAACAGTAATGCAGACTGGGTTTTTTTTTTCTATTTTATGTCATTTTGGCATAACACCACTGATGATGTCATGAACGTTATTGAACTTACTTTATGCCCAGAGAGAAAATACAAAATAACTCATAATCTGTCAGTATAGTGTAATGATTATCATTGCCAAAACCTTCACTACGTAACAATGTTTCATAGCAGGTTTTTATTTTAAAGTTTAGGAGACACTGTAAAGCATTGTGTTGTCATAAAGCACTTTCCCTACATCAGCAAAAAAAAATTATGTCATGTGACTGTTGTTGTTAATAATCCCACACAGTCGGAGTCAATCGCAGTGGTGTTTATTGTAACACAGGGAGGTAAACACAAGAAACACAACATAAAC
>JAOVVH010000023.1:6890424-6901449 GCA_028566435.1 Scorpiodoras heckelii
TGCTCTTACTGGTGCAATGTACAATTAATGAAGATTGGCCACCAGGCTGGTCCAATTTAGCCATAAAACCTCCCACACTGAAATGACAGGTGTTTCAGTTTCATTGTCCAACCCCTGTATAAATTAACAAATAGTCTAACTTAGGGAATGGCACACATTACCTTTAACTATTTAATTCAACCAATGAAAATAATTAGCTGACTAGTCTGATTCTTTAAATGCTGATTTCAGTCTTTTTTTGTTTCTTCTATCGAGCACTAGCACAATGTTCTCAGATTTGTCAGGGTGCTTGAAAGCTTGCAACTAACCCTATCCAGAACTCTGCAGGGGCATTGTGGTTCTTTATGAACTAGTAGTTGTGGTATCCGTATCAGCAAGAATAGGTGCCAGAGCTTTTGCGAGTCTGTGTGAGGCATGTCCAGAATAGACGTCTGACGCACTTTGCTGTTCTTAACTGGACCATTACTGCATTTTCTTTCGATGGGAAACTATAAATGATATTCAGAACTCAAACAAAGTATATTTGTGTGGTGTTGGACTGTAGTTTTAGAGGAGGTACCTAACTTAATTTGTTCTTAAGCCTGGACTTATCACAGTCTGTATCTGAGGGATCATGATTTGCAGTCTTGTAGCTTCTTTATCATTCTAGTTATTGGTTGTCAGATTCCACTCCATGTATGTATGAATCAGGCACTGAACCACAGCACTGCTGAGTGCATGATTTTCAGTAACAGTACCGCTTTAGCTCTTTCGACCAACGTGGAACAGGTTCTTGAACCGCTTCCGTTCCTGGGATTCCTGGAATTTTGGAGCTATCTAGCTATCTGGCCCTCATTTCGACCAGTTTTGAGCTGAACCAGTAGTAGAGAAATCGTGCATTACCTGCGTGATTTTGTTCTGTTATTAGAGTGATTTGTTTTAATCCAAAAAAAAAAACATTGATCAGCTATTAATGATAAGAAGGTGTAGAAGACTGTCCCACGCATTGCAAATGATATGCAAGATGCTCTTTTTTACCAATGATTTCTCACTTCCAACCTGTAGATAATGACACACACACGGTTCGCACTGAAAAACATGCTATTTTTTTTTTGGTTCCAGCTGGGAACTAACTTTTTGGGATACCGAACCAATTTATTTTTGGTCAAAATGCTCCGTAGGGTTCATGATTCTGGAAATGTTTCATATTTAAGATGTAAATCCACCCTTTACTTTATTTTCAACTAGAAAAATACCAGTTATATAGCCTAACTGTGCTGGAATTGCAATAAACCATAACTACTACTACTGCTACTACTACTACCCTAGAGAGTAGTCACAGTAAACATAATTATAAATGTGTAAAAAAAAATGACTTTATTTATTACATTTTAATGAATTTTTTAATTAAATATTCTTTAATTTTTGTCAATTTGTTGTATAAGAGAAACACAAAACACTTCATTATATACAGTTACTGGAAATTAAAGTCCTCACACCACTCTGTTGTTGATTATTTCCTATAAACACTAAACTATCTGCTTATAAATGGCAATCACTAAAGCAAGGAAATCAAACGTCTTTGTAAAATCCATCTTTAGCCAGCATGTGAAGCGTATTCTCAAGTAAACACGCGTTTTGTTTTTGTTGTTGTAGTGATGAGAAGGAAAACTGGAGGAAGTAATCTTTGCAGTAATTAGCTGCAGCATTCGCAGCTTGATTTCCTGTGGTTCCTTAAGTATTTCATAAAAAATTACTCAGCAGTGTTGTACGACTTGGCATACAGCCGGCATGGGTTTGATGTGGTTGTTTAAAACGTTTAAAGCCCCAAGCCCCAATCACTTTATGGCTCTGTGCTGGACAATCGAATCGCCACCTTTATCCTTTTCATCCATGCTGCCTTAGTTGGTATGAGGATCTCTGAGGATTATGATACTACTCAGGCTTGGGAAGTATTTCCAAGTGTCAGTTATTTTCAGGAAAGTAGCTCAGTAAGCACAACTTCACAATTTGCTGTGGGCACCTGCAACCAATTGTATGTCATTTTAGTAGCTGGGGAGCTTATCAGTGAGGGACTAGATTAAGTAGTTTGTGTGTGTGTGTGTGTGTGTGTGTGTGTGTGTGTGTGTGTGTGTGTGTGTGTGTGTGTGTGTGTGTGTGTGTGGATTGCTGCCATGGTGGTTATCTGTGTTAGGATCTTGACTACAGCTGACCTTTATGTCCTGCACGTTTAAGTCACTGAACATTTGAAGCAGTGTTCTCTAGTGCACTGAAGATACACTGCCCATCAAAAGTTTGAGTAACCCAAGAAATTGTAATCAATATGCATTTTTTGCTGTGGTATGTTAAGGACAAACTGTATTTATTTGAAGGAAAACAGTATCTTGGGTAAATATTTGTGGCAATATCTTTAAAGATCTGAAGATATGAACTACATAAAGCAGCTGGATCTGCTAAACACTGAAACAGTCTATTTTTCGAGACTTCTCAGTGCTGCTCTGCGGAGCCTCTGGTTGCATAACTTTCTCTATCAAACATCTCAGTCCTGAACTTTCAGGAGCCAATCAGATGGGTTAAGAATGAGTGATTGGACAGCTTGTTCCATTGCAGATAACTTGCCTGCTTTCTCTGGAAAGTATCTCTCTTATACTTTTGACCTTTGCACTTTGCATTTTACTGCAAGTTTGACCCCCAGTACGAGTCCAGAATGTTTGACTAGGGTGATCATTCCGTATCTGCTTGAAAGGTGGGCTCGGACAAGGTTCAGTTGTATTCGGGCAAGGTCTGCATCTAGTGTGATCGCTAACCAGTGTCGGTGATGCAACCGTCCCACTTAATAGGAATATTTGGGTTAGTCTGGTTCTCATGTTATTAATGAGTAGTAGAAATTCCTCCTTCAGAGTCAGCTGCCTGTGTAAAAATCTTCTTATACGGGCAACACGATTAACCAAAAATCCCTGCGTTGCATAATGAATAAATCTATAATGCCTGTGAGAAGGCTGTTTGTCACCGTGCCCAAAATGACTCCAAATATGCCACAAAATAAGTACAATCAAGATCTCCGTTGTGCTGTTTGAGAATGCTTTTCTTCAACCCAGAAAATTGCATTGTAATGACATAAGCATGCTTGAGCCCAGAACATTATGCACAGTAGGAGCAGCGAGGGAGTGGGGACAATCGTGCTTGGATATGGTATAAGACAACTGGGCCTAGTTTGAGTACACCCCAATTCTTAACAATTCCCAACTATTGGGAAACCTAGAGTTGAGGAATGTCCCACAATTGTAATGACCTGATTAAGACAGCAGCTCAAGAAAGCCAAGATGCAGTCTGTCGCACAGAGTTATCGGCTTCCTTTGTATAAATGGCCACGCCTCCAAGTAGAACATGAAGATGTTTCTGTTTTTCCTCAGGAAGAGCTTCTTTTCAATCCTTCAAACATTCATTTTCGGTCCATTTTGAAGCTTGACAACTCAAATATTCGACTACATTTGTTCTTTTACCATCTTCCTCACTTTGCATGCAGCAGTACGTTCACATGTCCTTCTCCTGGCAAATTTCCATCTGTTCCAGAAAAGCTCTAAGTTATAGCTGTTATTGTAGTGAATGAAATCTGTAACTTGGTATTCATTTGTTTATATTCATTAGTTGACTTGTTCAGGTTGAAAACCATCTGTCTTTTTGTGTTGAAAACTGTAGTTTTTTCTCTAATAATGGACGACGGAGATTTTACATATGTCTTAAATCATATTTTAACCCCAGGAAATTGACAATAGGTCACAACAGTTTCTGTTTACTGAAGCCCATTAAATAAGTTCATATTTCAACAGTCGACTGTTGGAATGTTGAGTGAAGTAAGACATGGTCTTGAACAGCCAGTTTTTTTCAATTCAATTCAGTAAGCTTTAGTTTGATCCAGAACTTCTCGATGTGGCTAAAATGGTTCTATCTTACTGTTGTGTTTTCAGGATAATGAAGACGGGACTTCAAACGAAGGTATATTTGTATCAAAGATTGTGGAGAATGGACCAGTGGATAAAGATGGGGGGCTTCAGATTCATGACAGAATAATGGAGGTATGTAGGGTGGCATTACTCAACTATTTTTTCCCACTCTTGATATGACTAAATTGATTGTTACACATCAATAATGAACCATTACCTAAAGTATGTAGTGATTGCTAGCCAATTACAATTACAGAAAGGAGGTATATTATATTCTTCTATTGCTAGTAATAGCATAGCTTAGAAATACGTAGTGCATGATTTTTCAGTTCACAGTCAGCATAAATTAAGCAACTCTGTAAACATTACAGACTTTTCTGCATCTTTTGGTTGTGCTGTGTAACTGACTAGACATTGTTTACTAACTTGAATGAATCTGTCCTGGCGAGAAGCTGTCCAGAAAGCTCCTTCTTACCCTGGAATAAAATCTAGGCTGTGCATAGAAAGTCAAGTGTACTACAAATGTTGTTTTTGTATTGCAGTTGTGCAACATTCCATGCACTGAATTCAGACGCTACATGTTTTCAGTGTTATTCTGTGGTGAGGGTTGGTGACCCAGGCCTCTCTGATTGTTAAACTAAGTCAGTGTAAATATTTTTATTACATGCAGGCACAGCATTGGCCCAAGTGTAACTTGACTTTAACATCAACATCATGCTATGGCGGTACAAGAGACAGTTAAAAAGTACACATAAAATTTCCGTAGCAGAAAAGCTAATAAACTGAAGCAGAGATGGAATTTAACATGGAAAGCTTGCTTGTTTGTAGTAGTGATTACTTCTTTCAGCACATTTTATCCTGGTGAAGTTTGACCTGTTAATATGTGAACCTTGGGTTTGTGAGCTAGTAGAAAAAAATGGGCGGTGCTGATAAAATAAAAAGGTGGAACTGTGATCTGTTTGACCAGTAAGATACGGTCTACGGGTAGGCAATATTTCGAATATACTCATTGTGTACATTCTAATCGATGGTTAGTGCACTGTGAAGTAGAAGGGGTCATCGCCATGTTCAGTGGGATCCCATTCCGTAGGGAGTCACTGTGTTCACTTCCAAGGGAGCACAGTGTGTAGGGAGCTAGGGAACATGGGTGTATCACTTCACGGGAAGTTCAGTGGTGCTGCTGCTATATGTTGCCTGATTCAATTTTACCTCAGAGACCCTCTGCCACGATGGAAGGGAAGGAGTTTGTGTATGTGTCATGCGGATAAGTCGCCTTTGTCGTCTCCGTCGCTCATTAAACTGGTATAACTTATGAATATATAGCAACCCAAATAAAGCTACAGCTTCTTCATTCTCCATTGTTCCTATCTATCTTTAGCAATGTTCATGATAGCTAATGAGCTAGGAGAGCCTAACATTCAACATAAGACCATTCAGCACAAGAGATCAGAGCAGTGTGCACGCGAATTTAAACGACAACCAAAACGTACATTAAAAAGTTAAAATACATCACCCACAGTTCATAGACGTTTCATCACATTTATTTCAAAAGTGCCGACAGCATACAAAATTAGTTTGAACAACGGTGTTTGATTTTTCATGCTAAATACAGCCGAGTGCTGTCTTGTAGAACACAACAGAATCAGACGCCGATGCTGTCTGCTGTTGATGACGTTGCAGGGTGTCCAAATGGAGCTGTTTTAGCAATCTAGTGCCCTATGAAGAGCCCTTGAGAATCTGTACCCTGTGCAGTGTGTAGGGAGCAGGGTTACAGCTTAGGGACCTTTGCGATCGGAATGCAGCCATTGTATTGCAGCTTGTTGTATGTGGGTTGTAGTTAAACAGTTGGCATGCTCATTATGCTTACAGGGAGTGGAAGTAGAGCTCTACGCGCACACAGACACACACACACACACACACACACACACTGCCCCATTGCTTGCTCATTGAGAGACAGCACAGCTCTAATTAAAACTAATAAAATGGGGTTATAGTATAGTTTATTATAGCCTTAAATAGTAAGTGTAGACTACGATACAGTAGTGTGTAAAAGTCTTAGACACCCTATTGTTTTTAGGTACAACTTTTGTTATTGAAGGTTTTTTTTTTACTTCTGCATTATTGAGCCAGTCCAAAAAGATTTTATATTCCCAATGTTACTTTTCCAACAAAAAATTAAATGTTACACAAAAATGTTTGTATGTTGGTAACAAAAGCAACAGATTACATAACAGACCACTTTTCAGACAAAAAACATACTGAAGGCTGCTGGGTTTTGCATGCAAACAAAAAGACGCAAGCGTGACTGTCAACGTCTCCAGAAGAGCTGTGGCAGATTCTCCAAGACGCTCAGTAAAAGTTAAATGCTAATTTCCTTAAAAATCTGCACGTATTGTACCTGGGAACACTGTTTAAGAAAAAGGCACCAAATATTGACTTCCTTTAGTTTATTACTGTTTACTGCGCTTTATAGTGTTTTCTTTTGTGTAGAAATATCTTCATTATTTTCGAAGGCATCTCTGCTTTACAGCAAGTCTTTGCATGCGTCTAAGATGTCTACATCGTACTGTACAGTAATTAGCTGGTAAGTTTTACTGAGCATCCTGGAGAATCTGCCATAGCTCTTCTGGAGACTTTGACTGTCACACTTACTTTTTCTTTTTTTTTTTTTTCATACACCGTATTGTACATAATGCTACATACCATCAGTTGATGCATGTTGTTGCTTTAGGAGCTTTGTATGATTGTTTGTTTGGGTGCCGTAGTGCAGTCTTCTCAGGTGGGATTAATAATGGGTGATAGTTGTGTGTTTTTCTCATTTAAGAATGTCACTAGATCTAAGACATACAGCTAGGTCTTTGTATTTTGTCATTTTTAAATTAAGCAAGCTTTAGTCACAAAGTTTATTATGAGAAGAAGTCAGATCAGGACATCTTCCCCAAGTCCTCTTCTTAAATAGCAGGAGGATCATGTCATAAAATGAAGGTGTAAAATTGCTGCAAGCGGGTTCAACACTGCTGCAATGCTTTTCAATGAGCCCAAGATTTAATAGCACCTCTCTCTCTCTCTCTCTCTCTCTCTCTCTCTCTCTCTCTCTCTTTCTTTCTTTCTTTCTCTCTCCATATCTCTTTTTTTTTGAAAAGGCACAATTATACCCTTTGTTAACTGAGGTATATTAGCTGAGGTGTGCGAGGTATATGGCTTGTGGTCGTATGTTAGCCCTCTGTTCTGTACTATACACAATCTCAAATTACCATGCTTTGAGTAATGAATCTCCCTGGAAATGTAATGAAGAGGGAAATGAATACCTTTTTTTTTTTGTATATAGTTAAACCAAGAGTCAATGGTCCCATTCTGATTTTCTCTCTTTATAGGAATTAGCTTTTTGAAAACCAGTGCTACCATAATCTTCCAGGTCATACCACTTTTCCTCCTCACTCCATCCATAACACTTGAGTTGTTAATTCCTCTGAAAGGGCCAGGAGGCTCATTAATGCAGTTCAGACTTTCTAGAGGTATGTCTTACATCGTGTCAGGATTTTGATGCCTTGCATGCTAAAGTTAAGAGTATAAACAAGTTGAAGTGTACCTTGAGTACTTTGAGCACTTGTTTTGGTCATTATTTTCTCAGTTTATAGCCATGACCGGGTGACCATTAAAAAATAAACAAATGATGGTGCAATTAATAGAGATCTTTTACAATGCCCAGTATCATAAATAAGTACATCATCTTTCAAAATTATTCTTTTGGACTTCTTTTCCGTAGCTGATTGAAATGTGCTTATTTGTTTATCTAGCTGTCATTTTTGAATGCAAGAATCAGAATCCAGTCATAACAGCAATCTAGTTTTAGAAGTAGGCTGTGAATTACCTTCAGAACAATGTCTTGTTGTTCTGGGACACTGCATTTCTTGCCTGGATTAAGTTTGATTGCCGTCACACTTTGATAGCTTTCTGATGGTCACACTGATGAAACTGGCTTAATGCCACAGGTGGTTGATGGAGCATCGCTGCAGGTGTGCCACATTTTCTGACAACTCAGAGTATAATACTGCTTTTACCTACAGTAGGTAGAATGTGGATATATAAAGCTGTATGGTTTCCTTCATGACTACTTTTCCTGTATTTTGGCTGCATGTACTCTCGACAGAAAAAAATACTCCTAATGTTGCTTCATGAGCAAAAGCAGATCACAAGAAATACCATCCATGCATCATCGCTAAACAACTTGCCGCAGGGATCACCTGATCCTTACAACTGAGCTCAAATGAAACACAGCTGCCTTGCTTCATCCCAAACCAAAACAGCCTCATAATTGTTAACATGTATCTGCGAGAAATCAAGAAGATCTCCAAGAAAGCTCTAGAATTCTCTCAAACATTCATAGTGGTGTTACGGTGCTAAAATAAAGCAGACTCATGATTTATTGCATGAATGGAGCCTTGTTTGGTTCAGACATTTTTCTCATAAAAGTGGTGCTGTGGTCGCTTTTGCTTGCTCACCAAGATGAAAATCTTCTTTGTTTAGGCTTATTTGCTCACCGAGTTTTATTGGAGCGATACCTAGTCTAAGCGCTCACACACTGTGTCCGACCTTGGTAAAAGCAAATTAACTATTGCATTGGAATTTTCATTGATTTGGCAATAGATAAAAAGAAATGCATCTGAAAAATTGTCCAGACTGAAACGTCTGGTAATAATGAGATGGACAGCGAAGAACTGCATCCTGATGACTAGAATAGACTGGATTAGTTATACTAATTCAACTCTATTCTATTTATCCTTTATAAAGCAAAAGGAAGAATATGTACTAGGGTTGGATATGTTGTTTTTTTAACTATATTTCTTTTTTAACCATTTTCTTTTTAATTTCATAACTTACATAAAATATACACTGAAGTATCAGAAAAACTGGCACAGCAGTTAATACTTGGTAGGTCCCCAACGGGATCTTGGAGTGAACGTTGCACAGTCCTCACGCTGATGTTTGTTGAGGCCCCAGCACTGAATTCTGATGTTACTTGAGGCAGTTGCACGCCTATCATTTAAAATGATTCTTGCCAGCCAACGCTGCCCACGTTCACCCAGATTTTTTTACAGCCACTCTGCTGTTGTAAGCTCAAGGTTTTGCCGGAAATTTTGGAGTCATGGTACACCCTTGAAAATCCAAACTTTGCTTCTGTCTCTGAAATGCTATGACCCATCTCATGAGCTCCAACTATTAAACCACATTGAAAATCACAAAATCATGATAATTCTAACAGTGGAAACATCTCTAGAAGCTCCCATAGATGTCTATGGCTTTATATACACACTGGTGGATGCAACCAATGATGTGAATAGGTGATGGTAATATGTATTTTTCATAGGCTCCAGTACCAGTTTGTCTAGTACTTCAGTGTATTTGTTTAACCGTAACACATCACGCAATTTGTTTCCGTATACTGCAAGACATCAAAGATTCAGTGTATATTTTGTGAAAGTCTGAACCAATTAAATATGACTTTTCCTTTTTTAAACTGCTTATCATATAATGCATCTTCTTAATTAAATGTAACTTGCTGTGTGTATGGTAATCTATTACAGTACACCATTGTGTGATTCCCTAATCTTTTAACACAAGTGAAAATCTTCGTTGTCTTGTAGCGGGGGCACTGGAGTGATTATAAATGTCAGCTTGTTAAAGCCTGCAAACACCTACAGGTCAGAGGTTAAACCACAGTCTTCTTTTAAACGAAAACAACCACCGAGACCATTTTCCGCTATTTGCGTGCGATATCAGGAAAGACACCAGTTGTAAACTCTTGCTTTTCTTCAAGCAAAATATTTTCACATGCATACCAGTTAAACACCATCCTGAGTTTCTTAAAATACCCAATGAATATAGTGTTGATAAAGTAAAGCTGGCTAGCAGGAACCATAGCTGTTTATCTCCCTTTAGGGTCGGCGAGCAGTGAGATTAACCATAGAGTGGCACTTAACACCCCACACCTACTCGAGTTTTTTTCAGGCTGAGTGGGTGCTAAATGGCGTCAGAATAGCCTTTTACTTAATAGACTGTATCAGAACTGGGAATTGAGTGTTGAGAGGAAGGGACCTATTGCTAGCATGTTAATGAGCTTTCTTTTGATGAGAGGGTGATGGAATTCTGTTTCTGCTCCTGGATTAATGTGAGCTAGTGGGTTGGGTAGATGTAGTGAAAGAGCAGAGAGAAAGGCATTTTTCTTTAGTCGCTATATTAGTCAACTCCAGAATTATTGACAGCCTTCATGAAAAGATACAAACCCCATTTACACAAAAGTTGGGACAATAAAAAACTAAAACTTAAAATTGTTATGTGTGGAATCGCATCAGCTTTTATTTAAATGATAAAAGGTTACTGACAAATGTAATTATATTTTGTAAATATAAAAAAAGATAGAATGTGATGCCTGCAACACACTCAGGAAAAAAAGTCAGGACAGACAAAATAAGACACGTAAAACTCTTCTGGAAGATTCCACAATTAGCAGTTTAACTGGTAACAGGTGAGATTGAGTATAAAAGCAGCATCCACCAAAGGCTCAGTCTTTGCCAGCAAGGACGGGTCGTGGTTCACCACTTTGTGTCAAACTTCATGAGAGAATTGTCAGTCACTTCAAATACAATGTCTCTCAGCTCACGATTGCAAAGAATTTATGTCTTTCACATCTACAGTTCATAATACAGTGGCTTGCAAAAGTATTCATACCCCTTGAACTTTTTCACATTTTGTCACCTTCCAACCACAAACTTAAATGTATTTTATTGAGATTTTAATTGATAGACCAACACAAAGGAGCACATAATTGTGAATTTGTGAAATTGTGTAACTGTGGAATGAAAATGATACTTGGTTTTCAAAATTTTAATCAAATAAAAATCTGAAAAGTGTGATGTGCAAACATATTCAGCCCCCTGTACTCTGATACCTCTGAATAAAATCGAGTGCAATCAATTGCCTTCAGAAGTCACTTAATTAGTTAGTAGAGTCCAGCTGTGTGTAATAGATAAAGTTGTAGAGAAGTTTAAAGCAGGGTTAGGTTATAAAAACATATCCCAAGCTTTGAGCATCCCAAGGAGCA
>JAOVVH010000023.1:6916554-6928668 GCA_028566435.1 Scorpiodoras heckelii
GCTCACCAAACTCTCTGCTAACTCCGAGTGGGCAAAAAAAATAAGCAGGTCTGTCGCCTGTTTCATCACTTATTTTATAGCAAGCTACTGAGAGTAGCAGTTGTGGTCCACACACTGTTTTTGGAAAAGGCACTTTCCTTAGAATTTTAAAAGGCAGTGGGTTTAATTGCACTGTTTTTTTGTTTTTTTTTGTAAAGAGGCACTTTTATTTTTGTTACTTAAGCAATATGTGATATTGCTTTTATGTAACAGTCTAAGCATGGATTGTTTAAAACTTAATAAAAGTGAAAAAGACTGTCTCCATTTGTCATTCTGTCCTGCAAAGCAGACTGGAGTAGATCATGAGGATCCTTTGCACACCTATAGAGTGAAGCAGAAGTCATTATGAATCAAATCGTTTTGAATGGAAAATCGTTTTGAATCGAATCGTGACCCCAGAAATCGGAATCGAATCGAATCGTGAGATAGTAAAAGATTCCCACCCCTAATATATATGCAGATAACCCATGCAGGGGGCACTGATGCACCTCCATGCCGTCACAGATGCTTTATTTGCACTTTTTGTTAGTAACAGTCTAGATGTTTTTTTCATCTTTGGCACATAAAATGCGTTGTCCGTTTTTTTTTTCCAAAAACAAGCTGAAACATGGACTTGTCTAACCGCAGAACACATTTCCACTTTCTTTCTTTCTTTCTCTGATGACTTCAGGCCCAGAGAACTGGCCAGTGTTTCTGCTCAAAATGAATATATGGCTTCCTCTTTGTATAATACAGTTTCAGGTAGCATTTCTAGATATAGTAGTGGACTGTATTAAGTGACAGTGATGGTACTCCTGAGCCCATGTGGCTGTGTCCGTCACGGTAGCATGACGGTTTCTCAAACAATACCATCTGAGGGTTCGATGGTCACACACACTTGGCAGCAGTTCCTGCTCTTGTCCTTCATACACCAAGATTCCCCCCGACTCCCTGAACCTTTTCATGATATTATGAACTAGATGGTGAAAGCCTTTGCAGTCTTATTCTGAGAGACATTGTGTTTGAACTGACTGACAGTTCTCTCATGAAGTTTGGCACAAAGTGGTGAACTATGACCCATCCTTCCTGGCAAAGACTAAGCCTTCAGTGGATTCTTTTACACTCAATCTTGATGACCTCACCTGTTAGCAGTTAATCTGCCAACTGTCCTGCCTTCTGCTGGGGTATGGCAACACCACTTGGACAAACCACTGCAGTACTATAGTTGGTACTAATAATAATGCAATTTGTTACTTTTATTATGATTATGATAATATAATATTGGTGCTGTGATTATATTTATCAGTTGGGTTTTAGTATAGATTTTACATAGACACAGTTTCTTATTATTTTCATGGATTCTTTCACACTTTCTCATCAAATACGCAAGTGTATGCATAGTCATTTGCACATACTCCCTTACAGCTGTCTTGGTGCTATGTTCTGTCCTAACTCAGTAATGCATCATTAGAGTCTTCTAAAATATACTTCTCCTTCTTGGTCCCATTCATTTTACAGACTTCTCGCTAATTGATTACCAAGAACATCTAAAGGTGGCAAGTCTGCCAAGGCAGAGAGAACAAGAAAGGATGAGAGGGGAAAGAGGAAAAGGAGGTTGTATGGACATGAGTTAGAGGCCCCCTGGCAAGCCTTTGGCACAAAAGCTGCAATGAAGCAGCTAAGAAAGTACAACCGTGTGCATCTTTGTGGAGTCTATTAATGAAAGATGGTTGTAACAGACTGCACGTAGACACTTACTCATATGCTTATAATTGGGTCTTTCTGAGGCATAGACTTGTGACTAGTGAGATGAAATGCACCCCAGCTCTGACAGTACAAATTAGCCAAGCTGCTCAAAGTGTGTAAAAATGTAGCTTATGATTTGCTGAGTACATTAAACTTTATTAGGACCAAATCCCTGACTATGAATCATTTGTAGATATACAGATAGAATTATAATGAGTTGTAGTGAATTTATCAAAAGCAGGACTCCTCTTAATGGAAGAATTAATGTTGGAAGACTTTTCTCGATAACCCCACGCTACCTGTGATGAAATAGTTGTTTTAGTATAGAAGTGGGCAATATAATATTGATCTTGTGATAAATTATGTCACAGTGTCCTTTTCTGAGATATCGTGTATATTAGAATAGCTGATTTGGTGGTAAATTTTGTACCGAATCTTACAGCATTTCAGAATTTTTTTCCTCTTTTTCAGTGTTGTACTTGGATGAAATTCATTGTGCTTTTTACGACTACTGGAAGTTTCTCACCACACTTACGTATACATCATAATGCATGTCGTGTAATGTAGTGATGACTTTAAGAGTCATGATATGACTTTTTATCTTATCGCCCACTGTAGTAGTACGGTGTTTAAGTGAAGCACGGGTGTTGTGAAGAAATGGTGTCTGCTATTTCATTCACTTTAAAGTACACGTGTATACACCATACTGTAAATATGACAACACCATAGAAAGTGTGATAGATGTTGGGAAAGGAAGCTGAGTAGTAGAGCTGTGTACACTGAAGTACCAGAAAAACTGGTACTGGCAGCCTATACAAAATACATAGCAACACCACCTATGTACATCACTGGCTGCGTGTATAAAGGGATAGACATCTATGGAAGCTTCTAGTGTTGTTACTGCCGCACGAATGGCAAGTTATCACGATTTTGCGATTTTCAACGTGGTTTAATAGTTGGCGCTCGTGAGATGGGTCATAGCATTTCGGAGGTAGAAGCAAAGTTTTGGATTTTCATGAACCTCGAACTTACGACAGCAGTGTGGCCGTAAAAAGACTCTGGGTGAACGTGACCAGTGTCGCCTGGCAAGAATCGTTTCACGTAATTTTGATGCAACACTGCCTCAAGTAACATCGGAATTCAATGCTGTGGCTTCAACAAACATCAGCCTGAGGACTGTGCAAGGTTCCTGCCAAGACCCCGGGGGGAACCTGGTATACCAGGTTTTCTGGTACTTCAGTGTGTATAAGAGGAGTTGGGTTATGTGTTAATGTCTAAAACATTGTTTAGCTTTATAAAAATGGAGAAATTCAATCATCAAGTAACTGCTTTATCACACTGTATCAAGACTCAATATCAGAATCACTGCGCACCGTGCATACAGATTCACACACTTATCCAAACAACTTAGTTTATCCAGTCCACTAGCTGGATTTTGGGAGGAGAACCTGGAAGAAAACCTGAACTCACAATTGAACTGGGGAACCTAAAACCACAAATCAAAGCTATGCAATGCACCTCCATTCTGCCTATGCACACAAGAAATAGTTAGGCAAATTGCACATGACTGTTTAAGTTGAATCACAGCACTGCTCTGTCAGAGCCTAAAAACCTGCCATGAAATAAGCGTTACTCTTCGCCAGAATGTAACAGTAAGGAGTATTTGAATAAAAAATGTAGTGCTACAGCCAGTCAAGTCAGACATGTCAATACAGATGTCTATATATATATATATATAAAGTGTGAATTGTATTCTATTCTCTAGACTCAGTTACTGTCTTGCTTACATTTCTACATTTTTTCCCCCCAAGTGGTTATGGGTTTTCCTGTTTCTGGCCAGCCTCCTTCTGCTGAGCTAATCTAAGCATATCAGGTTCAGTTCTGAAGCGCCTGCTCAACGCCAAGCTCGGCCGCATTCAGCAGGTTGTGTGGTCCAGTGTTAGTTCAGTGACAGACGCTAGTCAGCAGCACAATGGACCACCTACAGCCAGGAGAGATACCTACACAGTGCCAACTACCTCTAACCAACCTGATGGATGGAGGAGTACAAGCCACCATTTTGCTTAGCCTCACTTCAAGGTTCTAAGGCTGAAGAGACTACAGTTCAAATATTTTCATTAGGCCAAATCAGTCTTTGCTAACATTTAATTTATTCAGAGACATACCCAGGCTTAAACCTTTTTTGTTAAACTCGAGTTGCTTGAATGGCAAAGTTAAAAATAATCATAGTTTAGAATGTTATTTGGAAAAATGTATATTTTTTATTATAACAAAATCTTAAATGGAGTTGATGCTGTTTTTGTAGCTGCTTTTTACCATTTTGGCACTTAAACATTTTCGATGCTTGTACTATAAACAGAAGTGCTTCTCATATGCCACACTTGAGAAATGTTGTTGCACAATTAACAGATTAGTAACAGAGATGTATGAGAGTATTATTTGATAGTTTCTGCATTACAGCTAATTGATTTGACAAAGTAAATGAAGTGACTGCTCTACTCTGTCCATTTTTTTTTTCTATTAAAAGCTGCAAGGGATGTTGGAAAGTAGGCATCTGATGATAAATCCCATAATACGGTGATGAAAAATGCACCATGGTCAGCTTATTGGTGGTGCCTGTGTTGATTTAAACTGTTCCCTGATTTATGTCTTGCAAAATCCTGCTTGACTAGGACTATGACAAACCACAAATACTAAGGCACACAATCTTTAATGAACAATGGGGGTTAAATGGACAGAAATCGGGTTTCCTCGGATATGATCTTCATAGTTCCATCTCCAGAACCAGTGTAGATCCCTGCGCCAGACGTGTTTAAATGCGCAGATAGTCTTTCTGTGCAGAGCTTTGGTTAGGGTCATTCTTCGCATTCTTCTGTGGAGACTCTATTCATTGAGTTTGACCTTCATGCTATCTGTCCATCAGTGCAGATTTAAGCCTGTTGCACGCTACAGGATTTTCAAATCTTAGCTGAGTTTGAAATCATGAGAGACCACAGACCTAAGGACAGGTTTCAGGTGATTTTTAATCTTTTAATCGTAAGAACGCGCACATGCTAGACGATTCACGTGAGAAGCGTGACCACACACTTGGCGATTAAGTAAACAATTTCAGTGTGGGGATCACGGCGAAACTTGTGAGATCAAACGTGACTTCAAAGCAAACAAACCTGAGGCGTGCTGTTTGCCATCAGCTGGTTGCACTTGTGTGCTGGGAATGAAGTCAAGGCCGAGAAGATGGTATCAGCATGGCTTATACGTTTTGCAGCACAACAAGCTAACCATTGCTCTTTTCACACTACAGGATTTCCATCCTAAATATTTGAAATCAGGGAGGCTCTGATCCAGTCGGAAGCAGTATGATTGTGTTTGTAAACCCCTCACACTACACAGTCTTTTGGGCAGATAATCGGTTCAGATCACACAAAGAATAGGGCTTGTTCAGAGGGAAAGGGAACAAGTGACTTGCTCGATAGCATGAGAGTTTGGAAGTAGATCCCATAGCATAATATATTTCACCAAGTATGTTTTGTTTTCTTTTGAGTTCTGATTTTTTTTTTTTTTTTGAAAGCATAAAATGTGTGGAAATGGAGTCTGGTCTAGCAGGGTGCCATTTCTGGAACATTTCACGGTATGTAACTTTGTTTAGTCCGATCCCAGTGGACTGGGATGGTGTTCTCCAACTGTTATCCAAAGAGGAAATGATTTAAAAGGGAGAGTAGGCCATTTGGGACTGGGTCTACTTCAGAGCCAAGTGGAGCCCTAGTGGGAGGCAGCGGTGCTGTTTGATGTGCAGCACTAAAAAAAAAAGCTTTGCTTGTTCTTAGTTTTTTGTGCACAAGCTCAGGCAAACAGCTGGATAGAAAGCAGTGCTCAGTAATGCATTCATTTTGTCAAAATCAGCCTTCTGATAGTGTATGAATTGATTATAAGCACTTTATCATTCAAATTCAGCAATAAAATGTTGGAGGACTGGATGTCATGCAGGAAAAAATAAGGCCATTGGGAGGAAAACTCCAAGTTGCAAATGACTTAATGTGATGTTATCGCTGTGGGAGTTGGGGGTGCACTTAAGTATAACTGCTTATCTGCCAAGCTGTACACAATAAACTCAAATCCCATTCCATTTTGCAGGTTTTTATTTATCCCAGCCTGGAGAACAGGGTGGGACCTCATCCTCTTCGTTTGTCTTTGATTTGTGACTTTGTTTGTTACACAGTAAATTAGCTGATAGTTGCGATGGAGGATGAAGCCAACATTGTGTAACACACTGTTAAAATTTATAGTGGTAGTGGGATATACACTATAAACACGGCACTAGAGTCTTTTTTTTGTTCAAGGTTTGTGACTTTGTTCATTTTGTATTTAAATAGAAATTGTAATGTAAATAAAAAAACCTCAGGGGGAAGGGGGGTATGTTCCTAATATCTTATTTAAAGATCCATATAAATTAGTTCTGTCAAATTCAAGAATTAATCACAATTAAAAAAATTAACGCCACTAAAAATGTTAACGCAGATTAAAAATTAGTTAAATTACGCAAACCAACAGCGCCGTCAGGCCAACACAAACATTCAGAAATGGACTGTTACGTTACACGTTTTAGGCTGCATTCTGATAGCAAGTGTCCCCAATCCCTGCTCCCTACACACTGCACAGGGTACAGAATCCCAAGGGCTCTTCATAGGAAACTTGCTCACTAAAACAGCTCTATTTGAAACGCGCTGCAACGTCATCAACAGCGGACAGTTATTGGTTGTGTTCTATATTACAGCACTCGGCTGAATTTAGCATGATAAACCTCACTGTTCAGACTCATTTTTTCTATGCTGTAGGCACTTTTGAAATAAATGTGATGAAGCGTCTATGAAATGTGGGTGATGTATTTGAACTTTTTAATGTACGTTTTGGTTGAAACGTAAACTCTTCGGTTGCAACGTACCGCATCACTCTAATTGGCGAATCAATGTCTTTAATTAAACTCCAACTCTAATCAGTATATCAGATGAACCAAAGACAAAACTTTTTTTTTTTTCATTTAAAATAACGAAAAGACATAAATCATAGTTAATATTTCACTTTTATCAAATAAGGCAACATTCAGCAGTTGTTTCTCTTTCATTCTCAATGGCTCTACGATGCCGATCAAAATGTGCGTTAAAACCACGATTAACATGTGATTAAAAAAAATGTATTGCGTGAGAGCACTAATATAAATTCTTCTAAACCATTTATTCCCTAGCAATCTCTTTTTATCACCAGGATAAAAAGCTATTAGCCAAGCTTAAAGTATTGAGTATATTTGCATCCTGATTTGTCTACTTCAGGAACAGTGTTGATTAAATCTGAGCACCTTCTCTGCATTACAGCCTGTCTTTGCTTTTTAAAGTTTAATGAATATAATGTAATTTTAGAATTCTTGGGCTGGAAATTAGAAAAGGTTGTTCATTTTTTAATTTTTGCATATAACATAGTAAATACGGTTGCAAATGTAGGGAATGTATCCTCCTTTTTTTTTCTTTCTTTTTTTTTCTTCATTTTTTTAAGTCCTAGTAATAGGTGTTTCTGGAGGTCTTGTAAATCCTGATCTGGTAACACGCCACAGCTAATTGGGGGGACATGTCCCCTTGTACACAGCCACAGCTGAGGTCCAGAGATGTCATGCCCACACTAATCAACATCAGCTGCCTGCAAATTGACAACACATGCTGCCTGCTTACAGCCGAAGGTGGGACTTTGTGAATTGGCAGTAAAGGACTTGGTGTGCTTCTTTAAGTCTGTTTCACCAGACAGATTGTTGCCTGTATGAAGCACATATCTGCAGAACTAATATATTGTGACCACAATCCTTTTAATTTCTTTCCATTTCCTCCAATCCAGCATTCACCTTGTGTACTGAACTTCCATGCAGACTGCATTAATTCAAGATCACGATTAGTTTTAGGTAAGCTCAGGAGTCGCTGATCTTGTCTAAGCTTGTGACTGCCTCATTACCAAAATGGATGTGGCAGTAACCCATTACCAGTGCTCGCTAATTTCATTAGCAGATAACACATGCTTCCTTCTGTGTTCATGTTCCGTAACTCATTAGGGAATCATGAGTGCTTTTCTTAAAGGTAATATACTTATTGAACCATGCTGGGGGTTTTCCCCCCCAGAGTTGATTTATCTATTCTCTTTAGCTGAATTCTCCTGCACTGCTCTTTCAAACTTTGCTTGACCTTAATAGAGGAAGCAGATGTTGTCTTTGGCATGGCTGATGGTACATCAACACTATTTTTCACATTGGTTTTGTTTTAGTAAGACGCCACCCTAATTAAAGCAGACGCTGAGGAGATTCATCAGGTTTCTCATGGACTCGTGCTGCGGCTGGGAAGTGGTAACCCATCATAAGTAATCATTTTTATGTGTGCTCAGTGCATGCAAATCTAAAAAAAAAAAAGGAACCGAGGTCAAAGGATACAGTATTTATTATCCATAAGCTCAAAGAATTGCAGGATCCCGGATTGCTGCAGGATCGAGATTCATGTACATTATCAGCATCAATTACTGCAGACTTATGAAACTCACTTAGAGGAAAGTCATATAATAGCTAATATCCTGTTATCTTTATCTCTGTTGAGCATTTCAGTTTCTGTGTGAATGCAGAAGCTGTTTTTTACTGCAGCGCTTCTCAAAGTATGGTGCATGAAGCACAACTAAGAGTTCTTTAGCTACTGTTTTTCTTTTGCTGAAGTAAATCATGAGCCTCAATTATCGAAGTTACTATATTTTTCATTATGATTATTAGCCTGTTTTGAAGTGGTCACTTGAGTTGAATGTGTTTGATGCAAAATTCACCATCACAAAAAAAAAAAATCCCACAAGTTGACCTTTGTCATTTTTTATCTAGTGTGTAAGATTTATAGCTTGGATAAATTGCCATAATATTACTGTGCACATTTAAATGATGAGGCTATTTATTTTACAGTGAAAACAGTAAACAAGTACCAAAAAATCTGGTATAGCAGTTAATACTTGGTAGGTCCCCCACAGGATCTTGGAGGGAACGTTGCACAGTCCTGCTGCTGATGTTTGTTGAGGCCCCAGCATTGAATTCTGATGTTACTTGAGGCAGTGTTGTACGCCTATCACGTAAAACGATTCTTGACAGCCGACTCTGGTCACGTTCACCCGGAGTCTTTGTACGGCCACACTGCTATCGTAGGTTTGAGGTTTTGACAGAATTCTTGAAGTCATTTCTGTTTTTGTTTTTTTTTTTTGTAGATGCCATGTTTCTACACCCTAACTGCATGTTTGTTGTTAAACATCACAAATCCCTCTTTGTTGAAATGGGAAACCATATTTTCTGACCATATTACTGCATTTCTCAACACAAACTACTCCAGACACTGGATTTACAAAATGCTTTGCGCTCATGTCTACAATGTTTATTTGATTGCTCCTTCACCTTCATTGCCATATCATGGTTTTAATATGTGTAATATGTCAAGATAGGTTTTTAAATGAGGAAAAAAGTCTGCCAAGTCTGCTGAGCTTGAAGCCCAAGCTGCAATCATGAAAGCAATAGCTATCAAGAGGCAACTGTGGCATGTTGGCACGCCATGTAATTTTATCCATGTGCATGTCTTTCCCAGAAGATTTATGCCGATAACCACCAACGATACGCCAATGTCTAGGCATCCACAAAGCTCATGTACATATGAGAAGTGTGCTGACTGATCATTAACAAATTTTATTATTAGTCCGTCGTCGTTATTGACATTACATGTGTGTTTCTGCGCTTTCAAGATCTCTGCCAAACTTTTACTGTGCTGTTGAGGTAACAGCCCAATCAGAGACTGAATAGCAGGCTTGTTTAGCTTTTTCAAGGCCGTTTCCTGTCCTAAATCCAGTAATACTGTATCAGAACGCAGCTTTGGAGACACACACAAGCACACATACACAGTTGCAGCTGTTTTCTGTGAGTTCAGGAAAGTGGAATCTTCTACAAGTCTTAACGGGAAGAGCAGAAACGAAATTTTTGTTTGAGAGCATCTTTCTACCTCCATTATGTGATTAGCATACCCTTTAGATTAGTGAGAGAACTTTTTTGTTGTTGTTTTTTTTTTTTTTTACTTGGGTTTGTTTGTTTATAGCATGTGAGCTTCACCAGTTGCTGCTGCTGCTGCTGCAACCCCCTGTGTGCTGACACATGGGGTTTTAATTAAGGCCTGGTCCATACACAGGAGGTATTTTTTTTTAAATGCCCACATTCATGCTTGCCTGGAGCCTAGCGAAGCCTAACTTCTCTCAGAGACCCTGAACAGAGACGCTCTTGTGAGGCACCGGTGGAACTGCGTCAGCTCTCACAAGGGGAAAAAAAATTGTGAGAAATGCCTCACACAAGCTGTTAAGTATGTTTAGCGTGCGAATGCTTTCTGCCAACAGGGGAGCCTTTCTGGCAAAGTACAATTGTAAATGGCATTCAGTCTGTAATTCCATTCGGATCATGAGTTTAAAAAATGGGGGTGAGCCCAGCGAGGTGGATTTTCCACACAAGAAACCGTTTAGCTAATAGTACTGCTTCTTGTAGCTTTAAGCAGTAGGTAACATGGATGGCACCAAAGTGGCGTGTACAACCTGTTGAGAATAACAGATAGAAAATGCTTGTTTTGTATGTGTTTGAACCTGTGATCCCTTTTTACATCATCATCCAAATCCTCTTCGTAGACTTCCTGCCTTTGAGTCACACTGTGTATCCTTGCCAGCGAGTAGGAGTTCATCTTCAGTCTTGATGTTATTTCCATTGGCTCTGGAAATGCCGTCTGCAATTTAGCATTAAATCCTCAAATGCATAAGTCACTCTAATAGCTGTATTTTGCTTAGATCCACTTTTAAAATGTAACATTTCAGCAGCAGAGCATTCAAGCAGCCCTGCAGTGTGGAAAGGCAAGAGCTCAAGGTGAAGGGAAGAAAGAGGCACGGTCCAGCTGTATTCGCAGCTGCAAGTTGGGCTCACAGCAGAGCTGGCTCTTTATAGACTTGATTGGTCACATCTGGCATCATTAATCCCATATGTAGGCCATGGAATGGAGGGGCAGGACCTCTTTTACTGCAAATACTCCTCCATCCTGCAACCTCCAGCCAGGGTACAAGCTGTAACGTGCGAGAATCTACCTCTGGTAGAGCAGATATGCATCAGTGTGCTGTGGTATATCTTAACCCTTGGGCTCCTATTCAAAAGTGGTAGTTATCTGATCTAGATCGAGATAGTAGCCCTTTTATTTTGCTATTGCCATTATGCTGAACCAGTGTGACCTTCTGATGACACAGAGGTCCTACCTCGGATTGGCCTTTATTCACTGGCAGGGTGACACCAGCCCGAGTGCGAAACGCGATATGTCTCGGACAATACTCTTGGCCAGAATCCTGCTTCCACAGCAGAGCAAACAGATCAGAGAATGGAGAGAGCTGTGCTAGTGGACCGTAGTGCTGACCCAGGTTTTGTAACCGAGAAGGGGAGAGAAAAAACAGAAAGGTGGGCTTTGAAAATGTTTTCAAGAGTGCTTTTGGAGAGCAGACGTTTGGGTGAATTCCATGGCTATGAATCCCCAACCCCTCCCCCCAGAGGACCAGTGTTTCCTGCCTTGCGTCTCTGCTGAAATCAGATTCCAGACCTTGCTCAAGCCTTGTTTTTCTGGCATCAGCTATACACAGACACGTACTGAGAATTTCAGCTCCCACATACTCCTTTCCCTTTTGCTCTCTTTTGCTCCTTTCTGTGTTCTTGATCATCTACTCTCATCTACTTATCAGTTTAAAAGAAAATTATGTTCACAGCTCGACCCTCTGTCTGGTGTCCAAACTGACAGTGTTAAATCATAGTGTTGAGGTGTGAGCCCGTAAACTGAGTTTAAGAAACACTAAGCAGAACGTTTCCAGCCCGTATTTGGCATCAATTTCATCTCCATTCACATAAATCTGTAATATTTCAAAGTTTCGCTTCAACCAAAAGCAGTTATAGTGATAAAGACTCAATTTATTTTTTATTTGTATGCTCACTTTTTCATTACTTTTTTAGTCTGAAGCTAAAAGTCTGAAGCACTACGATTATTTGTACTAGTTATGTTATACACATTTTGCTGAAATTATAAAAATAATAAAAATCTAAAATGAGGGCGGCACAGTGGCTCGGTGGGTAACACTGTCACCTCACAGCAAGAAGGTCCCAGGTTCAGTCCTCGGGTGGAGTGGCCTGGGTCTTTTCTGTGTGGAGTCTGCACGTCCTCCCCGAGTCTGCGTGGGTTTACTCCGGTTTCCTCCCACAGTCCAAAGACATGCATATTAGGTTAATTGGTGTCTCTAAAGTGC